>OZ005735.1:199920827-200465827 GCA_963930755.1 Eudasyphora cyanicolor | reverse complement strand
TTAACGCTTTTACTTGTTCTTATTTCAGAGTATCTCTTAAATACCACCGAAAGCGTCAGACGTCTTTCAAAGTGTTTTTGTGTGCACAGAAAAAAATGGGATACATTTTTGAGTTTGACAGACGTCGGACGCTTTCGCTGGTATTTAAGAGATACTCTGAAACAAGAAAAATATTAATGTTGTTATTTTATTTTACAATATTTTATAATATTTTCTTTTATTTTTGTTACTTTATTTGAAGTTACGTGGCAGACAATACAATGTCTACGAATAATTCCAACCTCCTGCACTAATACAAATATTTGAGAAAATGTTTGCACTAGGGAGCAGATTTAAACTATACCGGTGTGACAAACCCATATTTACCGTTGAAAGGAAATCGACACCTTCAACATTGTTAGCATCTGTCTTCAATATGTAAACAATTGCTTTCACCGTTTAATACGCGAACAACACGAAACAATTGTGAATAGTTTCCTTTGTCTTTTCAATGCAGAATTCATTCGATACTATAGGAACATGCATCCATTACTTGACAAAAAAAAGTAGAGATGGCGTCTGAGAAAGAAACAAAATCCCATCATGAATGCATAATCACAATGGCCGTCAGATTGTCCGGTCTATAGTCTAACGAATTTTTCGATATGGTCCATTTTTGAGGCCAATATATCACCTAAAATATGTGGGACGGTCACGTCTTAAATTCCGTATTTCGTCGAGAATGGGACAAAATAACATCAGGCCGCTTTCATGCAGCTTATAACAGGCGGGCAGACTCAATGATATTATCCATGGTGTTGTTGTTGTAGCAGTATATATGTGTTTATTGTCCATTAGGTGTTGTTTTATTCTCTTTGTGTAGTGGGTTCTGCTGTATTTGTTTCGTCCTACGAGTTTTGTATTCGTCCATATTATAATTGGTTAAGATGGACAACGAACAGTAATATATTATTCTTAAAATGTTAAATGCTTTTAAGAGATGCTGTTTTTGAATAAAAAAATAAAATTGGAAAAGAATTACAGCATTTTTAATTGGAAACAATTCGACCGCAGGGCACAGTATTACACTGTATATCATATGCAATCTCCACAGAAACTCGACAATTTAATCATTCCTTTGAATTTGATCTCAAGCTTCAAACAAGCTAAAATATGCAGGTTTTGTTACAAAAATAAAGGGAGTTTTTGGGGGCAAAGAACTTTAATTTGACAATATTTCATTATGGCAAACTAGGCGTAAATATGCACTACTTGATGCAAATACGAGAAGAATCGTTTGATAAACGACAATTATAGAGACCGAAAAGTTATCCGGGAACTATATTAAAAAAAACATTTCCATATTTCTTGGCTAGAATTAAAGTCTGGCTGCCAAAAGAGAAATCTCCACAAAAATATTCGTAACAATGAACTTGCCGCAAAGATTCCCGAAGCCTAAAATTATGCAAACTAAATAAGCAGGTTTCGCAAACCAGGTTCACCAAAATTATCAATTGTTGATGTTTTTCTTAATCCTGGAATTTCCGGAGATATACAAAATATAAAAATTTCTTATTAATATATGTACATTTTGCATTAGGAGCAATCTCTACAGAAGTACAAAATAATAGGAATTCCTTTGCAATTTACCTCAAAGTTCACAGAAGCCTAAAAGTATGCAAACTAAAAATGCAGGTTTCGTTATGAACAAAGAATGTTTCACTGGAGACACAAAACTATCAAATGATGATTTTTTCTCAATCCTGAATTTTCCATAGATATACAAAAAATATTAAATTATCTTGATAATATATATGTACATACGAGTATACGGTTTGTATCATAAGCAATCTCCACAGAAATAAAAAAAAATGAATTTTCCATAGATATACAAAAAATATTAGATTTTCTTGATAATATTAAATTTTCTTGAAATATATACGTATACGGTTTGCATCATTAGCAATCTTCACAGAAATATCAAAAAATAAGAATTCCTTTGAATTTACCTAAAATTTTACACAAACCTAAATGTATGCAATTAAAAAAAAAGCATAATTTTCTGTAAATAATGCGAAGACGAATACATTTAAATTGGCATCAACTTTTCTGTTCTAGCCGATTTGACAGTTCTCGGTTGCTTTGGGCTTGGGTTCATTTGGAAAATCAATATGAAGAGCCTAACTTTGGAAGAAGATTTGCAAATTTTTGAAAACGTATTTAAATTTTCTGGATGTATTTAAGACCCCATATTCTATAATGGGAGCTCTCAATGTCATCCCTAGTAAAAGACATGCTCTTTCGCGGATGGACTCGATTTAGTCATACCTGTTTCAGAAAAAATTGAATTGAAGAAATATCCATGTGTACAGGACAGTAATTGTTGCAGCAGTGAACTGTGGCTCACAAAGGTCTTTCATTTTAACATTTTTTATTTTAAATATGATTAAGATACATTTTAATTGAATTTTAGGCCATTTAAGACCCAAAAAGTGAACCATGGAAAAACAAAGTTTCTTGCATACTCTGTCAACATTTTAAATGAAAATTTTTGGTTTCAAAATAAGGATTCTGCAAATCCTTGTGACCCTAGCACTTTTTTAATATCAATTATTTTTGAATTTAAGAATATTTAAGAACCTAAAAGTGTACCACAAAAATTCGTATATGTCTTCGTTTCACTTAAGAGCCTAAAAGTATACCACAACAATTTCTACATAATATTTCCACACTCTGTCAACATTTTAAACGTAAATCTTTTGTTTCAATATTATGATACTGCAAATCTTTGGGACTGTGACATTCGATTAAAATACATTTTGAAGATCCCAAAAGTATACCACAAACATTCGTCTAGGACTGTTAAGCCAGTTATGTCTCACTAAATTTTTGGGAAAATCATTCCGATTATACTTTAAAATTGTATTTAAATTTAGGACTACTCCAAAGGGTGTCGATTCTTGAATATTTATTTTGTCAGCTTCTTTTATTTTTTGATTCAAAATTGTAATTGTACAAATCATTAGAAGTTGAAGTACCATCCATTAAATTTTTATATAAGTCTCAATAAATCGAATCTGAATCTTGGAAGATTAGGGCAGTTATGATCCTAAAAGTATACCACAGTTATTTGTATCGAGCAATTATGTACAAGATTATTTAAAAAGCCCACAAATAGAGTATGTATCTCATTGATCATGTAGGCCTAAATTAAGGACTTTGGTTTTAAAATGTTGTCTCAGTAATTCTTTGAAAACATACGAATTTTATGTAAATTGAAGGACGTCTAACAGCTTTCCCCAAAAAAGGTGTGTACCATTTTCTTATTATATCGGCGTTATAAATGAAAAATTTTGGTTTCAAAATTATAATTCTAATGACAATGACTTTCATATGACAGAAAATGTATTTAAATTGTAGAACATTATACTCGTAGATCCCAAAAGTGTACCACAAAAAATGCAGACGAAATATGTAAAACCCAATAAGTGTAAAACAAAAAATCTAATATATTATTTTTTTCCAAGATTACGGCTCTGCACTTCTTAAGGATAGTGGCTCTACATCAATACACATTTTAGTATAATTTTATGTCATTTACGTCCCCAAAAAGTGTACCACAAAAATTTGTGTAGGGCAATTACAAGAAGATATATTTCATGACATGAGAAATGTAAATCTTTTTTATACCAATCCTTCATAAGTGTGTCCTATATAGCCAAAATTTTCGTAGCCACTGTACCAAGAGGACACTCAAGTACGGTGACGACATGCAAATTTCCATTGTATCCACACGAAGAGAATGTCCTGCGAGCATTTTGTCCGCTACCATACAAAGGCCGCAAAACGATTGTCAGGTTTATTGTCTGAACTTGATATTTAGTGCTGGGCATGGGTAGACAATTTACCATGAAAACTTCAAATTGACATATCATCAGAGATAGTCATCATCGTCATCATGGTGAGGCAAGAACACGACGATGACATGAACAAATAACGAAACCTTTCTCTGAGCAATTTCTGGGAATATTAATTGGAAACATGTATTTTGGATATGCCTTGTGTGTGTGAAAAAGCAAAAAAAATACGCACTAATATGGAGTGCCATCTCCTGAACATATGCTTCGAATTTCGGAAAATTTAATCATGGACATGTAGATTGATTGAATTCTTTGGAAACAATTTTTTGAGAGGGCTGGGGCAAAAAGTTAAATAAAAATGTACAAAGAGTTGTTAAAATACTTACAAAATGCTGCCAAGAATTTAAATTCTTTTTGAAATCACCTAAATAAATAAATGCTACACAAAAATAAAAATGATAGCCTTATGATATGCTCAAAGTTTAATTCCCCTGAATGTATACTAAATTTTTTTGGCTTTCTTTGTTTTGTATGAAAACGTGAAGGTTTGATTTCATTTGTGACATTATCTGCTGTTAATCTATGACTTTTAAACAAATTAATAAAAACAATTACCTGTGGGGCCAGAAAAGTTTGCATAGTGGATTTAAGAAAATAAGTTTGTATTTTAAAAACAAATGTAGATATATTAATATGGGTCGAAAGGCTGTCAAACAAAATTTATGTCATTTTGTAGAATTCAACATAGATTTTAAATTATTGTTTAGCAGGCTATTGCATTTGCGACCCATTCTAATAGATTCTATTTGCATAAGTCTTGATACCACATGTCTGGGAATTTCACAATAGATTAGTTATTATCCATGATGTGGTTGCATACCATTGGACGTGTGTTATGTAGACAGATATCTATCTATCAACTTACAAATCTGCATGAAATTACAATGCTTAGTGTGTAAAATGGCAGCAGACTAAAACAACTATCGTATACAAAAATAAAACAACAATCTGTTTTACCATGAGGGTGATATGTTAATTGTGGCAAAATTTCAGTCGAGCAAAACGACAAATATATGGGTCAGAATATATAATATCGACCTATGAAGTTTACAAACACTTACAAAATGGTAAAATGGATCTCGCTAATTTTTTTTTTTATTTAATGGGCATTTGAAAAAATTAAAAAAAATTGTTTCTGGGTTTTACGAAATTTACAATTGCTCGCGAACGGCTGAATCGATTTTTGCAAAGTTTCATTTGTTTTAAAGAGAACATAATAGTATATAAATGCTGGCATTTGTTTAGAATTTCTTTAAATTTTTATAAAATCATTAATCCAAAGACGACAGTCATTAATTTCAAGATACATGTCAATAGTTTTAAAGATATTGTACATGAAATTATAGAAATGTTCGTATCATGTCTTTAAGGACAACTGAAAATTGGCTTTAAAATTAAGAAAATATTGTCGTAGTTTTAAGAACTATTTTTATTAAATTTAATATAATTTACTAGACTTTAAAGAAATTGTCATTCAATTACATATAAACAAATATCGTAAATAAAATGTACATGTTGACTTTTGTTTGCATCTAGATCTAGTTTACATCACTAAACCAAGGACAACTGTCATTAATTTCAAGATACATGTAAATAGCTGTAAAGATATTGTACATGAAATCAAAGAATATATCGTATCATGCATTTAAAGACAACTGAAAATCGTTCTGAAACAATATTGTCATAGTTTTCAGAACAATTTTCGTTAAATTTAAGATAATTTGCCAACTTTGAAGGAAATAGCAATTCAATAAAATAAAATTGTACTTACTTTTATGATCAAATCTCTTTAATATTATGGAGTGCGAGAACCTAAATTTTCTTTAAATTTCTGCCTAATTCATTAATCCAAGGACAACCGCCAATTAATTTAAGAATATATTTCCATAGTTTTAATGTTCCTATCCTGTCTTTAAAGAACACTGAACATTGCTCTTAAACCAAGACAATTTAAATTTAATTTCAGATAAAAATTTTCTTTCAGAATCTAAAGATATATTCATTCGGTTAAATATAACTTTTGTGAGAAAAACCATAAAAATAGCATCAATAACAGATCAATCCCGCATAGGGAAACATAAAAAAAACACTTTTTTCTTTTATGAAAAGCAGTCCTTAATCATATGTACATTTTTTTTTCGATATAATCCAGAATAACGTAAATTAATCATAATATCATTAAGCCAAGGACCATTATCATTAATTTCAAGAAACATGCCCATTGTTTTAAAAATATTGTTCATGAAATCATAGAAATGTTCGTGTCATGTTTTAAAAGACAACTGAAAGTTCCCCTTAAATTAAGACAATACTGTCGTAGTTTTAGCAACAATTTTCATTAAATTGACTAAAATTTTATGAAAGTTGTCATTTGATTAAATACAATTGTCCTTACTTTTAAAAACAGCTTTATGCATATGTTGACTATTGTCATATTCTAAAATGTCTTTATATTACTAATAATATTATTAATCCAAGGAGGACTGTCAATAATTTCAGGATACATGTCAATTGCTTTGAAGCTATTGTCTTTAAAGACTACTGCAAATTATCTTACAGCTAAGATAGAATTGTGATGGTTTTCAGAAAAATATTCATTGCATTTAATTTACTAAATTTATCATTTAATTAAATACCATTGTCCTTAATTTTACGAAAAACTGTCCTAAAAATTATGTACATGTGGTCTTTAAAAATATGATACAAACATTTATATTATTTAATGTATAAAACTATGCACATGTATCTTGAAATTAATTTTAATTTTAGTTGTCCTTGCATTAACGATTTTATAGGTAATTTAAAGATATTCTAGATTCTAAAATTAAGACAATATTGTCGTAGTTATGAGAAACATGTTCAATGAATTAACTAAATTTGTTTAAGGACGACTGGAAGTTATTCTGACAATACAGTCTTAGACAATATAGTCTTAGTTTTCAGAATAATTTTCATTAAATTAAGGAAATTTTTATTTTTACGTTCAACTGTCCTACATACATATTGACTTTTGTTAGAATAAAAAATGTATTTAATTTACTGAAGAAATCATTAATACAAAGGCAATTGTTAAAGATATTGTAGTTAATTACCGACGTTTTCGTGTCATGTATTTAAAGACAACTGGATTTTTATTTCCCTAACATTTGTTTAGGCATTCAATGATCTGTTGTCCTAGAAGTAAAGCCATTTTTATTACTACACAGTTAAGATATACAGTGTAGAACTGAGACTATCTTTGAAACGTTGAGAGTATGGGTGAAGTGTTAGTTTTTTTTTGATGCGGTGTTAGAAGACTGTCTGTCTGTCTGCACTATAACTGACATGTACATACTTCCCTATATTCCAGAAACTAAACCTTCCCAATCAGCAGAACAGCACAGCACAAATGCCATAAAATGAAATGCAAAGTCTGCTAAAGAAACCAAATACAAGTAATACCAAGGAATTGCTAGAAATTACCTTCAACTCTCATATATCAGTATACATATAAGCGAGTAGGTTCACATGATTTCAAATCAACGTACAAATATCGACTAGACTTTGGGCAAATCCGATTTAAGGGAACTAATAAAATCCTTTGGGGATTTCGAATCAATATTTACAGCGTACACACACATATATACATCGAACACATACTTGGATTTATAGTTCGGAGAATATAAATATCACAATTCAAATAAAGTAAAACAAAAGCAACGATTTTCTTTGCTCAATTGTAAGATTTTTAAGTTCTTCTCGAACTGCATATTTTACGTTGGGGATTTAATGATAGAGAAAAAGAAACAAAATCCAATTTCGAAAAGAGGAGTTGCATTCGATATAGACAGACAAGCAGACAGTATCTAGTGAATACAATGCAAGTTAGCAACTTTTGCAATAGCAGTAGAAATTTCCACGAAAACTGCTGATACATACAACGAAAAAAGGATATTCATCGTCCCCCCTCTTTTCGAGACAATCCCTGGCACAAACAGCAATTTTAAGTTAATCTCAGAACATAGGACAGCACTTTTGTTCGTTGCACACTTTAGAGTTGAGGAACAATAAAGAAATCGGATACTCTGTTTTTTTATTATTTTTTTCGGAGTATTCTCTTCTCAGAGACGAACAGCTTTCAGGGCAATAAAATAGTAGAATAGGGATTTTGAGCTAAACTGTTGAAACATTAAATATCTCAAATGTAAAACAATAATTTTCGTTTGCCCTACCTTCACAGCACTTAGCAGTAATTGCCTCAGTGTCTAGACTTTGCTTTTGTTTTTTTTTTTCACTCTCAAGGATTTGCGATGTTATCTTAAGAGCAAATCCTGCCGTAATGTATGCTCAGCTCGACTCAGTAAAGCTGCCCAAAAGCATGCAACAAACAATTCAACGTATGTATGTGTTTGCTTTGTTTTCGGTCAATGTCTTAAAGCAACAAATTCCTTGACCTTGTTGTCTTTTCGTTGTTCATGAGGCAAAACAAGAACAACAAGCCTGAGATTACTGAAGAGATTCTGGGAAATTAAAGGCGACCAAGACATGATTTTGCCTGGGCTAGCCGGAGACAATTAGGTTAATGTTAATAATTAATGTGAGACAAGGCAATGTGTTAAAGATTAAAGAGTCAGAGCCTAAAATGGTGCTTTTAAATTTAGGATATGATGTTATCCTATGATAACATCATATCCTGATGTTATCCTGGGGTCACAGAAAGAAAAAGGACCAATATTCTAAATTGTATACAACTCCATAATGGACATGTTTTATTTGGTAAGGTAATTGGTTGGCTAATTTTTTGCACTAACATTTACGCAATAGTTGCCCATGTGCCTCTGGTCGCCCAGCTCCGAATATTCTTAACTGCACGGGTATCCGAGCAACTATCACTCGACGCTTATTCGTCTCTGTTCGCTGCAAATTTATATTACACGGATATACCAAATAAATTCGTAAGCGTCTGATTGTCTGTAAGTACATACTTTTGGAGGAAAAATTGGCTGCTCTGTCAGTTGTGTAATTTACAAAAGTTAAACTGCTGTCAAAGTAGAAAATCAATGCCCAATATATTATACAATTACATTTACAAGAAGAGTTCTATCTGAAGCTGAAGCGGAATTCGAAACAAAGTTAATTGTTTTCATGAAAGAATTTTGCGAGAAACTTCGGAACAGAGAAGTACACGCTGAAAAAAAATCGCTTGTGTAGTATATTGTCCCAAACATATTCGGCTTGAAACATATATATGTTTAAGGTACACTCTAAATATATAATATTTGGTAAACGCAAAAATTATATATTTAGGAATATGTTGTTCTAAACAAATCCTTTTTGCCGTCCTAATACTTTTTATTTGGGACTATTAATTCCGAAACAAAGATTTATTTGATTTTTAATTGTTGTTAGATTTTTTTTTAGCAATTTAATGTTAAATTTTTAGAAATTTTTTATATACGTAAATATGAAATTGTATAAGTTTGGATAAGAATAAATTACTTGAAGGATTGACAACAAATGCTGATATTAAATACTCAAAAATTTAAAATGAGTCCCTTCAAACAGAAATTAATACTGCTTATGGTATTTTTAACTGGGAGGAAAACATAATTGGAAACGAAGGAAAAATTAAAAATGAAATTAGAAAAATTCAGCAATGTTTTGAAAAACTTTTTTAATAAAATATATTTGAAGACATTCCTTAACAATAATTTTATTTGTACATAAACACACATTTTATTTGAGAAAATTAGTTTGCAAATATATTTTTTTGTAATATATTAATATATGCGTTCCAAGTAAATTTTATTGATTTACAAATAAAATTTGTTTACTCAGGAATATATAATATTTAAAAATTTGTGTTCCAAATATATTTTCTTTCTATTCAAACATATCAAAAAAGGCGATTTTGCCCCGTGTACACGGGGCAAAATCGCCTTTTTTGATATGTTTGAATCGAAAGAAAATATATTTGGAACACAAATTTTTAAATATTATATATTTCTGAGCAAATAAAATATATTTGAAAATCAATAAAATATATTTGGAATGCATGTATTAAAATATTACAACCAAATATGTTTGCAATCTAAATTTCTCAAATAAAATATGTGTTTAAATACAAATAAAATTATTGTTTAGAAATTTCTCCAAATATATTTTATTTAAAAAAGATTTTAAAACTTTTGCTGACTTTTTCCAATTTCAGTTTTAATTTTTCCTTGGTTTCGAATTGTTTTACCTTCCAGTTATGATACCATATGCAGCACTAACTTCTGTTTAAAATCAACCATTTAAATTTCTGAGTATTCCAAGCTATCATTAGTTGCCAATCCTCCAAGTAATTTATTTGATCCAAGATTATACGATTTCAATTATTATTATTTATTATGTTTAGGATCATTAAAAATGTCTAAAAAATTAACTTTGAATTACTGAGAAATTGAACACAATTTAGGTATTTTCTGAATACTTAAATGCAAATAAATATTTGTTTCGGAAATAATAATCCCAAATAAAAATATACTAGGATGTAAACAGAGATTTGTTTAGAACAACATCTTCCCAAATATAAAATTGTTGTGAGTACGAAATATTATATGTTTAGTGTGTACCCTAAACATATATATGTTTCAAGCCGAATATGTTTGGGACAATATACTACAGAAGCTATTTTTTTTCAGCGTGTACGAGTATGTTACCAAAAAAAAAAACAACAGAAGAGCTTTGACACAGAGAATGTTGGTATGTTCTTTATAATTGGAGTCAATGTATCTTTAATACAGGAAGCAATATATTTTTTTCTGGCATATTAAAATCGATTCAATTTTTAATGAGGTTTAAATTTTAGTAAAATGTTACAAAATATATATATATGGGCATTTCCTGCGTTTCGGACGGCAGGAATTTCATTAGTTTTTTTCCCCATAACTTCCTTGATATTGATCTTAGGAATATTATTGTTATTAGTTAATTTTTAAAGTCTATCGAGCTTAATAATTCTGAATCTAAAGAATTTTGAACACTATGTATTTTAGTTTTGATTTCAAAATTTCAACGAAACTTCTTAAATAAATAATACCTTAATTTGTGCTTCCATTTACTAAAGGCATTGCTTCTTAAGTATGTATTTACCATTTACTCTAATAGATATTTAGATTTTTGTTTAATTCCGGATGGCATGTTCCGGACAGCACGAAATTCGTATACACGCTGATCGCTTCTGTAGTATATTCCCCCAAACATATTCGGCTTGAAACATACATATGTTTAGCGTACACTCTAAACATATAATATTTGGTACACACAAAAAATATATATTTGGAAATATGTTGTTCTAAACAAATATTTGTTTATATCCTAATATTTTGTTATTTGAGACTATTATTTCCGAAACAAAGTTTTATTTGCATTTAAGTATTCATAAAATATATCGATAATATAATGTGTTTAATTTTTCAGCAATTCCAAGTTAATTTTTTAGATTTTTTTAATGTTTGTAAAAATAATAAATTATAATAATTAAAATCGTATAATGTTGGATATAAATAAATTACTTGGAGGATTGACAACAAATGATGACTTGGAATACTCAGAAATTTAAAATCATTGTTTTTAAACAGAAGTTAATGCTGCATTTGGTATCATAACTGGGAGGTTCAATTCGAAACCAAAAAGTGAAATTCAAAAATTTAAAAGTTTCGAAAATCTTCTTTAAATAAAATATATTTGGAAATATTCCTAAACAATAACTTTATTTGTATTCAAGCACATATTTTATTTGAGAAATTTAGTTTGCCAAGTTTAGAGTTCCAAATATATTTTATTGATTTTCAAATAAAATGTATTTGCTTAGAAATATATAATATTTAAAAATGTGTGTTTCAAATATATTTTCTTTCGATACAAACATATTCGATACAAACATATAAGGGGTTATTAAAATATGTATTTCAATGTCAATATTATACAATATTTATGAATTTTTTTATGTAAAAAGACCGACAAGGTCTCAAGCAATAATTGCATGCCAAGATTGTTAAATTTTTTTTATTTACACACGCTGAAAAAAATCGCTTCTGTAGTATATTGTCCCAAACATATTCAGCTTGAAATATACATTAGTTTAGGGTACACTCACAAATAGTGTATGTTTGGAAGAAACAAAAAATATGTTTCCATTCGAACATTTCCTTATTTGGAACTAATATTTCCGAAACAAATATTAATTTGTATTTAAGTATTTTGCCAATGTATCAATGCCTTATAGTAAAGAGAAGTTTCATAAATTTTATATGTTTGTAAAATCCAATTAAAATTTAAATCCTATAATCTTTCACAACTATAAATTGCATTGATAAATTAAAAATTATTGACGTAAAACAAAAGCTAATGCTGCCAAAGACATCTGTAACTATAAAGTTTAACACAAAATCTAGAAAAAAACTAAAATTGGAAACAGTCACCAAAGTTTTAAAAATCTTTTTTAAATGAAATATATTTGGAAAAATTCTTAAACAATAACTTTGTTTGTGTGTAAATTCATATTTTATTTGTGAAAGTTAGTTTGCAAATATATGATGTTCTAATCAGGGTTTTCCAATAGGGATGATATTGATAGATTTTGAAGTGAGGTTTCGGCCATTTGTAATATGTCGTGATCTGTCATTTGTTTTTCATTGTATTCAGTAGTTAGTGTCAATTTCATCATGGAGAGATATACGCAAGAACAACGTTTTACAAAATATTCAGTTTTTTTTATCAAAATAATTGTTCTCCAATTGCAACTTTTCGTGCGCTAAGTCCATTTTTTTTAAAATAAAAAAACACTTTCCAGTCGACCTACGACCTTGACACCCTTGCGCAATATTTTAGCGCTCGTTAAGAGCTATCTTTTTGCCATTGACCGATTCCCGATCCGACGTACTGTTAAGGAGCTAGAGAAAAAATAAACTTTCCGTTCACATTTAAAAATGATGCTGTCCATTTTTTTTTTTTAAAATAAAAAAAAACACTTTCCAGTCGACCTACGACCGTGACACATGAGCAATATTTTAGCTCTCGTTAAGAGCTATCTTTTTGCCATTGACCGATTGTGGCTACGTGCCACACAGCAAATGAAAAAATTGAATTGTTGCGAGAAAAGTTTGGAGATTCGATTATTTCAAGAAATTTTGATATTGAATGGCCTCCAAAAAGTTGCGATTTAATACCATTAGACTATTTCTTGTGGGGTTATTTGAAGTCATTGGTCTTTCGAAAGCTTTACAAGTCAATATTGAACGTGCCATTCATGACATACGACTTGATTTAGTGGAAAAAAGTGCTCGAAAATTAAGGTTCATCGAATTCGTTCCTGCAGAAGAAGTCGTGGAGGCCATTTGAATGACGTTTTATTTAGAACTTAATTGTATCGATTGTACTTCACATTAAATAAAAAACTTTTTAATTTCCTTAACAATAAGTGTGATTTTTTTCAAAGAAATCATATCACTCTTATTGGAAAACCCTATATAATAGATTTTTTGGAAAAACTTAAATATCGTTTTTTTGCATTTTCAAATTTATTTTGGGAATTGTCGGATTTTCTTTTACAAATATAATAACATTAGAATTAGCCTCGATTTGTAGTGTCAAATCGTACAAAATACCAAAAATATTTGAAATATATTAGCATTAAATATTTTATGAATTTACGAGGGTTGCTATATATATTTCTGGCCTAGGCAATACTAAGTGTTGCCTGGCGCCATCTGATATTTCCATTGGAAAGTATGAAATTTTTTAGCATAACTTCACTCAGACCGTTTTGTCATTTGAGCGCGAATTGTTTTCGTTACAGTGTGTTGAAAATTCACCTCCAAAACATGGTTTTTGAACGCTTCAACAGCATCTTCTGGGGACGAAAAACTTTGGACACGCATTTTTTTCTTGATGTGCGGGAGTAAAAAGAAGTATTGGGTGCCAAGTCAGGGCCGTACGGCGGATGACCCATCAATTCGACGTTTTGGCCGGTCAAAAAGACGCTGGTTTGAGTCGATGTGTGAGAGCCCGCATTGTCATGGTGCACAATGATTCGTCTTCACTTGTTCGTTTTTCGAATTTCTCCTTCAGGCAAGACTTCAGGCAAACAAATTGTTTTGTACCACTCAGAATTGACCGTCCTACGTTGCTCAGGCGGAACAGTCGCCACATGACCAGTTTTGCCGAAGAAACAGGCGACCATTTGCTTCGAAGTGCTTCTTCCACGAACAAATTTCGTCGGATTTGGCTCGTCTTCGAAGACCCACACGGTCGATTGCTGTTTTGTTTCGGGTTCATACTCATAGATCCAAGATTCGTTACCTGTGACGATCTTATAAACGTTTTTTGAAGCACCGCGATCGTATTTTTTCAAAATTTCTTTGCACCAATCGACACGAGCTTGTTTTTTGAGCGATTGTCACAATGTGCGGGATGCAACGAGAACAAATCTTTCTTACGGCCAGGTGTTCATGTAATATCGAATGTATGCTGGTGGAAGAAATGCCCAAGGATGCCTCTATCTCATGGTATGTCACATGGCGTTCTTGCATTATCAGTTCACGCACGGCATCAATGTTCTCTGGCACAACGGCCGTTTTTGGACGTCCTTAGTCTTTGAGCGAGCGTTGGCCACGATTGAATTCATTAAACCAGTTTTTTACAGTGCCATCGATGCACACTTGTCGTGATAATCCACGTCGAAAGTTGTGAAAAATGATCGCACGAAAATGTTCACGAGTTAATTCAATTTTTTTGCGAAATTGATTTTTTTCAAGTCACTGTAAACAACACAAATGATGGTCGTGCGTCAAATCATTCTGAGTACATGTATGCTAAAAAATGTCAAACTTTCCAATGGAAATGTCAGATGGCGGCAGGCAGCACTTAGTGTTACCTGGGACAGAAATATGTATAGTGTTGAATCGGCATTATACATTAGATTTATGCACCCTTAATTTAAGTACTACATTAGCTTAACTTGAATTTCTAATGAATTTAACTGAATATTAGATGTTGTAATATGAATTGCCAATAGTTAATAAGCATAGTTTGAATTGCTCTGGAGTATAAAATATTAGAGTAAATGAACAATAATTGAATATAATTAAATTCGCCCAACTTGGGATATTTTGTTAACCGTATGAACTAGAGAGTCGTACGTGAATAAAGTTGAATCGGCCCTTTTCGTTTTCCAACCACGAAGTGTGCGAACGTGTCTTTCTGCGACATCAAATCAAAGTTTGTCCATTTCAAATTTATATTAAATAATTTGCAAAAACTATTGCAAAATCATATAGCAACCCTCGTATAAAGTATCCATGTGCGTTTGACAACATTTTTTAAAATATTTTTTTCCGATACTTTCTTACGAATCGGTATATGTATACTAGATCCGGATATAACTGACTCCTTTTTTATTATATTTTCTGGATAGGAAACAAAATTTACTATTTGATGAAAAATTATGCCATTAGATATACACGCAGACAAAAGTTATGGCCACTGGAACTTATACTTTACTGAGCTTTGAACAACATAATTCATAATTCAACATTTATGTTGTCAGTTCAGATGATGCTTGGAAAATAATATTATACTTTTAGAAATTTTTGTACCTTAAAGATGTGGGCATTACAATATTGTTCATGTGCCCGTAATATTATAATATATAATATAAAATAATGTCATGCACATTGTACAAAGATAGAGAAAGCCTCAAAGTATGCAATAATTTTGCAATTATGAAAAATAATCCCATAAGTCGGCAATATTATTTAGCAGTTAAAACTAAAATCTGCTTTTGATAAACTAATGTACATAAATCCAATTATACTAGTTTTCCTAACTAAGGTCGTCACCGCAATTACATACCTCCTTGAAAATTCACCTCAATTATGAAATATTCTGTCTGCGAAATTAACTGACAGAATACAGTAGTAAATGCCCAATTATAACTGTGATTGACTAAGACAAACCTTTAGTTGCAACAGATACCAGATGGCTGATGTCTTTGCTTAGAAAATGGCTCTGAAAGAAAAGTTTTCGGTTTTAATGGCACAGCCCTTAACTAAGCAACGGTTTTTGGTTTGTCTTCAGTTTAATTAAACCCCAAAAGTATGCAATTATTTTTCTTTGTAACACATTACATACGTTGTGGTTTCTAGGGTCTCGTCATTTATTAAAATACTACAAAATGCCGTCTTACATACTTCTCTAATCTCAGTGCAGTAAGTCGGCGCTGATGTTATCTTGTTATCTATCCACAGTTGATAATTGCCACATTTCCTTGAATGTCTGTGGTATTTACTTTCGCAACAACAGTGGTGGGGTGAAGTGGTTGTGGGGATGGGGCAAGTAAATGAAGAGTTTCAGCGGTGGTATTTTTTCGCTTCTAATTAAATCAGGGCAAATATGCAACATTTTGTTTACATCTCCCCCCGCAACACTTATCCCCAAAACTATGCTTTACTTTAGAAGCTTATTTTTCTTTAGCATTTACTAGTTGCCACTTGTTTAAAATTAACATTACTGCATACTTTGTAACTACAAATTAATTTACAAATCAGCTTCGCTACACATTTTATTTTATTCGATGAAATGTATAGTAACAGCAAAGCGTTTATTTTTTGTTAACAAATTAATGGCTACATTATTATATTTTGCAGAGGCGAAACGAGAACGAATACCACCACCGACAAGCAGAAACTAAATTAAAACATTGCTGCCATTGTTCGGATGAGAGAACTTGCAAATTTTGCTTCTCACTATAATGGCATAGAGAACAAGAGGATAGCTTTAAGGAAGTACCGTATAACAATACTGGCAATGCCGTCAGAAACACGGTAATGGAAAATAGAAACACCTTTGGTAACAAAAGTTTTAATTTACTTAGCAGTACTACTCAGAGGAAAAAGTAAGCGCTATACAATGAGAGGATCCTCTGGAAAGACCGACCCCAAAAACCGCTTCGCCTTTGACGCCCCCCGCCTTTGCCGTTTAATCCTGAAAGTAATTTTTGTGTTTTAACCTTAATTAAGAATCGTTGAACGAACAATGCACAGTGGTTGGGGAAGTGTAATATTTTGTGGAAAATTGTCGTCGGACTTTAACCCCCCTCACCCAACATAACGAAAGTTAGCTGGGGAATCGAAAGGTTAGCAACTTTAGCAATGAATTTGAAGAGAAAATTAAAAAAAAGTGTTCATGTATGAGAATGGAATTTGCACAATCCTTGTGCAAACATTTTTCTTGGGGAAAACAAGCCTTCAACTCGCCGTCTAGCATTCACAAATCCCCGTCAAAAATTAATATATATCAGAGATATTTTCCATAAAGATAGTTGGAAAATCAATAGTTTATTCATTTCTGCAATGAATTTGAATCGAAAATTACACTGGGCTTAAAATGGAGACTTCACAAATGTAACGTAATAAGACCCTATAGATATACCTATTAAGACCTTGCTGAACCCGGTGGTGCTACACGTTTTTCTAGGTTAGCTGTTGTTTTTGCGATATTTGACCACAAAGTTTGCAAGGAAATCAGAGAAATAGTATTGGATGAATGTCGGTTGAAGGTTCGTGAGCTACCTGAAGTCATAGGCATTTCAAAAAGTGAAATATTTTGAAAGCATTTGATAAAAAGTAAATTAAGAGGATAGCTAGTTAATATTTAGCCCTTATAACGAAGTTATGTCTACGAAATATAAATTATAAATACATATTCAAGTATGTATACAATTTGTCGAACGTCAAACCAGAATTATTTGTTCTTTAATCAGAATTGTCTTTTGAAAAATATTCAATATTGTCCAAAATGATCTAAATTTCAAGGTAATTACGATGACAGTCCCAAAATTAGCCGACCCGACATATAGATGGCGGTAGTAGTTTTAAAAAAGATACTTTCATGAAAAGTAGCAACCGTCAAAAACACATGTTTTGAGCACTCAAAAGAAAACGATCTCAGTGAATTTATAATAATGGAAAACATTTGTCACCTATATGTAATACAGGGTTTTCCAACAAGAGGTGTTATTTTGAATCACCCGGTATTTCGGTAGCTGTCACTTTTGAAGCTTTTGACATTTGACAAGTAGAAACAACGCCATTACTAAAAATGGAACGATACACGATTCAACTCTAAAATTCGAAAATCATCGAAAAATCAGATTGACTGATGAGGCCCATTTCCACCTCGGTGGCTACGTCATCAAGCAAAATTGTCGCATATAGGACTCGGATAACCCAAGAGTTATTATTGAGAAGCCTCTCCATCCTCAACGTGTGGTTTATGGCCCGGCGGGGTCATTGGACTTTACTTTTTCGAAAATGAGGTTGGATCAACAGTTACGGTGAATGGATTGCGCTATCGAGAGATGATTAATGATTTTTTATGTTCGGAGATGGATGGTATTGATCTGGGCAACGTTTACATTCAACAAGACTGCGCTACGTGCCACACAAGCAACGAAACCATTGCTCTGTTACGGGAAAAGTTTCCGCACAGTGTTATCTCTCAAAGAGGTTATCACAATTGACCACCGAGATCTTGTGATTTAACACAGCCCGTGCGAGCTGCCAAGACGTACACCATTATGGTCTACCAGTTTGTGGCAGAGAAGGTGTCCACATCAGAAATGGTTAAAAAAAATCCACAAAATAGTATTGGATGACCGTCGGTTGAAGGTTCGTGATCTATGTGAAGTCATAGGCATTTCAAAAAGTGATATACATTGCATATTGACAGAAAATTTGATGATGAGAAAACTGTGCGCAAGATGGGTGCCGCGTTTGCCCACAATCAACACAATGCACCTGTTCACACATCCACTATTGCGGTTGCCACATGAGAAAACTTTGCGCAAGATGGGTGCCGCGTTTGCCCACAATCAACACAATGCACCTGTTCACACATCCACTATTGCGGTTGCCACATTCAATGAATTAAAGGTCGAATTGCTTCAGCATGCACCGTATTCGCTAGATACAACTTCTTCGGATTATTTCTGTTTCGAAACTTGAAAAATGGCTCGGCAGAAAAAGATTTGCCAGCAATGAAGAGGTGGAGGATGCGGTTGAAGGCTATTTTCAGGAGCTGAAAAAAGTGTATCGAGCTAAAAAGAGGATTATTTTGAGAAATACAGAAAAAATCCCAAATTTGTCGTGTTTTCTTCGTTAGGTCTGCTAATTTTGGAACCGTCCTTAAGTCACCAGAGCTATTAATTTGAAACAGAAATCTTTGAAATACACTTTTTATGTCTGAGAAGGAAATTTTTAGGATTCTGGGGAAAATATTTTTTGTCGGACTTTGAAACCTCTGGCTCGTCCGATAAAAACACAAAAATCTCCCTCAAAATAGACGATTAATTAAATATATCTACCCACCAATTTAGCTGGAGAACCCAAAGGTTAGTAATTTTAGCGACGATTAGGATGTGGAAATCTTTGAAATATACTTTGCATTCCTGCGAATATAATTTAGAGCATCTTTGTGTTTACGAGAAACTCAAACTGTCCCTTCATTATTTCAAACGGATATACTAGAAATATACGTTTACGTCTGAGAAGGAAAATCATCGGATTCTTGGGAACATATTTCTGTTCAGAACTTGACGCTCTAGCTTGTCCTGTTATCACTCTAAAATCGCCATACCAAAACTAGTTTTATATCAAAGATATTTGATCACCGTGCAAACTGGAAAATCGAAAGATTATAATCTTAATAATTATTAACTTTAGGGGCGATTTTGCGGAAATCGTTAATATAAACTTATCATGTCAGAGAAGGGAATATATGTATACGATTTTTGGTCAAATATTTTCTGTGAAAAACTTTACCCTCTATAGAGGGTAAAGTTTCATTTTGTTCATTTTGTTATCATTTTGTTCATTTTGTTATCACTCAAAAATTGCCATCAAAACTGATCACAAATCATTAACAATCTAAAGGTAAATAGTTTTAGCAACGTTTTGAAGAGACAATATAAAGGGTGGTTAAATTGTAAGGGCCGATGTTGAATGTGAACCACACCAAACGTCAAGTTTTTTTCTGCATTTCATTTGACATTTCTCAATTTCTGACTAACTCAATTTGAACCATGGAAAGATACACAATCGAGCAACGCGTTAACGTTTTTTAAGCCTTTTACGAAAATGGGCGTTCAAATCAATTCGAGCACTTCGTGATTTTTTTTTGCTCAGCATAATCGACCAAATGTGTCCAGAATTGTGCGCAAATTTCAGCAAACCGGATCTGTAGGAGATGTTAAAACACCTGTGCATGCTCGCCCAGTCATCGGGCCATACTTCTTCGAAATGAGGCCGGTTAAGCAGTTACTGTGAATGGTGTTCGCTATCGTGAGATTATAACGAACTTTTTATGGCCCGAATTGGAAGATATGGATATGGACAATATGTGGTTTCAACAGGACTGTGCCACTTGCCACACAGCTAACGTAACAATGGCTATTTCACGCAACAAATTCAATGACCGTATTATCTCACGTCGTGGCGATGTCAATTGGCCGCCAAGATCATGTGATTTGACACCGTTGGACTTCTTTCTTTGGGGTTATTTGAAAGAAAAGGTGTACGTCGATAAGCCAGCAACAATAAAAGAGCTAAATGATGAGATAATTCGGCACATTAACGGCATAGAACCTCAATTATGCCTCAGCATCATCGAAAATGTGGACCATCGGATGGAGGTGTGCCGCCGAGGTCGCGACGGCCATTTGACCGATATTTTGTTCCATACATAATTGAACCATACCAATTATCATAACAAAAAGAAATGACAATAATTTGCTAAATAATTTGTGTTTCATTCAAAATCAACATCGGCCCTTAAAATTTAACTCTAACCCACGCACCTTTTGGTACCTCCCAAACAAAATTGCCAAAAATAAAAGGTATGGAAAATTATTTATTTTGAATTTCGCTATTTTTGGCTCATAACACTGTCCAACAAATTAAGACATTTTGATTGGAACAGAATAGCGACCCCATTATTCAGAAAGGGCATATTGAGTAGAAAATTGTGTAGAATAAACTTATGGTCTAGCTGGTCTGAGTTTGTTTTTTTACATTGGGTCAAAGTTTTAAATTTTTATGTCGAAGGGAGCATTATACTAAATGAAAAAAATGCTGTATGTTAATGTCTGAGAGATTTCTTATTGTCAGAGTTATATAGTGGAATTTTACAAGGATCTTTTTTGTGCAAGATCTTAACCCTCTAGCTCCCCCTCTTAATGGGTCAATTTGGCCCTTTTTCGAAAAAATCTAAAAATTTCCTTTCAAAAAGAGCATTTAAGGATTAAAATATTATACGAACATTTTTGCCGGAAATTTTCAGTGAAAGACACCAGTTGCAAATAGAGCTCTTTACGCCAACTTATACAAAACAAAGTATGAAGTATTTTTAAAGTCCTGATATCTATGTAATAATTGAAGCAGAAGAGCGACTATATAATTCCGAAAGGGCATGTTGAGTATATTATTTTTGTGATATAAACTTATGGTCCAGCTGGTCTGATTGTTTTTTACAGTGGGTCAAAGTTTGATGTGGATCATTTTTGTGGAAGATCTTAACCCTCTAGCTCTCCTCTTAATGTGTCAATTTGGCCCTTTTTTAATTGATTGATGGTGTTTCACAACAATTGATATTCCTTTAACTACAAATCTATTTCCAAATTTCACCTGAAAAAGGGTTCAACACAGAACCAAAAAGAATATTAATTTCTTCATGAACTATAAATGCTATGGACAGACTTGCAACACTATGCAAATTCAATTAATCCCACAACGCATACAATACCGTTATAATTTCCCAGTAATTCCATTAATCCCACTGTACCTGTAACATTGTATCAGCTAAGAATGTAGTTCACAGAACGATGGATATGTTCTTGATTTGGCTTTCCACTACGAGTTGCCTTTTCTTTTGCTCAAAATAATTTACATGCCTTGGCAAGTGTTAGTGTGTGTGTGTGAGTGTATGCTTACCATGGATGGGAGAATCGGGTGTGAGTTGGTTAAGAGGTTTCCATACAATACAAACTCTAAACTACCTGTAATGTTGAGTGGATACATAGTAGATGAGCACAAATACAGCGAAAGCTACAACACAATGTTCCGCGAATATATGTATGAATGCGGGTGTGTGTGTTTGTGCCTGAAAATTGCATGTACACTGCTCAAAACAAAAGCTATTTTACGTGCTTTCATTTATTTCGAAAAATAAAAAATGCATCATCTCATCTACAAGAGTTGAAAAGGGTGGAGGGTTGGGAGATGGATCTTTTCCTCATGTGCTAGAATCAAAAGTGTTGCAGATTTTTATATTTACCTATTCCCACACCCACGTATACATACACAATTATGCATCAGTTTTAATATATAATACATTATAAATGAATGTGGTGTAAGTCCATTTTTATAAACGCAGATCAGAGGGAGAAGGTTACATGTCGCTCATTTAGAAAAAGAACGTCACAACTATAGTACTATGTACTATGTACTATGTACTATGTACTATGTACTATGTACTATGTACTATGTACTATGTACTATGTACTATGAACTATGTACTATGTACTATGTACTATGTACTATGTACTATGTACTATGTACTATGTACTATGTACTATGTACTATGTACTATGTACTATGTACTATGTACTATGTACTATGTACTATGTACTATGTACTATGTACTATGTACTATGTACTATGTACTATGTACTATGTACTATGTACTATGTACTATGTACTATGTACTATGTACTATGTACTATGTACTATGTACTATGTACTATGTACTGTGTACTATGTACTATGTACTATGTACTATGTACTATGTACTATGTACTATGTACTATGTACTATGTACTATGTACTATGTACTATGTACTATGTACTATGTACTATGTACTATGTACTATGTACTATGTACTATGTACTATGTACTATGTACTATGTACTATGTACTATGTACTATGTACTATGTACTATGTACTATGTACTATGTACTATGTACTATGTACTATGTACTATGTACTATGTACTATGTACTATGTACTATGTACTATGTACTATGTACTATGTACTATGTACTATGTACTATGTACTATGTACTATGTACTATGTACTATGTACTATGTACTATGTACTATGTACTATGTACTATGTACTATGTACTATGTACTATGTACTATGTACTATGTACTATGTACTATGTACTATGTACTATGTACTATGTACTATGTACTATGTACTATGTACTATGTACTATGTACTATGTACTATGTACTATGTACTATGTACTATGTACTATGTACTATGTACTATGTACTATGTACTATGTACTATGTACTATGTACTATGTACTATGTACTATGTACTATGTACTATGTACTATGTACTATGTACTATGTACTATGTACTATGTACTATGTACTATGTACTATGTACTATGTACTATGTACTATGTACTATGTACTATGTACTATGTACTATGTACTATGTACTATGTACTATGTACTATGTACTATGTGCATTTATTTTATTTTATATTATTTTATTTTTTTATTTTATTTTATTTTATTTTATTTTATTTTACTTTATTTTATTTTTTATTTCATTAATGATTGTATTAGCATTTCGTATAGAGAAAATATCTATTTATATTTTTGAAATTCAACAGTTGACTTATACCACTATCATTAATAAAGGCTTATTAATTAGTACTCGTGTCTTTATAAGTTTGTCTTCAGCAAAGTCAGATGCTGTGTATGTATATTTGCATGTACGCATATGAGTCAGGAGATTCTATAGTTGTAGTTTTGCAACTAATTTCTATAAAGCTCCTTAGGAAAATAATGCGATTTTCATTATTAATTCTCTGCATTAGTACAATTCATCATTCCTGAAAGATTCTATTTTTTTTTGTATTTTTCTTTCTTTCAATTCTTCTCAACACAATCTTCATGTTCTTAGTTATTTTCCTTCATCTACTTTAAACGCAAAGTTTATTGATTTAGGATATGCGATGTATAAATATATCGCTCACTTACTTCAAGAGTGACATAACTCAAAATTGAAAATTGTCAAGATGTGTAACTTTAAGTCCATATAAAAAGATAAGTAACCTGAAATAAGATATTAAAAAACGCTGGTATAATCCGAAATATGGTTGTTTACTTATAAACTAAATTGCGGTGAGATTAATTTATGGATATTTGCCAAATTCGCATTTCTGTAAGGCAACCTCAAAAATTTTAAATTTTGAGTTATGTCACTCTTGAAGTGAGTGAGCGATATATGCTGTTGCGAGAATGTTGAAGAATTAAGGGTTTAAATTAGAATCACTGGAACATACTTTAATAACTTTCTATATTATATTTGTGCAAATACACTGCCTTGGGTCGATGTTAAAAAATCGTTATTTCCTATCCCAAAAACACATCTGAAATTAATTACCTTTCAGATTTCGCATCAAAACATTGTGACAGAATTGATTTCATCAAAAGTTATTCCTAAAAAGCACAATAGGTATGGCCCTGCACGTCATTGTAATTGAAGGCTTTTCTCAATGCGGCTTGAGTATATTCACTGCAGCCATCAATTACAAACGCCTCCAATCACTCCCTCCACTCTGCCCAATATTACACCTGATCGAATAATCCCACACATAGCAGAAAATAAAATGTATTATTAAGCGAACACATTGTTAATTATTATTGCGGTTTTTACGACTGTTGGCAAGCCACTTACCCGCACTCAGGGAGACGTAGCAACTTTTTTCTAAATTCCATTTGGAAACGCTTTGGAAAACGCCCATAATATGCTCTATTCTATAGGTACAAAATACATAGCACACTTACTTTACACCATGATTTTATTTGTCCAATTTGTGGCCCCTCCAAAAAGGAAGTTGGTAATATTTGGCATAGACATAACTCGGACGGTGTTTTTGTTGCCGGCGAGTAAACAAAAATTCAATTTACAAATTGCTATTTGTAAGAACCTCGTACCATTATTGCAAAGGTAAAGAAAAACCCACTCAGACGCAGGCACGCACTCATTCAGTTTTAGGCCTATTTAACACGCACCAAATGGCATTGAAAAAACAAAAATACCTTAACAGCCAACGACCACACGTCCCCTTACACCACCCCTCCACCGGAGGAATGGACGAAAAAACCAACACACCTACTATTTGGCTTAATTTTTTAGAAGTCTTAAGGACAACAACCACCAAAGCGCTAACAAGAGCATCGACAATAACAAATAAAATGCTATTTGGACGTTTACAGTACAATAATAGGTAGATTATTGAATGGAAGGTGTTCCAAAATGTACGCAAAATTTAAAATTTAAATTTGGAAGTAAGGAAAGGCAATATTCAAACAGAGCCGACAAAACATTTTCTGAAAAAATTGTTCAATAAAAAAAACTTTATTATCATTTTGATGTTTTGGGAGCAAAATCTTTAAATTAAATAAATTTTGTACTTTTTTTAAAGATGTACATTTTTAGGAGCAATATTAATTAAATGTTTCCAGTGTACGAGGTCTGTTCAAAAACACCGAACAAGGTACATAATTTTAAAAAAGTTGTTCCAAGGACCTTCTAATCGTAAAAACTAGAATATTTCATAATCAAAATTAACTCCATTTCCAAACTATTAAGTAAATGTTGTCTTTATTTTGAGGATTTGAATTATTGTATAAAGGGTGTTCCGAAATGAACGCGTGATTTGATCTCCTTTTGTACTACCCATTTAGGAGTTATTTCATTTGAGTGCTCGATGTAGTGTCGATTTTTATATATAGACGGTATAAATATGCTGGGCTGGACTGCCGGTAAGTATTGCTTAGGAGGACTGCCACTAGGTTAAGTTGAAATGTCTTTGTACTTGAAATATTTCCGATTTGAGTGAATAAATATGAAACTTGAACGCACGATTTGAATTTGAAACAAATAAGGGGAGATAGATTAAAGGCGAACAAGGCTGACTATGAATAATACTTTACTTTAAAAATGTTGACCAAAAACATGTTTACCTTAAAAACAAGGATATTTCATTTTAAAATTAGGAATACTTTCTAAATAGTTAACTTTTACGTACACTTTTTTTCTTTATTTTCAAGATTTAGATGTTTTTGGAGCAAACTCTTTAAGAAAAATAAATGTTGCCCTTATTTTAATGATTTGGATGTTTTAGGTGCAAAAGCTTTAAAATTAAGTAGATTTTTCAGTCTGTCATTCATGTCTGTTCCAAAAATCCGCTCAAGATACGTAATGTAACAAATGTTGTTCCAAAGTCATTCCAAACCTTAAAGCAATTAAAATAAAGAATATTTCCTAAATATTAAGTAAATGTTGTTCTTATTTGCAATGAGAATACTCATGATTAGAATTTGAAATAAATAAGGAAAGGCTAAAGACGAGCAGGACTGACTATAAAAGCATCGAAAAAATATTTTATTTAAAAAAAATTTCCAAAGAAGTTCTAATCTTGAAAACAAGGATATTTCATACTGAAATTTATGACAATTTTCTTAATACATATTAAGTTTTTTTTTATTGTTTATAAAATTATTTATATATACAAATTCATAAGATATAAACTACTCAGCGCCGATAGGCATTAGAGAGGCTAGTTGGCAAATAATACTAAATTATTTGTATAATTAAAAATAATTCATTTAAATATCATAATAATTCATTTAATATGCTTATGATATATTATTTATTTATTTATATGAATTACAATACAAAGTAAATTTATATTCTAATTTTAAGGTCCAGGGAAAGGCCGGGTTACAAAGACCATATGGCTAAATTTTGCAGCGACAGACCAAAGCCTCTGGTGGGAATCGAACCCACGACCCCCGAACTCATAGGCGAGTACGCTACCATCTCGCCTACTGGGGCGCTCGCTTATGATATTTTTATTTATTATTTATTTATTTATTTATTTTTTACAATAAATCATCAATTTGAGATAACAAATATTCTTTTAACATATTTTTAAAATTCGAAAATCTATTTGATGCTTTAACATGATGTGGTAAGTTATTGAATTCACGACTACCACAATATTCAACTCGTTGCTTAGTTGTCTCTGTACGACATAATGCTACTCTAAGTTGTTGGTTATTGCGAGTGTTAACTGCAACTTGATTTCGAGCAAATTGAATTGTGTGATGTCCTACATGATGTAGACATTTAAATACATATAAAAGAAGATTTTGTTTATAAGTACCGAATATTGGTAAAATTGAAGGAAAAGCCTCAATAAATAAGGAGTACGTTGAATGCATAATAGGTAAATAGGTAAAGTGATTATCCTTGTATTAAAAATGTTGTTTTTCTGAACAAAATCTTTAAAATTAAATAAAATGTGTCATTATTTTTAAGATTTGGATTTTTTAAGAGCAAATACTTCAAAATTAAAAACATTTTACCAGTGTACGGTAGAGAATGTACTTAATTTTAAAGAGTATTTTTATAAAGCATTAAAATCTTTAAGATAAGTACAAAATGTATTTAATTGTCTGAAGTTTAAGTATGAAATATCCTTATTTCTGTTCCAGGTTTGTTCAAAAATCTTGATCAAAATAAATAATTTTAAAGAAATTTGTTCCAAAAGACCTTCTAATCGTTAAAACAAGGGTATTTCATAATTAAAATTAATACAATTTCCCAAATATTAAGTAAATCTTATCCATATTTTAATGCGTTGGATGTTTTTGTGGCAAAATCTTTAAAAATAAATAAATTTTGTCGTTATGTTAAAGATTTGGAAGCTTTAAAATTAAGTAAATTTTTCCAGTGTTCTAGGTCTGTCCACAAAGTTCGCACAAAATTCATAATATATGTATAAAAAAAATTTTACAAAGACGATCTAATCGTTGAAGAAATATTTCATGCTTAAAATTAAGAACATTTCCCAAATATTTAGTAAATGTTGTCCTCTTTTAAAGATTTCGATTAATGTATTCATAAATGTTCGCGTGATTTGAATTTGAAACAATTATTGGGGGACTAAAGAATAACAGAACGAAAAAATACTTTGTTTTAAACAATTAATTTTGTTCTTTAAAACAAAAATATTTCGTACTTAAAATTAAGACAAGTTACTTTTAAATACATTTTGTCCTTATTTTAGAGATATGGATTTTTTGGTAGCAAAATCAATCATAAATAATTGTTTGTCCTTATTTTAAAGATGTTGATGTTTTTGGAGAAAAACCTTAAACATTAAGTAAATTTTTCTAGTGTACGAAGTCTGTTCAAAAAATCATAAAGCAATATTTTATATTAAAATTAAGAAAATTTCCTAAACATTAAATAAATGTTGTCCTTTTTTAAAGATTTTGATTATTGTATTCGTAAAGGTAGGCGCGATCTGTATTTAAAACAAGTAAGGGAAGACTAACAAAGAACAGAACGAAAAATATTCTTTTTTAATTTTGTTCTAAAAACATATACATCTTTAAAACAAGTAAGAAAGTTTCAGTCGGGTAAACCGACTAAGGTATACCCTCACTTTGTGAGTAATGTAATATTGAATATTACACAAATTATTCTGTCAATTTTTGTGGGAGGTGGTTTAAGAAATACACCTATATTTCGCCGAATAGTAGATACTTTAAATACATTGCACTGTGCCGAATTATAACAGTTTATATGGACTGGTATATTAACGTTGAGATATTAAATTGTGGTATAATTTGGCCATTTTGTGTGGGAGGTACAAAAAGGGGCGTGGTGATAACGCTCATTTTTCCCTGGACTATAGGCATTATAAAAGCATTACACTGTACAAAACTGCAAGTAATTGTAAACACTGATAATAATGTTATAAACTGTTAATTTTTGGTGCAAAATGGTACCTTTGTGGGAGAGGTACCAAAAGGGGCGTGATAATAACGCCCATTTTTCAACGGACTGTAGGCACTATAAAAACATTACGCTGTACAAAATTTCAAGTATTTTTATACACTGGTATTAATGTTATAAGTTTTTAACTTTCAGTGCAAAATGGTGCATTTGTGTGGGAGGTACCAAAAGGGGCGCGGCAATAACGCCCATTTTTCACTGGACTGTAGGCACTATAAAAGCATTACACTGTACAAAATTTCAAGTATTTCTTAACACTGGTATTAATGTTATAAGCTTTTAACTTTCAGTGCAAAATGGTGCATTTGTGTGGGAGGTACCAAAAGGGGCGTGGCAATTTCGCCCATTTTCCTCGAGTTGATAGCGACTAACAAACTAATACTATGTGTGGAATTTCAGAGGATTCGAATACGTTTAATAGCAGTTATTAAAGAAACAATATTTCACAACATTTTAACCCTTTGTGGGGGAGGTACCAGAAGGAGTGGACCAATATGGCCCATCTTCGAACTTAGCCGGAGATAGAAAAAAATATTACCACATACGAAATTTGAAGTCAATCGGTTAATCCTTTCGAGAGTTATCGTGCGCACCAGCCAGCAGACAGACAGACAGACAGGCAGACAGACAGACAGACAGACAGACAGACAGACGGACGGACATTGCTCATTCGACTTAAAATGACCCAAAACGAATATCTGCCGAACATACTTAGGGTCTCAGATCACTCCTTCGATGTGTTACACTTTTTTCGTAGCAAATGATATATACCCTCGTCACACTAAAGTGAGGGTATAACAAGTGTATTAAGAAATTTAAATTAAAAATTAATATATGTAATATTAAATACTTTTTGTCCTTATTTTAAAGTTTAAGTTTTTTTTGGGGGCATAGAAAATAATTTGAATAAATGTTGTTCTTTTTTTTAAAGATGTTGATGTTTTTTGGAGAAAAACCTTAAACATACATTTTTCTAGTTACGAGGTCCGTTCAAAAACCCGGAACAAGACACATAATTTTAAAAAGTTTGTTTCAATGTTAAAGTATGGATATATCATACATAAAATAAGATAATTTCTTTAATATTAAGTAAATGTTGTTCTTATTTTAGAGATTATGATGTTTTTGGAGAGAAATCTTTAAAATTGAGCAATTTTTTCAGAGTACTAGGTCTATAAACAGAAGATGGCTTTGTTCTGAGGCTACGCATGTCCCCAAAATTTGTTGGTATTATCTGACATTTAACCTTTTTAGTTGGTTTTTGTGATTTAAAAAGGTTTGATGAATTTTGTTGTGCTTGGAGAATTTTTGCTATTTTGACAAAAAGAAAGTCAGCGCACATGTCATTGCTTATTCGTATTTTGTTTTGTGCACAGTTCAACAGATTTGGCCACCTGCGACTTTTTTCTGTTGCAAAAACTGAAATAATTTTTCAAATCTAGAAATTTCAACTTTTGCGAGTGCATTTTGGAACACCCGTTATTTTTAAACTAATATGAAATAGAACGAAAGAATGGTGGCAGCCGTAATAGCCCAGTAAGTTCGCAATGGTTGCGTTCTTGACGGTGTTATGGCGAAAAACGTAGCGAACAAAACGAAACGAAAATAACGGAATTCACTCATATCCGTTTCCGTTTCCGCGGATTTCAATTATAGGATTTTTTCTTTCGTTTTTCATTTCATTCGACAACACCCTCCCCTCCAAACAACAACAGATCTACAGTACTGCGTTATATGCTCGTGCTTGTTTCGAGATAGAGATTTTCATTTAGAAATAAAAAAACAAATTGAATTTTTGAATGTGTCGAACGAGTGGGGGAGGAAGCTCTAATTTTTTGCAGAGGAAATATTTTGTTATCACAACAAATATGAGGATGTCTGCCAGACTTAAGAAGACAAGACACACGACACCAAAGGAGGTGGAAGGTCGCTCAAGTATAACAGAAACAAACAGGAATTTATATTTGTTTTGTTAAAATTTTTATTACAACTCATATATAGAGTAATATATTTATACATATGTGGGGGAGTTGAACTGTGAAATAAATCTCCCGCTCTGCCCTCGTAGATGAGGCAAATCACAGAGTCTTATATATAAATTTGACATGCCTAAATTCCTTGACATGTTTGCAATGTGTCCTATTTATGTTAAATTTTCGATTTCATAATAAGGACAGTGCCGGTAATATGATTTGTTTACCAACCAGCAAAAGCACTACAGCTTTAACCGGAACCGGAGTAATGCTGAGATTCAGTATTTTATCACTGGCTAACTCTATTGCATCTAATTCTTGAAGTGTTTCAACTAAGCAGGTTTTTGGCTTAAATCTTAAAAATAAACACAGCTAACTCTCTCTCTTAGTAACCGCTTTAATACTTATAATAAAATGAGAGGCCCTCTCTCGCAGAGGAATAACTTTGTTGATGTTGAAAATAAAATAAATCAGCAATTTTTTATTTTCATTACAATTTTGTATGTCAACATTTTGCAGCAAAATTAGATTAGAAAAAGTGTTTTGAAATTTATATATATTATTTTTTTTTAGTTTTGATAAAAAGGTACATTTCTCTTTCCGAGACAGTCCTTACGCATAATTTCATATATTCTAAGACCTTACATTCCTGTTTTCATATTTTTTTTATGCTTTTCTAATAAGCTGCTTCCACCTCATCTAGTATTTTTGCCCTCACCCTCACCCTCACCCACAATAGGCACTTATAAACCTTCAAACGCCTTCCATTTAATATTGAAGGTATAAGGAAAGACTTGTTTCTTCCATCGTCTCTTTGCCTTCTAATAGCGTAAACGTCCTGCTTCTGCCTCCTTCAATGTTTTATTTTTTCTTATGGCAAATTGTTTAAAAAAGATTTCTTTTGAATGATAAGAGGCGGCACAGCAGAAATTAATTTTATGCTAATAATTTGTAAATCGTTTGCGTAAAATATGTAAACGAAGGCAATGAATGAAATGATGGCGAGAGGAGTAAAAAAACTCGCGGTGATTTCATTAAAAAAATACCAACGATATTAACCTTTGCAAAGGACTTGTTAAACAAAACGCATTTGTGGTAATGAGTATTCAATAAAGATTACTTAGGGTTCGTGTTGCCACTTTTTGCTATATTGGTGATTGCCACCGAAAAGGTATATTATAAATAAATTAAATTGAAGGCAAAATAGGTGTTGTACTTTTGAGATGATGATTATTTTTTTTTTTTAAGTCAAAACAAATCGTGAAACATAATATTTTCCAAAATCCTTTCGAGTAATTTTCAAGTAGTAAAAATTTAACGAATACTACTCTAAAACTGAAGAGCAGCTGTATTTTTGTGTAATCTTTAAATTTTTTCTAAATTAGTTTAGTATTTTTTATTTTCTCCTAAAAGTATACCACCCTTCTATCCTAAAATGTGTATATCATTCATTCCATGTCAAATCGAACCCAAAATAAAACATTTTATTGTTGGCGAAAAAAATTACAAAAAAAAATTTCCTCTGAAATCTTAGAAAATAGGAAAATAATTTTTTTAAAGGAAATACGTTTCGAGTTCTGAGTTGACGGATTTTTACAAATGAAGGCTATTTATCCCCTCACCTTAGAGAGGAGGGTCTATATCATTTGCTACGAGCCAAAAGTGTAACATATCGAAGGAGTGAACTAAGACCCTAAGTATGTTCGGCGGATATCCGTTTTGGGTCATTCTAAGTCGAATTAGCAATGTCTGTCCGTCTGTCTTTTTGTCTGCTGGCTGTTGCGCACGATAACTCTCGAAAGGAGTAACCGACTGACTTCAAATTTGGTATGTACAGGGTTGCCCATATTCGACGGACCCACGGACTCGTTGGGCCCATTCCAATCGACGAGGCTTGTCCGCAGGCAACAATCTTTGCGTCAATTGAATTTTGTACGGGAACAAATGCAAATCAACGCGAATAATCCGTTGTAAAGTGGACCGAGCCATGCCCAACTGCTGAGAACGGCGTTTTTGGGATGTTCTTGGGGACCTCTCAACACTGGCTGGTACGGCAGCGATATTCTCGGCCGATCGCCTTGGTCGACTTTTATTTGGCCTCTTCGGATTAGAAAGAGCCTCACCAGTCGAAAATTTTTCGTATAAACGCTTAATGGTGTTCTTAGAAGGCGCACTTCTCACATTTTTTAATATTTTAAAAGCACGTAGACTTGACTTCTTCTGTTGAATGTAAATTTCAACTATTTCAGAGCGCTCGCGTGGCGTGTATTGTTCCATGGTAAAAATCTGCTTGGACTGACACTTCAAACGCGGTATGTCATTAAGCGATCTGACATCTCTGTCAAAAGTTATGGCGTTGCCAGATGGGTCCGTCGAATATGGGAGACCCTGTATTAATATTTTCTTCTATCTCCGGCTAAGTTCGAAGATGGGCCATATTGGTCCATCCCTTCTAGTACCTTCCTAACAAAGTGTTAACATTCAGTGAAATATTGATTATTTAATAACTTCTATACTACTTATTTGAATCCCTGAAATTCTACACATAGTATTAGTTTATTAGCCCCTATTACCTCGAGAAAAATGGGCGATGATACCATGCCCCTTTTGGTACCTCCCAGACAAATGGACAATTTTGAACCAAAAGTTACCAGCTTATAACTTTATTACCAGTGCATACATAGACCTAAAATTTTGTACAGTACAATTATTTAATTTTACCTACAAAACGGTGAAAAATGGGCATTATTGCCACGCTCCTTTTTGTACCTCCCACGCAAATGGACCATTTTGTACCAAAATTTAACAGCTTATAACTTTAATACCAGTGCATACAAGTACTTGAAATTTTGTACAGTGTAATGCTTTTATAGTACCTAGAATCCCGAGAAAAATGGGCGTTATTTGCACGCCCCTTTTGGTACCTCCCACACAAATGGACCTTCTTGTACCAAAAGTTAACAGATTTTAACATTAATACCAGTGCATACAAATACTTGAAATTTCGTACAGTGCAATGCTTTTATAGTACCTAGAGTCTGGAGAAAATTGGCCATTGTTGGCACGCCCATTGTGGTACCCCCAATACAAATGGACCATTTTACACCAAAAGTTAACAGCTTATAACTTTAATACCAATACATACACGGGGCAAAATCGCCTTTTTTGATATGTTTGAATCCAAAGAAAATATATTTGGAACACACATTTTTAAATGTTTTATATTTCTGAGTAAATAAATTTTATTTGAAAATCAATATCATTTACTTGGAACGCATGTACTTGTTTTAACTTTCGTACTTGTTTTAAAGGTCATAAGTTATTTTTTTTCATCGCAGGGATTTATGTTCGCGTCGATACCGTTTTTGAGTGCATCCGATGCATCTTCAAATTTAATTTGCATTTTACACACCAATGACACCAACTTAAAAATCTGTGAAAAATATAGTTATGTAGCCCCATATATTCTAAATAAACGCTGAAAATGTTAAGACGATATTCAGCCCCGTTCTTTTAAAAAAAAAATTATTATAAAATTCCTGCGATGTGAACAATTCCTTTGTTATATTTTAAAAACGCGTTTGTAGATTTATACAGGACATCCTCGATATATGCGAAAATGGCCAATATATGAATATATCGTTATTTATTTATTTATTTAAATTTTAATATGCAACACCAACATATATATGTGAAATATATGTAGGCATAAATCCCTATCTAATCTGATCTGATCCGGCAAATTTGAATCTGGTATTGTCTCCTGTTTCTATGTAAGAGCATTTTTACTTAAAAATGTCAGAAATCGAAATTGTTTTTTTTTTGGAATTATTGTTTTTATTCAGTTATTTAATTGAAATATGCAGGGTCAGGATAAATGGGGCTACATGACTATATTTTTCTCAGAATTTTAAGTTGGTGTCATTGATGTACAAATAAAGTTGCATATGCAACTAATGCATTTTAAAACTTTCAATTAGCCAGAATTAATATATGTACTTGAAAGTCCAAGTCATGACATTAAAAATGAGCATTCATTTGTAAAATTCCGTTCACGGGTTTGCATTATACGTACATAACTTCCAAAATACACCTTTTCAGATATTTTCCCAAATTTTTCCGATTTTAGATGCTTGTAACATTTGAAAAAAAAATTGCGTTTTTTTCTCGCCAACTACAAGATGATAATTTTCCATAGTATACATTATCTAATAACTAAATTAATTGTTATTCTCACTAACTCTTTCCAAATTTTGTTTCAATAGATTTCCGTATAACTTTCAGTTTCAAATATGAACTGTCTAATGTTTTTGCTTAAAACCCAATTACACATTTTTCATATACGTATTTGATTAGCATTTGCCATTATCATGAATTCTTTAAGCTCGTTTGATATTCAAGGACTATGTACTTTTAAATTCTATTTAAATATTTAATAATGTAGTTTTCTCTGAAAAGCAATTATGTATTTTTAATTAATGCCTCTATGTAACAGTTTTCTATATACCTTTCTTTTTTATTTGAAAATAATTTCTATTTGCCGTTAAGATAAAGTTCTGTTCACATAAGGTGTGTTTTATTGTCGAGATAGCAATTCTGCACAGAGCTTTCTCGTGTTGCGATCTTTTAGGCGCATCATTATTGACTAGATGGGGATTTTCTTTTAATTCGTCAGGAATCTTGTAAAATTTCTATTGCTTACCTATTAAAGTCTTCCTAATCTATGCAAACATTTTCATAGTCATAGATGAATAACAATTTCATCATGGAGAGATGTACGCAAGAAGGACGTATACAAATTATTCAGTTTTATTATCAAAAGAATCGTTCTCCAATTGCAAGTTTTCGAGCACTAAGTCCATCCTTTTTAAATCAAAAAAAAAAAAACTTTCCAGTCGACCTACGACCTTGACACCCATTAGCAATATTTTAGCTCTTATTAAGAGCTATCTTTTGCCATTGGCCGATTGTGGCTACGTGCCACACAGGAAATGACACAATTGAATTGTTGCGAGAAAATTGTGATTTAACACCATTAGACTATTTCTTGTGGGGTTATTTGAAGTCATTGGTCTTTCGAAAAAAACAAGACTCTCTTCAAGCTTTAAAAGTCAATATTGAACGTGCCATTCATGACATACAACTTGATTTAGTGGAAAAAGTGCTCGAAAATTGGGTTCATCGAATTCGTTCCTGGAGAAGAAGTCGTGGAGGCCATTTGAATAACGTTTTATTTAGAACCTAATTGTATCGATTGTAGGGATGTAGCGAAAGTGACTTTAGCGAAAGCGAATGCGAAAGCGAATATTGAAATGTATTTTTTGCGAATGCGAATGAGAAAGTGAACTATTATTCGCTTTCGCATTTTTGCGACAAGCGTTCCAACAAAATTAAGGAACTAAATTGATACTTTTCCAGGATATTTAAGTATTAAGAATGTTTTCCATATTTTTACCTCCTGTTACCACAAGGACAAGCATATTTTTCAACTGTTTTGAAGAAAAGTGGAAGAGTTTTTCTTTGGTATTAGTATCTTCAAAATGTGTGAAGCGAATAAGAAGATAAAACACTTGTAACAAATGGAAGCGAATACTGAAATATATTTTTGCGAAAGCGAATAATCCAAAGATAATAATTCGCGTTCGCATATGCGAATGCGAATATTCGTTACATCCTTAATCGATTGTACTTCACATAAAATAAAAAACTTTTGAATTTCCTTAACAATAAGTGTGTTCTTTTTTTTCAAAGAAATCATATCACTCTTATTGGAAATACCTACATAACAAAATATACTCATTCAAAGTTTGGTGATTATCCGTCAACCCTATTAAAAGTTATGCGCAAAACAGTCATTCGATTTGCATTTTAAAGGAATTCAAGAGAAATTTATAAAATTAATTTAAGTTAGATCGCCTCTCCTGAAAACTACCTTTTTGCTTATATCGCTTACTTTTTTAAAATACTTGCAACAATTGTAGCATATCGTTAGGGAGTATGTCAAAAATCCAAATTGTTATCTATTTAAGTGAGATTTGCTTATGACAATAGTGCGTATATGCCAGTTATTCACTCAAATATTCGTCAGAATTTTGGATATTTTTTTAAATTTTCATAAAACGTATACATCAAAACATTTGTTGCCCAGTTTTGTGAGTTTCGATTAAGCCGAATGCGACAGTTGTTCAATAAATTAGCCGTGAAATTTTTTTATATTTTTGCAATTTTCGTAAAAGGTATTTATCTAAAATAATAATTTATTTTTGATTAATATAAAGTTTTTTAAAAATCCAGATATTCACACTTTGTTTACTTGTTCTAGAATACTTGAATTTATTGTATCATATTATTAGGGGAGACTTTAAAGTAGAAATTACTGCTATTCTACTATTTTATTTCGATTATAAAGTGCGAATATGACAGCTGTTCACTTAACTAGTCGTCAGAAAACGTATTTATTAAAAAGATTGTTGCCTATTTTAGTGAGTTTGAATAATGCCAAAGAGCGAATATGACAGTTGTTCACGCAATTAGTCGTCATCATATAGCATATGGGCATTTCCGCGGGTCGCGAACTTACGTTCGTACGCTTTTGATGTAAAAAAATATAGAAAACAAAAATTTTCCCTGCATTTTTTTGGTGATTTGATAGCATATTAGTAGCTCTATGTTAGGTGCAAAAAATGGGATTCATCGAGTTTTAGTTTTCATAATGATAGAAATAAACATGTGGTCACGAACGTACGCGAAATAGAAGTCAACTTTGGCTGAATCTAGTAACATGCAAAAATCTGCGAAAAGGAACGGAACATTCTATAGCTATTAATGTATTTTAAAAGAGGATTAATGTAGCTTTCTATCGAGTATTTACACAATAAATTATCTCTATTGTTTTTTTCTAATTGGCTTAGGTGCCGGTCGCGAACGTACGATTTTTCCATCTGTTTTAACCGTTAAATTAATCTTTAATCGAACTTTTTTTTTGGTCTCCTTGCATTTTTCTCTTCTTAATTTATTATAATAGAGAAATTTTGTAGAAAGAGTGCAAGCATAACATATGTTTTTATATGTAAAATAATTAAATATAAAAATGTCTGTAAAAGTAGCTTAAAATGGAAAAAATAAAATTTTTCAGTTTTTAGGCAAATTTTCTCATGAAAACAACTGAGATATGCTATGAAACCATTATATTTTAAAAATTTAGACATTTTGTATTAATTTTTTTATAATTATTCACAATAAAATACGATGATAACCAACATTTTATTTTTCGGCCCTGGTTGACCATTCGGCGGAAATGCCCATATCTTTGATTTTTTTAAAAAAAAAGTTTGTTGCCTATTTTAGTGAGTTTTGATTCTGCCAAAGTGCGAATACGACAGTTGTACACTCAATTAGGCGTCTTGTTCATATCTTGAAATTTTCACAAAACGCATTTATTAAAAATGTCGTTGGAAAAATTCGATTGATATTGTCATCAAACTCTAAGAAAATGTCCTCAATTTCTAACGAAATGTTCTCCAACTCACACAATGGGAATTTATATTTATAATTTTGTGCAGAATAATCTTAAGCAACGTTTAAAAAATTAAAAATAAGAAGAAGTGTCCTACATTTCTACTTTGTTATTTATCTGAAAGACAACTTGTTAAAACGTTAGAATATTTTCAAAATTTCTAACATACCAAAAACTGTATACTGAACAATAAACACATTTGCATACAATGAAAAAAGATACGCTTACAAAATCGAATCATCATTGAAAATTTAAAATTGGTAGCCAGTCCTTCTCCACAGTCATTATTTTCCCAAGTGGTTTATGAATTTCATATACCAATATACGAAATTTAAACCCCTCCACATTCTTTGGAGTATGATTTTTGCCTGCTTTATTCAATAGCGTGAAGTTCGCTATTAAATCAACTCTAACCGAATGCAATCAATAATTCATTTGAATTTTGGTATATGTCTTCTGCTGCTGCTGCTGCTGCCTTATCTCCGGCTGCGTGTGTTCGTCATTTCTTTATAATTTTTGTTCTTTTTAGATTTATTCATTTTCAAATTTATGGTTGTTCGTCTCTTGTTTCATTCTTAAGTTAAGTATTTTTTTTGTTCCGTTTATTTCTTAAGCAGATAACAATTTGTGTGTTTCTTGCTTATCGCCTTCTATTCAGCAATACCTTTAGCTCACACTTTGTGGCAATTTAATACCTGCAGCTATATCATCAGACATTTTTCATTTAGTTTTTCTCTTCTTTTGTTTGGCTTTGATCTGAACAAATGGTTTTATTGAATATTAAACGAGAGTGTAGAAGAACACAAGAAGAGAGAAACTAAAGTAAAAAAGAAAAAAATATAAATATTATTGCTCAAGTGCTGCAGGATTAAAAGATTCTGTAATTATGACTGGAGATAAGGACTATAGCAGAAGCAGAAGAAAAAAACATGTTTTTTTGTTACAGCACTTTAAAATATGCAATATTTTCTCTCGTAATCTGTGCACGTGCCTCAGTGTAGGCAACAGTTTCTTTTAATTCTCTGGGCTCTATGTCATTTGCCCGGGCTATGGCTTGGCGTATGCACAGAAACATCAGGTATCAATTAAGATATTACCAAAAAACGTTGTCTGGCGGCGATAAAGTGAAAAGTTTTTTAAACTACAAAATGGCTTAAGAACTTTTCATGCCCGAGAGAGCTCAAAAGTATTAATGTAGCACAATAAGTGGCGTAATTTAAATAAACATTTAAAGACGCACAAGTGAGTGGGGGGGAGGGCATGGAATTTAATTTGTAATCGTAAAAGTGGGCAATTGTAATGGAAAAGTTTTAATATCACTTCGAGTGTGACCTTATGGTGAGCGGAGCAGAGGAGAAGAGAACAGAGCAGATAAAAAATACGATAATCATTTTTTGAACGTATATTTCATCCCACAGGTATGCAACAATTAATTGAAGATGGAATGGGCCTCAGTTAGGCTATCAGGAAATATTACATATAGACAAGATTAGAAAACCTAGAGATGGGAATTTCTTTTCAGAAGAAGAAATTATAAAACAAGTAAGAAAGTTTCAGTCGGGTAAACCGACTAAGGTATACCCTCACTTTGTGAGTAATGTAATATTGAATATTACTGGAATTATTCTGTCAATTTGTGTGGGAGGTACCAGAAAGGGTTTATCACATACACCTTTTTTTTGCTGAACATTAGATACTTTAAATTCATTGCACTGTGCCGACTTATAAGCATTTATGTGCACTGGTATAAACGTTATGAGACATTAAATTGTGGTATGATTTGGGCATTTTGTGTGGGAGGTACAAAGAGGGGCGTGGCAATAACGCCCATTTTTCACAGGGCTATAGACACTATAAAAACATTACACTGTACAAAATTTCAAGTATTTTTATACACTGCTTTTAATGTTATAAGCTGTTAACTTTTGGTGCAAAAAGGTACCTTTGTGTGGGAGGTACCAAAAGGGGCGTGACAACAACGCCCATTTTTCCCTGGACTGTAGGCAATATAAAAGCATAATACTGTACAAAATTTCAAGTATTTTTATACACTGTTATTAATGTTATAAGCGGTTAACTTTTGGTGCAAAATGGTGCATTTGTGTGGGAGGTACCAAAAGGGACGTGGCGACTTTGCCCATTTTTCTCGAGTTGATAACGACTAATAAGCTAATACTATGTGTGGAATTTCAAAAGATTCGAATAAGTAGTATAGCAGTTATTAAATAATCAATATTTCACAACATTTTAACCCTTTGTGTGGGAGGCACTAGAAGGAGTGGACCAATATGGCCCATCTTCGAACTTAGCCGGAGATAGAAAAAAATATTACCACATACCAAATTTGAGGTCAATCGGTTACTCCTTTCGAGAGTTATCGTGCGCACCAGCCAGCAGACACACAGACAGACAGACAGACAGACAGACAGACAGACAGACGGACGGACATTGCTCATTCGACTTAAAATGACCCAAAACGGATTTCCTCCGAACATACTTGGGGTCTTAGGTCACTCCTTCGACGTGTTACACTTTTTTCCGTAGCAAATGATATATACCCTCGTCACACTAAAGTGAGGGTATAAAAAGCTGTTCGGTGGCAAATTTACTACAAATATTCTAAAAAATATTTTGTAACTATTTTTTTAGACTACATAAGATATTTTAGACTACATAAGTGTGTATATTTTTTGTCATAATAGAAAACCATTAAAATTAATTAAAGTACCCCTACCGATATGCTACAATTACTCAACGTGTTTGAGAGACAAAAGGAGAAAGATAACCTGCTAATTTTTGGCCGTACAAAAGATTTCGTAGAATAACATAAACCCGATAGGACAGCCAATACTTCTGAATTTTAGCTTTCCCCCAATAGAGTGCTATATTTATTTCAAAAATTACTGAAACGGCAAAAAAATAGGTTTAGTTATGTGAATATTTTACCGTTTGAAGTATTTCTTATTACTAACGCTATGTATAGACGATTGCCAGATCGGACAATTTTGTCAGAAAAATACAACCCTGTGAACATACAACCGTGTGAACATAAAATTTTTGTCTTGCAACGTTGGCAGAAAAGTCAATGTAAAATATTTTGCAGATTATGCGAAGTTTATGCATGTGACAATGGCGCCATTGTCAGAGAAACATTTGATTGGCAACACTGTCTATAAAATATTGTTATAAATATTTACTTGCAATCGTCTGAACTGACAATTCACCGTTGCCTAACAATCTGTCATTGTCCGTACATTTGCAGCTCTTTAACAGGGTTGATAACGTTGTCCACACTGGCAATCGTGTATACATTGCTTAAGAATTACTGAGTACAAAATGTAATTCACATTTAATCACAAATGGAATTTTGAAATTAATCCGGATTTATATAAATATTTACTTGCAATATAAATATTTACTTGCAATTATATAAATATTTACTTGCAATCGTCTGAACTGACAATTCACCGTTACCTAACAATCTGTCATTGTCCGTACATTTGCAGCTCTTTAACAGGGTTGATAACGTTGTCCACACTGGCAATCGTGTATACATTGCTTAAGAATTACTGAGTACAAAATGTAATTCACATTTAATCACAAATGGAATTTTGAAATTAATCCGGATTTTATTTTTTATAAGAGTTTGCTTTTGACAGCCAAAGCGAGCAGACGTGTTTTCTGGAGCAAATCAAATAAATTTTTGAATTTCCTTTTACGTCAAAAAAATTATTTCTTAATTTTTGAAAAACAATTTTTCTTCGAAGAATTGAATAATTTTATTTTCAAATTCTGATTGAAGTCGAAGGCGCTTAAATGACGAAGGAAGAGAAAGTCGATGGCGTGAAAAAGCCGCCGGATAAGAATTTACGTATGGATAATCCGGTTAAACCTCCAGAGCAGCAATCGCAATCTAAATCTCATTTGGGTAAAGCATTGCATCAAGCCGTTTTTGATGAAAGAAGATCTTTGGAATCTCAAAACTTTGAAGGCTCTACATCGATGGATGTAGCTGAATCGCAAAGCGAGAATGTTGCTGGAGTGCAGTTCAATCCAGAAGAACAAGATTTTCAATTGGTTGAACATAAACGCAAGCGATATAGTGACAATTGTGAAGCTGGTACCTCAAGAAGTTTCCGACTAAAAGAAGATTATGTTGCAAGCACAGCAAAGAAAGGTTTGTTGGTGGACGGTGCATCTAAGGTAGATATTAGTCCTAATCTAAGTCAGAATAGATTTGCGATTTTGCAGGATTTCGTAGTTGGGGATTTAAATGCCCCAGTTCATACACCGAGAAAAGTTGTAAATGATAGAGTGAATTCTGATAAATCGAAGACTGGTTCTGTGAAATTTTGTCCTCCCATCTTTTTGAGGAATGTTGATGTTAAGGGCATGATTGACCAGCTAAATTCATGGACACCTAAAGTGAATTTCAAATTTGTGAACCAAAGCAGATTTAAAAGCAAACTGTACTTGGAGGACCCACATGTACATTCGGAGATGATGCAGATCTTGCGTAATAGTGGAAAGGATTCTTATTCACACACCCCGAAGGAGTTTAAACGTGTGACCTTGATTTTGCGGGGTTTGGTTCATGGCACTGATGTGAATGATGTAAAAAGTTTTTTTGATAGGTCTGACCCCGGGGTTATTGAATCTGTTTCTAAGTTCCAATCGGCTCATTCTAAACGCCATAATTATGACACGGGTCTTTTTCAGGTCACCTTATTTGCGGGGAAGAAAGCTGGTGATATTTCGCATAGAAAATTGATGTTAGATCAGGTAGTTTCCTGGGAACGCCCCAATTCGAATTTTAAGGAAGTACAGTGTAAGAGATGCCAGAAATGGGGACATATTGCTCGGAATTGCAGCCGCCCGTTTTCCTGTGTGAAGTGTGACTCTGTTCATGAGCCGGGTGCATGCCTTCGGGGTCAGAACGGCGAGAATCCTAAATGTGTAAATTGCGGCGAACTGGGCCACCCGGCGAGTTGGAGGGGATGTTCGGCTTTCAAGGAATACCAGGAGTTTAGGCTTAAACTGTCGAAGGAGGCCAGTGAGAGGAGACGAGTGGCTACGGAAAATGTGTCTCGTTCAATCTTTCAGTCAGGTTTTGTTAGTGGAGGAAAGTCATTTGCTTCATGTTTTCATCAAGCTGGTGACCCGAATTTTTCTAATGTTAGAAGTCCGGCGAGGGCTTCGCCAATAATCGCGGAATTTATGGAGATAGCTAAGGTTATTTGTGGATCGGAGCCATTGGAGGAGAGAATAAAGAAGTTTATGCTTAACTATAAGACTATGTCAAAGGAACAAGCCAGACAGGAATGCTTGTTATTACTCAAGGAAGTTTCAGAATCTTATGGTCCATAGGTATTTGAATTTTTTGACATTTAACGTTAGATCTCTTGTGGATACTAGTAGAAGAATTCAATTGTGTGATGTTTTGAGGAATAATGGGATTGATTTTGCGTTTATTCAGGAAACGCACTTGAAGTATCGTAAACGTGTTAATTTGGAGAAATATTCATTCATTAGGGATGATGGAGCTCAGGGTATTGGTATTGTTGTAAGGGATTCTATTGAATATACAAGGGTTGATATTCCGAACATAATTTTTCCGAATATTTTTATAAAGGTCGAAATGAATTTCAATGGCACATTAAAGAAGTTTCTTTTTGGTTGTGTATATTTTCCGTCTAATTATAACTCTGTTTCTATTTCTGATGGCCTTTCTGCAATTAGCGTTTTTTCTCAGAACTTTGATGGTGTGGTTATTGGTGGCGATCTTAATGCCAGGAATTCCGTTTGGGGGGATGCATTTAATAATGCGAATGGTATTGTGTTGAACGATTGGATTGTTCGTAATTCATCTGACTTTACGAGGCTTTGTGATTCGAGACCATCATATCTGAACGGCTCGTCATTTTTGGATCATTTCTTGATTAGTTCGGATTTACTTGATGACATGGACATTAATTACGAGGTTGGATGTCTGTCGACTTTCTCGGACCATTTCCCTTTGAGACTTCGACTTAGATTTAGTGATTTTCGGTTTCTGCTAAAGGTTCCTCGAGGTATTCGGTCGTTCGATGGAACTGATTGGGATCTTTTTCGTGATGATGTGAAGGTTGGCTTGTCGGTGAACTTTCCTCCATGTGATCGGAATCTTTCGAACTCTGAGATTGATACTTATATTCGAGAGTTTTCGTCACTGATGGATGGGACAACTTCAAGGCATTCGTCGAATGTGGATCTAAGGGGTAGGAGGTTTGTTGTGTCACGGAATGTTCGAAGACTTTTCCAGATTAAGTATGACCTTCAGAGGAGACTGAAGACTATTTACCACCGCACACTGAATAGGTGTCATCCGGATTATTTACTTATTTCGAAGCAGATTCAACTTCTAGGGATTATTATCAGGGAACAGGTGAATTTGGAACAGGCTGATCGGTTGAACAGGAAACTAGAAGGAATAAGGCCAGGCCCTAGGGCCTTTAGGGAGATTTATGGCGTAATTGGTTCTAGGCGTCAATCTGGTTTAGGACAGGTTTCCGTTGGTGGAGTTTTGATGGAAGGACCACGTAGACTGAGTGCACTGAAGGACCATTTTGCTTCCGTTTATCAACCATTTACTCCCGACAGAGATGTTGCTGGAATAGTTTCGGTTATCACGGAGAACATTACCCAAGTCTCTGAACCCAGGTGTGTCTTTGATGGGCATTCTGGGGCTTTGAATACGTCGGACTCCGCTATGGTTTCGCTTGATAGTGTTGTGGAACAGGTAGCATTGTTGAACAATAAGAGATCTTCCGGTCCGGATAACATTTCGAATTATTTGATTAGGAAAATGCCAACTAGGGCTTTTGAGTTTTTGACAATTATTTTCAACAATTGTATCAGCAATTGCTACTTTCCTGATTCATGGAAGATTGCGAGGATTATTCCAATTGCGAAGAAACCTGGGAACTCCGATGTCAACAATCTGAGACCAATTTCTATGCTGTCGAACTTAGGGAAGCTTCTTAAGAAAATTGTTTTGGGGAAGATGCGAGTGGCTGTCGAGGATCTGTATATTCCTGAGTACCAGTTTGGATTTAAAAAGGGTCATTCGACGACCCACGCATTGCTGAAATTTCAAGATGACGTCGTCAGGAACCTGAGACAATCTAAGTGTACTGTTGCGGTATCCCTTGATATTGAGAAGGCTTTTGATCATGCGTATCATGACGGGATTCTGTATAAGCTGATTAATATTGGATTTGATAGGTTTGCGATAAAACTTCTCCATAGCTTCTTCCACGATCGGAAATTTTTTGTTGAGGTGGATGGTACCTCCAGTTCGCTCGGTGATATTGGTTGTGGTGTCCCACAAGGCTCAATAATGGCTCCGTTTTTGTACAATGTATTTATCCATGATTTCCCTCACATATCTGGTGGGTCGAAGAGCATATTATACGCTGATGATTCTTTATTATACGCGCATGCTGAGTCGCCGATTGTTGCTCTTTCCTTGGTTCAACGACATCTGTCTATTGTTAACGATTATTATACTTCCTGGGGTATAAAGATAAATGTTGGAAAATGTGAGGCTTTATGTCTGAGGAATGCGTCAGGGAAATGTGCTAGGTTTGTAGTACCCGAGAGTAAGGTTTTAAGACTGTTCTTAAATGGAACCGAGATTCCATTTAGGAATAGTTTTAAATACCTTGGAGTCCACTTCAACAAGTTGATGAAGTTTAATGAGCATGTGCGTATAATGTTGAGGAAGGTTAGTAGGGTGAAGGGATCACTTTCTGGAGTACTATGTAATAGATCATTACCAATTTCAACTAAACTTTTGATATACAAGGTGTGTATAAGGCCGATCTTATTATACGCATTTCCTATATGGTTTAGCATTTCTCCAACTGTTGCTAGGGAGCTGGAGATATGTGAAAGGAAGGTCATACGGCAGTGTGTGAATAAGAATTTTGAAACCCCAACGAGGAGATACTCGAATGTGCACATTTATGGGGAATCCTCCATTACTCCCATTGGGAAATATTCTCTAAATTTTCTTCGGAAGTTTGCGGAAAGTCTGGCTCATCATGAGAACAATTTGATCTTGGAAATTTTTAATTTCCAAAAAGAATTTGGCTGGTCGGATGTCTATTATCTATCACCAATCGGAATTTTAAGGGAGAACACCACGCTGGAGTCAGATCCAATACCTTCTATTTTGACGGAATTTTACTCATCAACACTACCTAACACACATAGGGGTTAGTTACTTTATTTAGTTTATTTTTAGTAAGTTAGTGTTAAATTAGTTTTAGATTATTTTTTAAGATGATTTTAGTCTTAGTACTTTATTTCTTTTTTATGTAATAGTTTTTAATTACTTCCCGGAGTTTGACCTCCATGATATTTGTCAAAGCGCCTGGAGCAAGCGCTGTTGAAACTTTATTACGATATAATATAGTCAATACCAATTCAGAGAGCTCGTTGCTTATAAACAAATATATTAAATTAAAATAATACATAATAGTTTTAAGTTTTCTTTGTCAATATTTATGCCAACCTTTAAATTCTTATATAAGTCTCAATAAATCGAATCTTGAATCTTGAATCTTATTTTTTATAATCACAGTTTTAAGTTTCCCCCAATAGTATGCTACAATTATTCAAAGTGTAAGAAACGGTAGGGAAATAATAAACCTGTAAGTTTTTTGCCTTCAGAATTATACATTTCTAGATAATAACATATTTTAACTAAATTCAATAATTGTGTTTCTTTTCTAAAAAAAGATGTTGCAATATCAGAGAGCAGCATTTTAATAATGTCGCCTACACCCTCTTGAACTACATCATTTTTGATGGTCAGAATCGAAAACAGAAATGTAAAAAAGTGAAAACAAAGAATTCTCCAGGGCGCCGTCTAAATAAAGCATCTGTCCAAACTTCATTAGAAAAAAGCACGCACGAACACACGCGAGTATTTAGGATATTCGCTCGACGCTGAAAAAACATCTGTTTTGTAGGGCAGCGTCCACCCCGCCGATTAAATACAGAGCTGAAATATTGCATTTTTGCACCGTGCAAGTGCGACATTTTTTACAAAAGAAAACGAAAGCCTATCACAGTGTAGCATTTTTTTTACAAACGAAAACAGATAGGCGTTTTTGGGGCGAAAGGCAGAAAACATTTAGCATTTTTTGGCACAAAAGAAAACACAATAAGACGACCAACACTTCTAAATTTGTTCTTCCCCTAATGGAATGCTATATTTATTTAATAGCCCTGTGAATATATTATTTAATAATGTAAAATTCATTTAATAACAAATCTGATTATGAAATTACTAATAATGGATTTGGTAAGTTTATTTCTGATAGAGAATTGTAATTAACAAATTAACAATCGGTGCCAATTCCGATGGCTCACGGAAATTCACAGTCAAATTCGTCCTTTTGGCATAACTACCACTATTCAAAATAGGCAACACTTCTGACACCCCTAATGGTATGCAATAATTATTTATGGTATTTTAGAAAAGGAAAAAAACAATCAATCCTTAAGTAGACACAACATCACTTTTATTTAAAGTAGTATTATAGAAATGTTGGGAAAAAATAACAGTTAAACCCGACAAGACATCCAACACTTCTGACACAGCTTTCCCCTAATGTTATGCTACAATTATTTAAATTATTTTTGAGACAAAATCAGCCGATAGCCGTGCGAGATCACGGCTTTCTAAAAGGCTTTATATTTTATGAAATATCATTATATATAAAATCCTTTGTGAGTTTGTTTGTAACGCATGATCTTCGAAAAAATAATACGGTCAGACAATTCAATATCGATCTATGTAGTTTATTTTTGGGTAAAATGTTTATAAGCAGTTACAAATAGGTAAAATAAGATCTCGCTATAATTTTTTTTTTTAAATTTTATGGGCATATTAATTTTTGAAAAAACAAAAAAAAATTAGTTTTTGTGTTTTACGAAATTTGTATTTGCTTTCGAACGGCTGAACCGATTTTTTCAAAGTTTACTTTCTTTTAAAGAGGACACAAAACGGCAAAAAAATTTTGCTAAAGTTTTTTTTTTTTAAACCTTTGGACCTCCCTAGAATTTTCGCAGAAGCACTGCACAGTGGTACGAATTCAAAAAGGGGAAAAATTCGACCGTTTCTTAGCCAAACAACCGATTGCGACCAAACTTGGCATGATAGATGAAGAGGTGTTAGAGAAGTAAAGTTTCATATTTGGGCCCCCTGTCACATAAAACCTAATTTTTTTAATTTTTACAAAAATTAATATGCCCATAAAATGTTTAAAAAAAAATATAGCGAGTTGAATTAATTAAAAATTTCACCATAGGTTCAGTTCAAGGTCATGGTCAAGATATTGCCAGAATTCGTATTTTTAGAGCGATTTGACTGAAATTTAAAATGTATGTTTGATTTGTCTTGAAAATAGTTTGTATGTATGAGCGGTCGAAAAAGACAAAAAATACACGCGCTTAAACTTTTGGTTCACCTGAGGTGGCCAGCTTTGAGGCCCTGCAGCTCCACCCCTGTATATCATGGGGGCCCAAACTCAAAACCTAACTTTTCGAATATCTCTTCGACAAACGTGCCATGTTCGGCCCCAATCGGTTGTCAGGTTAATAAACGTCAGAATTATTTCCCTCTTCTTGAATTCCTCCCACTGTGCGACGGGCAGGACAACGTCTGCTGGGGTCGGCTAGTAAATTGCAAAATTGTATGTATATTATGTACAAAAACAAATGTTTTGTAAATACACAACCCAGACGACTCTATAAACAATCTGCAATTGGCAACACTTATGGATTACATTTTTATCTAAAAGTATGCTACACATATTCAAAGTGTTAATGCAATTAATCAACTAAAGAACTACAAATTTATATTTAAACGAAATTGATAAATTTATAGAAGACAATACATATGTATGTAACATAATTTAGTATATTACATTATTAAAATTTAATTTTAAGAAGTGCTGACTAAAATGGTATTTCTCTTCAAACATAGACGAACGACACATAGACAACTTTTAGACATTCATATTAATTAATAATTAATGCATACTTTTAAGAGCAAACCAAACTATAAAATATTGAAATAGAGTTTAAAAAGATTCATTGAATATAAGATTTACTCTAAGCATTATTGCTAAATACATATTATATTCAAATGTGGGCCAAACACAAATTAAAGTATACTTTAAAGAGAAATTTAGAAGGGAAACTTGATGACCGAAATTTGGTAAGAATTAGTGAGGATGGCTTTTAATTCAAATAATAAATTGAATATAGGCCATTGATAGAGGACACGTGTAGTCAAAGCTTTAGTATACATTTTATATAGAAATTGAGGTTGGTAGTCAGGTGATAGAAAATAAAACCTTAGAAGAATTCGGAACAAATAACTGACATTTCGTTATACCAAAAATAAATTCACGGACAACAAAGAAAAAACTTATATTAAATAAAATATTTGGAAGGAAGTTATAAAAAGCTGTTTAAGCTAAATTTATTTAAAAATATTATCACCGAAAATAAAACTTTTATTAGAGAATAATACCACATTTGTCGACAAATTGTGTCGTACACATTTAGGCACAAATATTAATGACATAATAAAGTATATTTTTAGGATAAAGTGATTAGGAAATTTGTTTTGATAGAATGTCGAACTTTCAAGAAACCTGGTTAAATTATAAAGAAAGAGCCTCGCAGGACAAACATAAACTAAACAAACATTGGAAATCTCGGGAAAAAAGCTGAACATATATTTTTTTTGGCAGGACTCATTTCAATTTTAGACAAATTGTTCAAATAGAATTACACAAAAGTGTGGTATACTTTTAGGAGAAGCTTCGTATGAAATTTGTTTAAACATTTGAGATATGTTATACATATATACGAGTATTTGTTTTGATAGAATGTCGAACTTTCAAGGAACCTAGTTAAATGATAAATAAAGAGCCTCGCAGGACAAAAATAAACTAAACAAACATTGGAAATCTCGGAAAACAAACTGAACATATTTTTTATTTTTTTCGGCAGGTCTCATTCCAATTTTAGACAGTTCAAATAGAATTACACAAAAGTGTGGTATACTTTTAGGAGAAGCTTCTTATGAAATTTGTTTAAACATTTGAGATATGTTATATATACGAGTATTTATAATAATTTTAAGTATTTTTTATATTGTATTATTTTATATTATATTATATTGGTAAGAAAAAGAATGACAGCTTAATTTTTGCCCTAAGAGAAAAATATATTTTTACGAAATATACTCGTAAACCTATAAGTCACCCAACAATTCTAAAACGACATGTAAAAAAAACAAATATTTTTTAATACACAATACTGACAACTCAAAGAAATTGATTGTATCTTTGTTTGAGACCGCAAAACCCTTTGCAATAGGCAACCCTTATGACTTATGAATTCAACTTTCTCCTAAAGGTATACTATACTTATTAAAAGTGTAAATGCAATGAATCACATAATGAACTACTATTTGATATTAATACAAAATAAATATATTTATATTAGACAACATATTGAGTTTTGACATGATTTAGTATTTAACGTTATTAAAATTTCAATTTTAAGAATTACTGTTGAAATAGAAATTTTCTTCAAATAAAGGCAAAAGACATATAGACAACTTTTAGACAGGCATATTAATTAATAATTAATGTATACTTTTGAGAGCAATCCAAATTATAAAATATTGAAATTGAGTTTAACAGGATTCAATGAATATAAGTTTTACTTTAAGCATTGTTGTGAAATACAAATTGTAGTCACATGTGGGCGAAATACAAATTAAAGTATACATTAAAGAGAAAGTTAGGAGGAAAACTGGTTGAACAGAATTTGGTAAGAATTAGTGAGAATGTCATTTTAGCCCACTGATAGAGAACACGTGTAGTCCAAGCTTTAATAGAAATTTTACACATAAATTCAGGTATGCTTTTGGGAGATAGCAAACGTAATTTAAAACGAATTTGGCATAATCTTTAAATACATATATTTCTTGAATAGTGAATAATAAAAGCAAATTCTTTGACAACGAAGACCAAACTTGTATTCAACAAAATTTTTGAAACAAACTTATAAAAAGCTTTTTACGATATATTGAGAGAAGATTATTACTGTATAATACATTTATTGAAGAAATACTAACACATTTCAGACAAATTGTGTCGTATACATTTAGGCACAAATATTAATGCAAATTGAGGTATATTTTTGTGAGAAAGTCATAAGGAAATTTCTTTTGGTATAATTTTCATTCTAATTTTAGATAAATTGTTTAGCATACATTTAGACATACTCGTAAATATGTAAATAAAAAATCAAATGAGTTATGCTTTTAGGAAAAGCAAATTAAGCAATTTTTATTAACAAAAGTTTGAAGGAATTAGGAAAACTGAACATGTTAGACTCTCACAGGAAAGTCATTCGTATATTTGACTCACATATCATAACAAAACTAAACTAAAAAAAACATTGAAACCTTTTAAAAAAAAAGCTTTTCACTGTCTTTAAGCACATTGGTCAGGATCTCATTCTTATTAGAGACAAATTGTGTAGCATACATTTAGAACAAAATATTAAATTAAAAATCAATTGGGGTATACTTTTAGGATACGCTAACTAGGCAATTCGTTTAAACATAGGAAAAATAAAATTAGGCAAATTGAAAAAAGTTGGACTTTCACTGGACAATGTAAATCATATAACTGACTCATATATTTATATTGTAACAAAAATAAACTTAACTATCTTTGTAACTCAACATATTTTCCACTACATTTGTGCAAATTTGTCAGGATCTCATTCTAATTTTAGACAAATTGTATAGCATGCATTTAGACAAAAATATTAAAAAATTAAATGACGTACACGCTGAAAAAAAATCGCTCCTGTAGTATAGTGTCCCAAACATTTTCGGCTTGAAACAAATAAATGTTTAGGGTAAACTCTAAATATATAATATTTGGTACACACAAAGCTTATATATTTGGGAAGATGTTGTTGTAAACAAATCTTTGTTTACTCCAATTTTTTTGTTTGGGACTGTTATTTTTCGAAACAAATTAAAAATTTGCACTTAAGTATTCAGAAAGTACCTAAATTGCGTTCAGTAATTCAAAACAATTTTTTTTAGAAATTTTTAATGTTCGTAAAAATAATAAATAAATAAATAAATTTTTCGGTAGATTGACAACTAATGATGGCTTGGAATACTTAAATTTAAAATGATTCATTTGAAACAAAAGTCAATGCTGCATAAGGTATCATAACTTGGAGGTACAATTAGGAACCAAGAAAAAATTAAAAATGAAATTCGAAAAAGTCAGCACAAGATTTGAAATTTGTTTTTTAAATAAAATATATTTGCAGAAATTCCTAAAGAATAATTTTATTTGTACTTAAACATATACTTTATTTGAGAAATTTAGTTTGCAAATATATTTTGTTGTAATATATAAATATATTTGTTCCAAATATATTTTATTGATTTTCAAATAGAATTTATTTCCTCAGAAATATATAATATTTAAAAATTTGTTTTCCAAATATATTTTCTTTCGATTCAAACATATCAAAAAAGGAGATTTTGCCCCATGTACGAGTATACTTTTAGGACAAGCTATTTAGGCAATTCGTTCAAACATAAGTTTAAAGGATTTTGGGAAAACTGAAATAATTAGACTTTCGCAAGACAAAACAAATCATACATTTGAAATCAAAATGAAAATAAATAAACTTTATGGCTCTTCGAATTAAAGCCTGGCCTTAGTTTTGAGAATATATTACCGATTATATTTTTGGGCAAATTGCTCTGGATCTCAGTTTGATATAAAATATGCTATATGGATACATACATATATTAAAACCACAAAGTCTTACGGGCACTCGTTAAAAATAATTTATTACATTTTGATTTTCTTGTGTTCTTTTTTGTGGGCTCATAAACCTTAAACATATTGTCTCTATTATAATTGTGTCTATTAAATTATGTTCAAGTGTTAACAGGCAATAATTTTATATTACTTAAACCGACAAATAACACAACACCAATGGACGGAAGAAACACATTGAAACAAGATAAAAATTAAAATTGATGTCCTCAACAACACCTACTATCCTGGAGGGCAATGTGTTTTTGTTGTTGTATTCTTGGTTAGGACAATTAGTTAGAACATTTATTTTCTTTTCGTTTTTTTCCAGAGAGTTTGTGTGTTTTTCAAACCCATATTGGGCTTTTGAAAATGGTAGTAAAACATAAATTTTCGAGGATTATATACGAAGTATATATGTATGTGTGTGTGTGTGTCAAGATATACATGTATCGAAATAAAACCTAAAGCAATTAAGGCAGCTTAACACCTTAGAACTACTACAAAGGACATGGACACACAACAAAAAGGTAAACATTTACCAAGAATAAATATAGAAAATCCTTATCCTTAAAAAGGATAAACATTCCAAAGGATTCATGTGAACATGTACATTTGCCCGAATGTTGTCATACGAAAAATATATTTGCGAAGATAATTGGGAAATTGATTTTACGTTATTATTGTATGTAGTATGTGGTTGTAGTTGCTGTGGAAGAACTGAACTGGGAAACATAAGCCATTTTGTTAAAATTGTTTTTATACTACTCTTATAGTGTTTACGATGAAATAAAAAAAAATAGTTCGAAGTAATTTAAACTACCAAGCTAATGAAGTTAATTTTCAAACACTATTTTGTATTTTAAAAAATTTACAAAAAAAGTATAAATATACTTTATAAACATCTATCCGAACTCATACATAGTAGAAATCAAATCTCCTACGAAAAAACAGAAAACCCTTTGCAGTAGGCAACCCTTATGACTTTTAGGTTTCTCTTAAGGGTGTGCTATAATTATTTAAAGTATTTTAAACAATTTGAAAGAAAGCTGCATAAGTCGTCAGTCCTTCAAAACGACTACTTTTTTACAATATCGTTTAAAAAGATATTTGTGTACTTTATTTCAATTTTACTTATAATCTTTATCAAAAGAGAAATGTTTTGCAGTCGATTTGGATATATGAGAAAATATCGTTCTCTTCCTAAAATATGGTTTCTTTGAATTGACTCCAGTTCTCGCGAATCATTTACCGAATTGGCTCAGGAAAGTTTTAATGAGTCCATAATTAAGTAGCCTTCATATTGATAACTCTAATTTAGAAATGCGAAAAATGAAATCTTCCTAAAACATACTAAGCAGACTTAAATTTTTTGCATTTCTTAATATTTTAAATTATATTCAGTCAAAATTTGGTGTTTATCCGTCAACCCAATCAAAAGTTATTCAAAAAACTGGAATGGTCATTCCATCTGCATTATTAAGGAATTCCACACAAATTTAAAAAAAATTCATCAACTCTCCTGAAAAACTACTTTTTGCAAATGCATAGTTTAGAATGGAGGCATCGATATACGAGGGATGCTGTTTATATTTCGGTCCTGGAAATGCTGGAGTTGCCAGGTGAAAACTGGGACTTCCATTGGAAAGTATGAAATTTTTTAGCATAACTTCACTCAGACCGTTTTGTTAATTGAGCGCGAATTATTTTGGTTACAGTGTGTTGAAAATTCGCCGCCAAAACATGGTTTAAACGCTTCGGTTGTCGAAAAACGTTGACTAAGCAGTTTTTTCTTGATGTGAGTGAATAAGAATAAATCATTGGGTGTCAAATCTGGGCTGTACGGCTGATGACCCATCAATTCGACGTTTTGGCCGGTCGAAAAGGCGCTGGTTTCAGCCGATGTGTGAGAGCTCGCATTGTCATGGTGCACAATGATTCGTCTTCTCTTGTTCGTTTTTCGAATTTCTCCGAAGACTTCAGGCAAACAAATTGTGATGTACCACTCAGAATTGACCGTCCTACGTTGCTCAAGCGGAACAGTCGCCACATGACCAGTTTTGCAGAAGAAACAGGCGACCAATTGCTTCGAAATGCTTCTTCCACGAACAACTTTCGTTGGATTTGGCTCGTCTTCGAAGACCCACACGGTCGATTGCTGTTTTGTTTCGGCTCATACGCATAGATCCACGATTGAATTCATTAAACCAGTTTTTCACAGTGCTATAGGATGGTGCTTCATCGCCATACAAAGATTTAAGTTCATCGATGTACACTTGTCGTGATATTCCACGTCGAAAGTTGTGAAAAATTATCGCACGAAAATCTTCACGAGTTAATTCCATTTTTTTGCCAAATTGATTTTTTTCACGTCACTGTAAACAACACAAATGATTGTCGTACGTCATAACGTTCTGAGCACTTTTATGCTAAAAAATGTCACACTTACCAATGGAAATGTCAGATGGCGCAAGGCAACACTTAGTGTTGCCTTGGCCAGAAGCATGGATTTTCTTCGGAATAGTCACTTTTTATTCATAACCGAACAGACTTTATGATGAAATATTAAAGTTGCGCATTTTTGATGTTTTTTGACGCTTTTACTTAAAAATTATTGAAATCCTTTCAAAATATAGGATTATGATTTTTTTCCGATATCTTAGAGGATATTGTCGAAACAGCTGAACGGATGAAACATGATATTTGAAGAAGCTGAAGGCTACTTACAGCCTGTTTCTGTAACTTAAAATTTTGCTTTCGTTCGCCTGCCAGACGACAAACAGCTGATTTGGGTTTTACTAACTACCATCACAACGACAAGTCGCTCGATAATGAACTCGTACGAAAACGTAATCATTTCAGAGTAAATTTTGGGTTCTCTATCTCTGGGCGAACACAAATGTCAGATCAAGTCACTTTATTTTATTTGTCGACTGATAGGAACAATGAAATAATTATGTTAAAAACAATTAAAGAGTAAATTTTGGTTTCTCTATCTCTGAAATGAGAGTGCTGGATCAGCTCAGCTGACCCACCCAGGGTTGATTTTTGGCCACCGCCTGTATAAAGGATACAGAGGTGTGTTTTCTAAGGTCGACCATACAAAAATGTGTGCTTTTTTAAACCGGAAGTTGTGAAATTATTGATCTGGCAATAACATTATTTTCCAATTGGTAGATTGCTAACGTCGTTGACGTAAGGCCAGGCGAACGAACCTTAGAAAAACCAAATTCCAGACGAAAGTGAGTGACTGGTTTTCGTTCGAAATACAGAAACAGGCCGTTAATTTTGGATTTTCTAAAACTTTCCTGAATCAAATCGAAAAAATGGTTCACGAGTTATGCTAAAATATGTGGTTCAACCTTTCTTTTTTTAGAATAACACAGTTTATCTCGAGAACTAGAGTCAATTCAAAGAACAAAAAATGTTGACCAGTGTAATTATCGCCCAAATACTGGTTAATTAAATTAAACTAAAAAACCACAAAATCATTATCACGATACTAAAACAAATAATTATTTTTATATGAGACGACATATTTGGGATGGATATAATTCAGTATTTAACGTTATTAAAATTTTAATTTTTAGAAGTACTGATGAGAAGGGAACTTCTTTTTAAATAAAGACGACCGACATATAGACAACTTTTAGGCAGACATATTAAATAATAATTAATGTATACTTTTAAAAGCAAAGCAGTCGATAAAATATTGAAATAGAATTTTAAAGAATTCTGTTAATATAAGATTTACTCTAAGCATTATTGTCAAACACAAATTCTATTCAAATGTGGGCGAAAGCACAAATTAAAGTATACATACATTGAAGAGGAAGTTAAAAGGAAAACTTGATGAACGAAAGTTGGTAAACATATGAGAGAATTAAAATTAATTCAGGTATTTATAATAAATTAAAATATGAATAATATATTGAAATATTACTGTATTTTCATTTGTTTGTATTTCGGTCTTTAAATCGTTATTGATTTATCACTAGGATATTCTCCTGACTTTAGACTTTGTGTATTAAACAATGCAAAGTTTAAAACAAAAAAAACGGTGAAGCAAATACAATTACTTGACAGCTCAGCCCAATACTTTGCATTCTATAATACATAATAGAGGCCTTTGCCTTCTGGTCTAAAGCCAGAAGAATATCCTAGTATTGAAATAGTAATAATACACGCTGAAAAAAATCGCTTCTGTAGTATATTGTCCCAAATATATTCGACTTGAAACATATATAAGCATGTAATATTTGGTACATACAAAAATTGTGTATTTGGGAAGATGTTATTCTAAACAAGTATTTGTTTACATCCCAATGTGACTGCTATTTGTGAAACAAATATTTATTTGCATTTAAATATTCATAAAATACATAAATTGTGTCAAATTTTTCAGTAATTCTAAGTTAAATTTTTAGAAATTTTTAATGTTCGTAAAAAAAATAATAATTGAAATCATATAATCTTGGGTCAATATAAAGTACTTAGAGAATTGACAACTAATGATGACTTGGAATACTCAGAAATTTTAAATGATTGATTTAAAACAGAAGGTAATGCTGCATATGGTATCATAACTGGGAGGTACAATTCGAAAACAAAGAAAAATTTAACCTGAAATTTGAAAAACTCAGCAAAAGTTTTGGAAATCTTTTTTAAATAAAATATATTTGGAAAAATTCCTAAATAATAATATTATTTGTATTTAAACACATATTTTATTTGAGAAATTTAGTTTGCAAATATAATTTGTTGTAATATATTAATATATGCGTTCCAAATATATTTTATTGATTTTCAAATAAAATTTATTTGCTAAGAAATATAAAATATTTAAAAATTTGTGTTCCAAATATATTTTCTTTCGATTCAAACATATCAAAAAAGGCGATTTTGCCCCGTGTAGATTCAAATATTATTTCTTTCGAAAATCGACTTTTTCTGCCTGTACTTAATATTTTTCTAACAGTGTAAACATATGTAACAGAAATATACATATGTTTAAGGTACACTCTAAATATATAATATTTGACACACATAAATATTATATGTTTGGGAAGATATTGTCTAAACAAAAAGATGTTCTCATTCTAATATTTTTTTATTTGGAACTAGTATTTCCGAAACAAAGATTAATTTGTATTTATATATTTTGGCAATGTATCAATGCCTTAATTTAGAGACAAGTGTTCTATTTTTCAGATGTTCAAAGAACAATTTGTAAAATTTTATTCAAACTTCAATCGTATAATCTTTCGTAAATATAAATTGCATTGATGGATTGACAAAAAGCGATGAATTGAAAAAAAATAAAATTCGAATATGTCAGCAAAGATTTAAAAATCTTTTAAAAAAAAGTATATTTGGAAAACTTCTTAAACAATAACTTTGTATGTGTGTGAACAAATATTTTATTTGTGAAATTCAGTTTGCAAATAAATTATGTTCTAATATATTAGTATATGCGTTCCAAACAAAATTTCTTGATTTTCAAATAAAATTTATCTGTTAACAAATATATAATATTTAAAAAAATCGTTTCGAAGTACATTTTCTTTCAATTCAAACATATCAAAAATGACCATTTTCTCCAGTGTACTATACTGCTGAGTTTTAAAGATTTATCCCCACATACATATAGACATCAACTTTTCTATGAAATAACCCATAAACGTCTATTTGTAATGTGTAGCATATGTTGTCGTTGCATGGAACATTTATCTTTTATAATTGTTATTACTTATGATGGTTGTTAAATCCTCCCGTACATCCAAAAAACACAGACACAAATAGACTACCATACAATAAAACTGTAATACTCGTAAGTCCGTTGTAAGGGGAGAAAGAGTCAAGTACATGTGAAATCAAGTGAGTACGAGAATATAATATATAATACTCGTTGTATACGTATTCGGAACATATATGAAAAAAAAATTACTTTGACAGAAAAAATTAAAAGCTTCAATTGTATACAAAAAAAAATGGGCTTAATCATTTTAGTCGTAGTGACCGAGTTAAATATTTTGTTTATCCTGTGTGCTCAGTTAATAGGTATTTTGTGTGTAATTTAAAATTTTCCCACTTTGAGTTTATAGTTTATATGTAGTTGTTTTTGAGTGTGTGGGTAGAAAAAACATATTGAGTATAGACATAATATCGCTCATTTAGAAAAAAAACGCCACAACTCAACATTTTAAAATTTCTAAGTGCTCGTACAAAAATGTCCTGCTCTTCAAAATGTAAAGATTATTGATGGATGTTTTGAATTTATGGGGAAGGCAAATATATTTTACGAATTTAGAAATTGATTTTGTCCCGTTCGCTTGTCAGGTTCATTAGCTATAGGCTACACAAATCGTCCATAGACGGAATTTCCGATTTTGAGTTGTGATGTTCCTTTTTTTAAATCAGCGATATGTACTGTGGTGTGTAATTGAATTTATGAAACATTTACAGAAAACTCTAAAAAATATTGAAACAATCTGAGTACTTAATTATATTCCCCAAACGATTTGAAGAAATAAAGCACTTCGCATGTTATTATGTTTAATAAGGAAGTAGAAATGTAAAGGGTGGTTAAATAGTAAGGGTCGAAGTTGAATGTGCATTTCATTTGACATTTCTCACTTTCAGACTAACTCAATTTGAACCATGAAAAGATACACAATCGAGCAACATGTTAACGTTTTTAAGCCTTTTACGAAAATGGGCGTTCAAATCAAAATGCATTTTGTGCACTTCGTGATTTTTTTTTTTGAGCACCATAATCGACCAAATGTGTCCACAATCGGGAGAATTGTGCGCAAATTTCGGCAAAGGAGATGTGAAAACACCTGTGCATGCTCGCCCAGTTCGTTTGGTGCGGCTTATGGGCTGGCGACGTCATAGGGCCAGCCCATAAGCATTCGGGCTACTTCCTCGAAATGAGGCGATCAGGCAGTTACTGTGAATGGTGTTCGCTATCGTGAGATGATAACGAACTTTTTATGACCCGAATTGGAAGATATGAATGTGGACAATATGGGGTTTCAACAGGACGGTGCCATCCGGGGTCGCAAATGGCCGCGATGGCCGAGGTCGTGTTCCATACTTAATTGAACCATAACAATAATATCATAATAATAATTTCCTAAATAATTTGTGTTTTATTCAAAATCAACATCGGCCCTTAAAATTTAACCACCCTTTTAGAAAGAAACAAACCTATCAAGACTACACAATTTCTAATGGAAAGGGGAATATAAATTTAAATTTTTTGTAGTTGAGGAGATTTTTGTTAAATATGTTGCTTCTAAGATTTTGGTTTCTATGAAATTATATCAGCAATAAAATAATTTATTTATACGACTGGAAATCGACGAAATGGAGTTAGTTGTCTAGAATGTCGAGAGAATTATTTCTTTGAGCGCACCCTTTAAGCATTTTAAGCATTTATCGAAGAAAATCTTGATTTAAGATAAACAAGATGTTTATTAAACTCTATGTTTAGATTATTAATTTGTACACAAAATCCGAAAATCCTAAATATACAGATTGGAGGAGGAGTTCTCTATGGCAGAAGATGCAAAATTTTCAGATACCATCATACACGCATATAAAATAAACACGGTATATACATACATACATATGTTCACACACAAATACCCACATATGCTTTTGATTTAATTCAGTTGCGTGCAATTAAGTAGTAATATGTGAATAATTTTCTGTAGTTAGACGAAAGAAAGTCTACCGGAAATGGCCCATAAAGATTGGACATCAGCAATTACTCCTTTGCGTTGCAACAACTTTGTTTCTCCAAAACGTAACTATAAAGGTATTTCATTTGTTTAGCTCCAAAAAGAAAGTTTCCTCAAAAAATAGTAATTATGATTGAATAAATATACGCTTTTGGCAAATTGGTATTAATTATAAAAGTTTATAAAAGGATAAATGCACAATGTAGCAAAAAAAAATCATTTTGGCACGTAATTATAATCAGTTTATGATCAGTTCAACTGGAAAACAATAATATTTTATATATCGATAACTTCATTTAAAAACATGCCATATCGACTTAGAGTGTTTTCAGGGGCATCTCATTTTTAAATTATAAACTTTCAAAGCTATATTCAGTAAATATTTGGTGTTTATCTGTCTATCCCATCAAAAGTTATGTTCAAAATCGTAGGGGCCATCCGATTTACGTAATAAAGGAATTCCATGTAAGTTTACAAGTTTTATAAAACTTCGATCGCCTCACCTAAATCCACCTGTTTCGACTGGAATGAAGGATGTGCCTGTTTTTGTCTCTGAATATTAAAATGTTTAGGACAGAAAGTTTCGATCAAATATTTCGATTTATTTATAATTTTTTATGTCAAGCGGTTATAACGGGTTTTCCAATAGGGATGATACGATTTTGAAGTGACGTTTCTGCCACTGGTAATATGTCATGATCTGTCATTTGTCTTTCATTGTATTCAGTAGTGTTAACAATTTCGCCATGGATAGATATACGCAAGAACAACGTTTACAAATTATTCATTATTTTATTATCAAAATAATCGTCCTCCAATCGCAACTTTTTCTGCGCTAAGTTCACTTTTTTTTTTGAATCCAAAAAAACGCTTTCCAGTCGACCTACGACCTTGACACCCATAAGCCATTTTTTAGCTCTTGTTAAGAGCTATCTTTTTGCCACTGACCGATTCCCGTACCGTTAAGAAGAGCAAAAATAAACTTTCCGTTCACATTTGAAAATGATGCTGTTAATTTTTTTTTTAAATCCAAAAAAAAAACTTTCCAGTCGACCTACGACCTTGACACCCATGAGCAATATTTTAGCTCTCATTAAGAGATATCTTTTTGCCATTGACCGATTTTGGCTACGTGCCACACAGCAAATGAAACAATTGAATTGTTGCGAGAAAAGTTTGGAGGTTCGATTATTTCAAGAAATTGTGATATTGAATGACCTTCAAGAAGTTGTGATTTAACACCATTTCTGTTTCTTGTGGGGTTATTTGAAGTCATTGGTCTTTCGACATAAACCGGACTCTCTTCAAGCTTTACACGTCAATATTGAACGTGCCATTCATGACATAGACTTGGTTTAGTGGAAAAAGTGCTCGAAAATTGTGTTAATCGAATTCGTTCCTGCAGAAGAAGTCGTGGAGGCCACGTGAATGACGTTTTATTCAGAAAATAATTGTATCGATTGTACTTCACATTAAATAAAAAACTTTTGAATTTCCTTAACAATAAGTGTGTGTTTTTTTCAAAGAAATCATACCACTCTTATTGGAAAACCCTGTATTAATTGGCCACCAAGATCATAGATTATTTTCTTTGTGGTTATATAAATCAGATACAATTAAACAACTGAAAATCAACATTCAGCGAGTTATTGGCCAAATACGGATGCAAATGCTGCAAAAAGGGGACGAAAATTAGAGTTCCAGATTGCGACATGTACGCGCCAACTGTGGCGTTCTTATGGCACAAATTATATTTAAAATTAATGGCGTACAATCATCTATCCAATAAAGCCGGTTTAATTGATATTAAAACCAGTAAGGAAAGGCTAAAGTCGGGCGGGGCCGACTATATAATACCCTACACCACTCTCGTAATATTGAATAACTCTGATATATAAATTTTGTAATTCATGTATAAATTGTTTACATAAATTTACCTTTGGGACATTTTATACTTAAATAATACCCTGTACCACAGTGTGGTGTAGGGTATAAAAACGATTGGATCTAAAGAGCCAAATCGGATGAAACATATGTATGGGAGCTATAGCTAAATCTTTACCGATTTTCTTCAAATTCGGCAATGGTGGTTCATGGATCAAGAAACTCTACCATTCTAGATTTCAAAACGGTTGGAGGTAAAATATAGCTTCTATAGAACTAAAGGTCCAAATCGGACGAAACATATATATGGGAGCTATAGCTAAATCTTAACCGATTTTCTTCAAATTCGATAGTGTTGGTTCATGGATCAAGAAATACTACCATTCTAAATTTCAAAATAATGATTGGATTTAAAATACAGCTTCTACATGACTAAAGACCAAAATCGGACGAAACATATATATGGGAGCTATAGCTAAATCTTAACCGATTTTTTTCCAAATTCGGCAATGTTGGTTCATGGATCAAGAAACTCTACCATTCTAAATTTCAAAACGATTGGATGTAAAATACAGCTTCTACAGGACTAAAGAGCAAAATCGGACGAAACATATATATGGGAGCTATAGCTAAATCTTAAGCGATTTTCTTCAAATTCGGCAATGTTGGTTCATGGATCAAGAAACTCTACCATTCTAAATTTCAATTCGATTGGATGTAAAATACAGCTTCTATAGGACAAAAGGGCCAAATCGGACGAAAGATATATATGGGAGCTATATCTAGATCTGAACCGATTTCAACCAAATTCAATAGCGATCTTAACAGCTGCGAAATACTCTAAACTGCAAAATTTCAGAACGATCGAAGTGAAATTGCGACCTGTAGTCGACGAACAACTTTACATGGACAGACGGACGGACGGACGGACGGACATCGTTAAATCGACTCAGCTAGTGATTCTGAGTCGATCGGTATACTTTAAGGTGGGTCTATCTGTGTTATTTTCAGGTGTTGCAAACATCTGCCATGAAACAAACTTATAATACCCTGTACCACAGAGTGGTATAGGGTATAAATATCAAACAAAATTAAAAACACAGGTCGAATATACAAAATTACACACTCAAATCTATTTAAAAATATGTTTCTTTGTTTTTTTTTTAAATTCTGTAACTGTAACTGTTTTATGTAACTGTTTTATGTTCCACGTATGTTTTACATTTACTAGAGTGTAAACTTTAGTATAGAGATTTGAGTTGCTCATTTTCTATAGCCCATATTACGCTTTGGTTAAAAATTTTCTAGAATTTAGCTTTTTCTAAATATTCAGTGGAAATTTCTAAAATATTTTGTTAAACTTGAACTATGAGCTTTCAACATAAATTAGAAAATATATTTAATGTAATGTTCATGAAATTATAGAAAACCATATTTTTCGGTTCTAGTTTTTGGGAATTTCTTATTTTTAAAACATATCCAGTAAAAAATTTTCCGAAAAAGCAATCGAGTAGGGAATTAAGCAGTTTTGTGCATACTAATTTCCCACTCGCTTCCCTAACCGATTCTTTTTATGAGAGACTTCCGGAGTAATTCTGAATTGCTGAAAAAAGAATGCCTTATTTTTTTGATTTTTTCACCAAGTTAGAAAAATTAAAAAAACAATTTTTTCTTTCGTTTTTTTGTCTATATTTTCTATTTTTAATTTTATTTTTATAGACAAATTTATTTTTTATTTCGATTCGAAGGGGATTTGAACCCAGGTTACTTGCTTCAAAACAGTGCATGCTAGTTTTCTCCACCACCAAAGGTCTCGCCCTCATCAACGCTAAATTGTACTAAGTATTTAAGGGAACAAGATTTTTTCGATAGCCTTGCTTCCTTTTTAGAATTTTTTGAATTAATCTGACAATTTGACTGTTCTATTTTTAGACTCGCTAACTTTTGCGGATTTTTGGAATTAAGTTCTCCATTAGAAAATCCAGAAAAAATATAGCACATTATATTCCGGAATAAAATAACACAACGAAAAATTATCTCGATAATTTTTTTTTTAATTTTTTCACTTTAAATTCGATTTCCCCTTTCAATGCGTACCTACTACGCCTACAATTTTGGATTTGTTGCCCAAATCTGACTGCTGTGCATTCTTGTTATACACGAAACCTCTTCCATCTTGTAATAAATTTTACATTTTAAGTTGGCAGTACTTTGAAATCTTTATATAATCTCTTTTGGACTTTTTGTCCAAATCCGACCACTGTGCATTCGCACAGAATGTCAAAGAAGTAGTGTCATACATGAAAACTCTTCCATCTTGTAATAAATTTTCCATTTTAATTTGGCAGTACTTTCAAATTATTATAACTTCAATTTCCCTCAGGAATTCATCGTATGGACAATTCCTTCCTCTTCCTTTGAATGTACATAAGCACATATTTTGTCAATAGACTTCCTTTTGTCAGGAAAAGGTAAAGTAAATATTTGAATAATAGTACATGTTTAGATTATTAAATTCATATGAAATAAAGATTAAATATTTGACATCAGCAAGAGCTTAGCGACAAGTAAACTACGAAAGACTTGGGCAAGTTTCTAATTAGGAGAACCAGAAGTATGTTTATGTATATTCCAAAATAACATAGATATATACGAGGGCTGCTATATATATTTCTGGCCTAACAATGAAAATGCGAATATATATCATCAAAAATGGTTTTATTGTTTTTCAAAGTATTCTCCAGCATGATTTATACACTTTTGCATGCGCTCAAACCAATTGTCGAAGAACTTTTTCCACTCCGATTGAGACACCTCCAAAACATGGGTTTTAAACGCTTCAACAGCATCTTCTGGCGACGAAAATCGATGACCCCGCATTTTTTTCTTGATGTGCGGGAATAAAAAGAAGTCATTGGGTGCCAAGTCAGGGCTGTACGGCGGATGACCCATCAGTTCGACGTTTTGGCCAGTCAAAAAAGCTCTGGTTTGAGCCGATGTGTGAGAGCTCGCATTGTCATGGTGCACAATGTTTCGTCTTCTCTTGTTTGTTTTTCGAGTTTCTCGGAAGACTTCCGGCAAACAAATTGTAGTGTACCACTCAGAATTGACCGTCCTCACCTCCTCAAGCGGAACAGTCGCCACATGACCAGTTTTGCCGAAGAAACAGGCGACCATTTGCTTCGAAGTGCTTCTTCCACGAACAACTTTCGTCGGATTTGGCTCGTCTTCGAAGACCCACACGGTCGATTGCTGTTTTGTTTCGGGCTCATACGCATAGACCCAAGATTCATCACCTGTGACGATCTTATAAACGTCTTTCGAAGCACCGCGATCGTATTTTTTCAAAATTTCTTTGCACCAATCGACACGAGCTTGTTTTTTGAGCGATTGTCAAATTGTGCGTGATCCAACGAGAACAAACCTTTTTTACGGCCAGGTGTTCATGCAATATTGAATGTATGCTGGTGGAAGAAATGCCCAAGGTTGCCTCTACATATCTCACGGTATGTCACATGACGATCTTGCATTATCAGTCCACACACGGCATCAATGTTCTCTCGCACAACGGCCGTTTTTGGACGACCTTCACGACCTTCGTCTTTAAGCGAGCGTCGGCCACGATTGAATTCATTAAACCAGTTTTTCACAGTGCTATATGATGGTGCTTCATCGCCATACAAAGATTTAAGTTAATCGCTGCACTCTTGTCGTGATAATCCACGTCGAAAGTTATGAAAAATTATCGCAAGAAAATGTTCTCGAGTTAATTCCATTTTTTTGCCAAATTGATTTTTTCAAGTCACTGTAAACAACACAAATGGTGGTCGTACGTCGAAACGTTCTGAGTACGTTTATGCTAAAAAACTTTCCAATGGAATGGAACACTTAGTGTTGCCTAGACAGACATATATATAGCAACCCTCGTATAGGTGCATTTTGAAATTACAGTCCTATGCTCCTCTTTGGGATTATTGGAAAATATATATACTCGTATGTGTATATGTAGGTGAAATCCTAATGTGTACACATGTTTACAACATAATTAATTTGTGAAAATTTGTATCCAAAGTATATTTCTGTGTCCAGGCTGTAGTAAACTTAATCAAAATCTATGCATACATATACATATGCATCAATATGAATAGCCGCATGTGTCTTTGTCCCTTTTGTGCGGAGCAGGAAAATCAAATAAAATTTCTGTGAGTTTTGTCATTTGTAAATTAATTAATTTTAAATTTAATTCATAACACTCAGTAATATTGTGATTTTAAATATTCAAATACACCAAGTCAAGTTTTCAGCTACATATAATAATAAAAATTTGTTTAATATAATATGAACAAATTTGTTGACTTCAATATATGAACAATTTATATTTAATTCAATTAAATTCTGTATTATTAACATTAATATTGTATAACACAAAACAATTGTTAATAGTTGATGGGAAATGTTTGAAAAATAACAACGATAATATCAGTCGAGAAAACTGACTAAGGTGTACCCTCACTTAGTAAGTATGTACGAGTATTGTAATATGGAATATGATACTTGTGGGATTGTCTATAATACAGAATTGTCTATAATACAGAACATGTAAATATTTATATGATTGCTACACTAGTTATTGGGAAGTTGGGTTCGAATTAATCAGTCATTTTGTATGGGGTTACTAGAAGGGTTTTGTGATAAAGAGTAGATAACTCTAATATATTGCACTGTACCGAGTTGTAAGTGTGTATTTAGTATAATGCTCCCTTCGACCAAAAAATTAAAACTTTGACCCACTGAAAAAAAACTTAGACCAGCTGGACCATAAGATTATTCTACAAAAATAATCTACTCAATATGCCTTTTCAGAATTATGGAGTCGCTCTTCTGCTACAATTATTCCATAGATATCACGACTTTTAATTTACATTAAAGTATTTTTTTGTATAAGTTGGCGTGTAATTTTGCTAATTTAGCGTAAAGAGCTATATTTACAACCTTGGTGTCTTTGGCGACCCCCAATGAAATTTTCCGGGAAAAACTCACGTAGAATATTTTAATCCATAAATGTTCTTTTTGTAAGGACTTTGTTGATTTTCTCGAAAAAATGTTCAAATTGACCCATTAAGCGGTGAGCTAGAGGGTTAAGATCTTCCACTAAAATGATCCTCATAAAATTCCACTATAAACCCTGACAATAAGAAATCTCTCGGACATAAACTTATAAAACTTTAAAATTTTTTACAAATTTCTGGTTTTATTGAATAGGTTGAACTTTGTCATATACATAATTCATATGACAACCACGACTGGTTCGGCAGTAGCTCATACGATCAACCCAATTTTTCAGTACATTTTCGATTGTTTCGAATCAAGTATATTTAATGGAAACATCGATTTCAACGCTTCAATTGTCTGTGAATGCTTTGCGTAACAATTATCCTTAATGGCTTCCCACAGAAAATAATTCAAAGGGCTCAAATCACAAGTCAAAGTAATCGGTAGTTCAAATTTAAAATTGTCTAAAATTTCGTTGCTGTGGAAAGAATTGTGTGATAGCTCTACAACTGAATTTGTTTGAAAATATATATCGCTCATTTAGAGCAAGAGTGTTACATTTCGATTTAGAACATTTATCTTAAGGGTGACTTAAATGCTCTATACAAAAATAACTTTTTGTCAGAATGGAATGATATACATATCTTCTGAAGTATGCTAAATATTGTTTTATAATTATAATAAATAATAAAATTTACCCTTGTACGAGGGCGGTTCGGAAACTTCTTAGCATATCAATGAAAGAGAATAGTTAGTTTTTCAGAAATATTTTTATTTTTCAATATAATCTCCTGAAACTTCAATACACTTAGTCCAACGCTTATCTAGCAATTCTATCCCTTGATTAAAATAGTTTTCCTCAAGGTCTTCAAAATAGTGGTTTACAACTGTAATTGCATCTTCATTTGAGGTAAAACGCTTGCCAGCAAGGAATTTTTTTAGATTTGGGAACAGTAAAAGTCACTGGGAGCTAAATCAGGAGAATAAGGTGGGTGGTCAAGCAACTCGTACTTTAATTCGTTGATTTTAGCCATTGTTAAAACACTCTTGTGCGCTGGTGCGTTGTCTTGATGAAAAATTATTTTTTTGTGTTGTAAGACAGGACGTTCTTCTCGAATTTGTACATTTAATTTATCCAAAAGGTTGCAATAGTACTCTGAATTTATTGTTTTACCCTTTTGCAGATAGTCAATCAATAAAATACCTTTGAAGTCCCAAAAAACCGTTGCCATAACCTTACCAGCCGATTGAATTGTTTTTGCCTTCTTTGGGGCACTTCCTCCAGCTTCAGTCCATCGTTTGGATTGTTCTTTTGTCTCTGGAGTATAGTGGTGGATCCATGTCTCATCAACAGTTATGAAACGACGCTTAAAATTCATTTTATTTCGCTTAAAACGATCCAAACAAGCTTGAGAAATGTTCATTCTTATGCGTTTTTGGTCGACTGTTAACAAGTGCGGCACCCATCTTGCAGAAAGCTTTTTCATCTGTAGTTCTTCATGCAAAATTAAATGGACTCGATCATTTGAGATGCCCATGATATTAGCTATTTCACTCACTTTTATTCGTCGATCATTTAATACCATATGATGCACTTTGGCTACAATTTCTGTTGTTGTTGCTGTTTTCGGACGTCCACTACGTGGTTCATCTTCAATGCTTGTACGACCACTTTTAAATTCAGCAACCCAATTTTTTACTGTTGCATATGAAGGAGCACTTTCACCTAACACATTCACCATATCATTATGAATTTCTTGTCCCGATAAACCTTTTTTATGTAAATATTCAATGACACCACGCATTTCTAATTTTTCCATTGTAAAAAAATCGCGGATGCGTCTTTTGTGAACACCTGTTGCTATATGAAGGAGTTGCCAGATCGAAACTAAATTTAACATGTGTTCATAGCAGAGATGGAAGTTTCCAAAACACTTAACTTTTTTCTGTTTATACCGCGCTTTTTGTGCTAGGCTAAGAAGTTTCCGAACGGCCCTCGTACTCTGCAATCTTTATTTCGTTATATTTTGTTGTCTGCTTTACTATTGCCATCAGTTGATTCTCTGTGTTAAACATCTCGTCATTCCTCCTCAGTTTAATAAACACAGCAGTAATGTTGTGTTCATATAACAACTCAGTACCTCAGTCGATGTTCTCTCTCTCACATAAATTGTTTTTTTTTTACATTTATTAGTTCAGCCAGACCTCTCTTCACTAACACTCGTTGTCATCTTTAATAACAACACTAACAAAACACAAGAATGGCAAAGAAATTTTCTTGGATTTCATGCAGTTTTTTTAAGAACATTTTCACCAATTTTTCAACAAAACTTGTACGATATTTAATATATAACATTGTAAGATATTGTAAGATATTGTTTTATTTACATTTATGCCATTTCACACGCATTTGCAACCAGTTTTTTCACTTTAAACCGAGAAATCTTCTGAAAACAACTAATTTCAGCAAAAATAAAACGCCAAGTAATGACATGTGAGAGAAGGTTTACCACTCATGAGTAATACCAGGTGGTGAATGTGTAGTGGTGAGGTTGTGGTGATTACTTTAGTAGAGATTGATGAAGAGGGGAACACACTTGTCTGCTATATTGATAATATGCTTGGGGAATTTAGTGAGAAAACAATATACACATTCTGTCTCTCGGGCTTAATTACACTGTGGAGAAAATGAAGGTCCATGGAAATGAGACAGGGCGTCCAGTTGTCGGCGTTAAAATTGCACAATAATTAAGCTGAGTATAGACGATTGCCAGATCGGTAAACGTTATCAACCCTGTTAAAGTGCTGCAAATATACGGACATTGACAGTTTGTTAGGCAAAGGTGAATTGACAGTTCAGACGATTGCATGAAAACGTTACAATTTCATATATTTACAATATATTTTGTAAATATTTATATGCAGGATTGCCAATAAAAATACATTATAGACAGTGTTGCAAATAATTCTGGCAATGGCGCCGTTGTCACATGCATAAACTTCGAACATATAACAATCAGCAAATTATCTCGCAATGACTTTTCTGCTAACGTTGCAAAACAAAAATTGTATGTTCACACGATTGTAAATTCACAGGGTTGCATTTTTGCGCCATTTTTCTGGCAATGTTGTCCGATCTGCAAATCGTGTGTACTTACCTTTAGAAATCTATTGATTTGTCATTAAAAAATTTAGAGATGGCCTGCAAGAATTTTTCTTGGGGAACATTTCTTCAAAAAATTAATTTAAAACAAACCACAATTTCTACGAATTTTGATACATGCCGCCTTTTTGTGTTGGTATTTTTTAGTCTAAACAGCGGCATTAGGTGGGTTTGACTACATCAATTAAAATATCCGTTTAAGGGTCACCATTAGTTTTCTCTCGAGCATCTTCTGCCTCAAATTTATCCCTAAAGTGTAATGACAAGGATTTGTAAGTTGATGAGTGTACTAATGGAACACTTAAGCTTACAAGCACATCTGCATCACATACACTAGCAGATTACTACGAATGCAGGGCATACAGGGAAAACATCGATGAAATATTTTCTGTGGCAATGCACGGCTTTCACATATGCAAGATACCAATATTTCGGGTCTGACATATTATCAGACTTGACTCATCTTTGTGAATATGAACGGAAGAATATACTGAGAAAATTCGTGCCTAGTATCGATTTTCTGTATCTAATAAGGTTTAAAAAGATCGTATATAAGGAGCACACGACAAGGCGAACCACTGGCTGAAGTGTATGTCCACGAACAACGTTTAAACGTCTCCTCTCTCCAACCTAACTTAACCTTTATTGGTTTGAGCAGTGAAAAAATCCTGTTTATCGTTTTTAAAAAATAGTAAGTGATGAACAAATCGATTAGTTTATAATAAAAGTTTGGTTATTTCTGAAGTTCGGTTTCTCTTTAAAAACCCGCATATTGGTTTTCGGGTTTTCTGTATTTTCGAATGACTCACTCGTAGGTTTTTTCAAGTCGATTTATTCGTTTTGTCGGTTTTAATTCACTATAAAAAAAATAAAAAAACATTATTTTTGAAACCGACCCAAAATCATTTCTATTGAAAAGACTTGTTTAAATAAAAATACGTTTGTATGTCCGGTATCATATTTCCAATAATTCTAATATGCACAGATCAGAATTGTCTATACTGATATTAATACCGGGTTTTCCATTAAGGACATAAGATTTACATTGCTAGAGCCCAATCGTAGAAGTTTCGGCGTTTTAAACGATCAAGTGGCTTTAGTTCTTGAGTCAGTTTGATCTTATAAGGATGCAGGCCAAGATGTTTTCGCAAAAGACGACATCGTCACGACGTGAGACAACACGGCCATTGAATTTGTTGCGCAAAAGAGCCATTGTTTAACCACCCTGCTGTGGTTCACATTCAACATCGGCCCTTACAATTTGACCACCCATAATTTTAGCCAGAAATCGATGTTATTTATGCATTTTTATTGAAAAAGAAAAACAAAACCACCTTATTGATTTTTTAACACCCTAACCTATTGTATATGTATTTCAAAGAAAATTGTATAATGACACGTCTCGATGTATGTTGTAAACTATGACTTTCAATTTAAATATTTTTTTTTTTAATTTAAAACGAATTTATTGAAAAAGAAAAAATGGTACTAATAATAATGTCGGTGTACTGACATATCAAATTTTACTGGAAAAAGGAATTTAGCTAGAAAATTTATCATATCTTTTACAACATCTTCTAATATCTCTGCCAGTGTTGGAACCGAAAATAGTTTTACTCAAAAAAATCACGGTTTAACGTTTAAGAATATACATATGTTTAAATAATTACCTTGAATACCGTAAATAATTTCAAATGGAAAACATAGATTGTTTATGCACTCACCTGAAATTAAAGAAAAATATTTTTTTGTTATAATAGGTGTTGAAAATATGGCAACACAATTGTTCGTATTGGTTGGCAACACGTTGGAACGCCTTTCTCAACAGAAATACAACCCTGTAAATATCTTTCCGTTTTCTTGTTTTCCTTTTTAGACATTTAAGATTATTTGTTAAGTCTCATTGTGAACACTGAAGTGAACAGTCACAAAATAAAGAACATTAAATTCAACAGGTTATGGGCCCAGACAGTTTTGTTTAAAAAGTGCGCAGTAGTAACGAAAAATAGTTTTGTGGATAATAAATTTTCTCTGTGAATTTTTATTAAGTATTTCTTTTGAAAAAAAAATCTGTGTGATAGAAAAGGAAAAGAAAAAACAAGAACTATGAATTCCTTAATGCAAATAGAGAAATTGGATGATTCCAATTATGTTACTTGGAGCATTCAAATGCGCAGTGTCCTCATACATGTCGAACTCTGGGCAGTCACCAGTGGAAGAGTGGTCAAGCCAGAGGCTGCAGGAAGCCGTGAAGCAGCAGAGTATGATTCCAAAGATGAGAAGGCCTTAGCGTCGATTTTGCTCTGTGTGAAGCCGGCGCAAATAAGCCATATAAAATCATGTACGACAGCCTTGCAAGCGTGGAATAAGTTAAAAGAGGTGCATCAACCAAAAGGGCCAGCCAGAAAAATAATGCTGTTTAAAAGACTCCTTTATATGCGAATGAATGAAGGTGATGTGATGTCCGACCACGTGAATGAATTTGTCTCGACAGCGGATAGCTTGATTGAAGTGGATGTAACGCTTCCAGATGAAATTCTCGTAATTCTGTTGTTATCCACATTGCCAAAGAGTTACGAAAATTTCGTGGTTGCGATAGAAGCACGGGACAGCTTACCCACATTCAGTGCCATAAAAGTAAAATTGCTGGAAGAAGGACAAAGACAGAGCGAGCAAGAAAATCCCCATAGCAGCAAAAATGATGCATCAGAAGCGCTAATGCAGTCTAAACGACCTGGGAAATTCCACAAAAAGGGTAGCGGAAAACCATTTGTAAAAAACAACAGTCGCAACGAGAGCAGCAAAAGCAACAAAAAATGCTACAATTGCGGACAGCCAGGTCACTTTGCCGCTAATTGCAAACAGCCAAAAAAGACGGACAACAACAGTTGCTTTATGACGCAGTACGTAGCATTCAACAACAACACTAATGGTGATAACGATGTGCACAACAACAGTTGGTGCATTGATAGCGGCGCCACATGCCATCTGTGCTGCGATCGTGCGCAGTTCACAAATTACGAAGCATGCGACGAAAGGATTTTATTGCCCAACAATGCTAGTGTGTGTGCAGTCGGCCGCGGCGACGTCGATGTTCGAGGAACAACAGTTACATTGAAGAATGTGCTGCATGTACCGTTGCTGAAAAACAACTTTATCTCTGTGAGCAAAGCATTGGCTGCGAAAATGTGCGTTGTTTTCAAAAACAATGTTGTTGCAATAAAAGATCGACAAAACAAATGCATATTGAAGGCATACAACGACAACGGTTTGTTTTTCTATCATGTTGGCGATAGTAAATCAGACGAAAAATGCTACGGTGCTTCAGTTGATAATGATGATGCCATGAAATGGCATTTACGATACGGACATTTGAATTTCGGCTGTTTGAAGAACATGATGGAAAAAGGTACAGTCCACGGCATAAAAGCAAAATCATTGCCTTCAAACATGGAATGTTCTTCGTGTGCAAAGGGAAAAATATGTACAAAGCCGTTCCCTCAAGCATCAGAGACTCGAGCGAAAGAGTTGTTGCAGTTAATACACAGCGATGTATGTGGCCCCATTAATAAATCGTCATATGGTGGATCGCGGTATTTTGTTACATTTATTGACGATTACTCCAGATATGTAACAGTGTATTTTCTGAAGACAAAAGATGGTGTGTTCGATGCATTTAAGCACTTCAAGGCACAAACAGAGAAGCAAACAGGCAAACAAATAAAATGCATCAGATCTGACAATGGCCGCGAGTATGTCAACAACAATTTCGACAATTATTTGAAGCAACACGGTATCAAGCGGCAGTTAACAGTACCATATACTCCACAGCAGAATGGCGTTTCCGAAAGAGCAAATAGAACATTGGTGGAAATGGCTAGAACAATGTTAATTCACTCCGGTCAATCAGAATCATTTTGGGCAGAAGCGGTTCGAACAGCGGCGTATTTACGAAATCGAACGGTAACAAAAATTCTTCGTGATAAGACACCGTTCGAAATATGGGCAGGCTACAAACCAACAGTTGGCCATCTTCGAGTGTTTGGTTCAAAGGCAATCGTTTTGAACAAAACATCATATAAGAAATTTGCAGCGAAAGGGATCGAATGTATCATGGTCGGCTACAGCGAAGAAACAAAAGGCTACAGATTATACAATCCAAAGACAAGGAAGATTGTAATAAGCAGAGACGTGATATTCCTCGAAAGTTCATTCGATCAGCGAAATCAAATTGAGAGCGATGTTTTCACCTTTACAAACACCCAATCCGAAGATGAGATGTCAAACGCAAATGAAGATCAAGATGACAACACTAACAACGATATGGAACCTGAATCTGTGCAACAGCCCGAAATATTGCCAGAAAGTACAGTTCAAGAAGGAGAGCCAGAATCTCGTGTCACCCGAATTGGTCCTGGACGACCAAGAATATTGCGTGACGGTAAAAGGGGACGACCGAAGAAACTATTCAATGAACTGAACGTATTGAGAGAATGTATTCCAACGCCAGAAAATGAGGACGAGGCATTAAGTGGTCCATATGCAGATGAATGGCGAAAATCTATGCAAATAGAATATGATTCTCTGATGAAGAATAAAACATGGCACTTATCAGATCTACCTCCTGGTCACGTTGCAATTGGTTGCAAATGGGTATACGCCATAAAGAAAGACAAGGATGGCAATGTGCGTAAGCTGAAATCGCGACTTGTGGCGAAAGGTTGCAGTCAGATATACGGCATTAATTACGATGAAACTTTTTCTCCAGTGGTACGTTATGCGAATATCCGACTTTTGGTGGCATTGGCAGTTGAACACGACATATACTTACATCAAATGGATGTATCATCTGCCTACCTGTACGGCGATTTGCATGATGTTGTGTATATGAAGCAACCACCCTGTTACGAAGATGAACAAAATCCCAACAAAGTTCTTCGGCTTGAGAAATCGCTGTATGGATTGAAACAGAGCGGTCGTGAATGGCATGCAAAATTGAATGGTGTACTGGAGAAACTTGGATATACTGCGTGTATTAGTGATCCCTGCATTTACACCAAGCATCATAATGGCATCTACAACGTAATAGCCGTCTACGTAGATGATCTGATTGTTGGTAGTTCATCGCTATCTGAGTTGGAGAAAACGAAGCAACAAATAGCGGCTCAATTTGAAGTTGTCGATGGCGGAACATTGTCACATTTTCTGGGTATGGAATTTTCACGCGAAGGAAGTCTTGGTGCTATTTTCATATCGCAGAAACAATATATAAATGAAGTACTCAGTAGGTATGGCATGGAAAATTGTAAAGAAGTATCCACCCCATTAGAACCTGGTTTTCAAGTGAACTGCGATGATGAAAACTGTAGGAAAGTCGACAAAACTTCATACCAATCAGCAGTTGGAACTCTAAACTACCTGTCCCTGTCAACACGTCCAGATATCACTTTGTCCGTTTCGAAACTGGCTCAACGGAATAGTGATCCTCACACCGAGCATGCAGCGGCAGTAAAACATGTGTTCAGGTACTTGAAGAAAACATCCGATTTCAAACTACACTACAAGAAGACAGGCAAGGACATAGAATGCTTTGTTGATGCGGATTGGGCTGGTGATCCTTCTGATCGGAAATCGTTTTCCGGATATGCTTTTGTAGCAGCAAACTGTGTGTTTTCCTGGAACTCGAAAAAACAAACAGTCGTTTCACTCAGCAGCACCGAAGCAGAATATATTGCAATTTCTGCAGCAGCAACAGAAGCGGTCTACATAAGGAAATTGCTCAGTGAGTTGCAATTTCCACAAATACATCCTATGACGATGCACAACGACAATCAAAGCGCTCAATGTTTGGTCAAGAATCCCACTTTTCATTCCCGAAGCAAACACATCGCCATAAGGTATCATCACGTGAGAGATATGTTTTGTAATGGTGAAATAACGTTGAACTACGTCCCAACCAGCGAGATGATGGCCGATGTTTTGACGAAAAACTTGAGCAAAATCAAGCATCATGGATTAATCAAGTCCTTGGGATTATTTTAAGTTTGAAAATTAGAATCAATTTATGAATTAGACATTTTTTGTTTAAATGTAATTGTGTTGAGAAGGAGTGTTGAAAATATGGCAACACAATTGTTCGTATTGGTTGGCAACACGTTGGAACGCCTTTCTCAACAGAAATACAACCCTGTAAATATCTTTCCGTTTTCTTGTTTTCCTTTTTAGACATTTAAGATTATTTGTTAAGTCTCATTGTGAACACTGAAGTGAACAGTCACAAAATAAAGAACATTAAATTCAACAATAGGGTTTATAAAAAATTAGAAAATAAGCCATGAATTTAAAGAATTGATAAATTTGGGATTATTATTAATCTGAGTTTCGAAATGTTCCCACACTAAAACAAAATATCATCTCGAATTTTCTTCAAAATAAACTTTTAGAATGACTTAATGGTTGAATTGTGGCTCTAGTTTTTTCGCCAAAGCTATCAATTTTAATATTTAACTTAACATCCTATCAAACAAAGAATTACCACTAATTTTTAAGAAGAATCCAAAAATGGGAATACTGATCAAACCAGCTGTTGGCACGCTGAGTTTTAACTCAATGGCTGATAATCTAGTCTCCCACAGATAAGAAAGAGCATAAGAGACATATTCAGTTAGTCGTGCTACACACGAGGCAATTTTTTCCAAACAGGTGTCAAAGTTTGTTGGAGAGAGGCAGAGAGCTCTTTCCGCCTGCCTCTCTCTCTCCAACAAACTTTTAACTTTGCTTGGAAAAAATTGCCTCGTGTGTAGCACGACTTACATATTTACAATAAAAATAAAATATAATAAAATAACGAATGTCTAAATCATATGGAATTGTTTTAGATGTTGACTAATTACTCTGGGGGCAACGTTACGGTTACGCTAAAGTTTAATTATGGTTACGTGGGGTTATTATAACCTTTACGTGGCTTCCTATAAGATCTGGAGTTGTTGGTCTTTTCCAATAAGTATTGTACTTCCTATATTGCTTTGTTGAGGCTATATGCAAATCATGTTTTTGCTGCTATAGGTTGTCTAAAACCTATGTTGCACCCATATTTAAAATGTAGAAAATACGGTAAACATTATTGTTAGCCTTTTATTTTGTTGTTGCCTCTTTGCAGGTGATTTTTTCAAATGCTTTTGTGCTGAACAACAAAAGGATATTGGGATTAACAAAGAAGTGGCCTACGGCAGGACATTTTCTGATTTCCTCTCTCTCTCTCTCTCTCACACACACACACATTATCACTTTCTCTTATTTTGTTCATTTAATAGACAATTTATTATTCGTTCGGGTGTGTATTGCCAAAAATTGAAATCTAATTAAAAATTTACATAAAATTAACCCAGACAACACAACAAACCAAAGCAGCTATACTAATAATAATGGCATAATCAATATACGAGTATGTATTTTGTGAGTGCCGAGCGCGTGTGTGGTGTGTGCGTTCGTAAGGCATTTATTCATTGTTGAACAAAAGAATATTAAATTTACTCGAATTCCTAGAACTCATTTACAAATATTTATCTTTTTGATTATGCTCAGCACAAAATGTATTGTTGTCGTTGTTGTTGCTATTATTATTTGTAGCAGTAGTTTAAATTGAAAATATACAAAATTATGATTACAAAGCAATCGGAGAAGCTTATTATGGAAATTTCAAAAACACATAATCCATTTAATCGGGAAAATATTGCAAAGTGAACAAAGTATTGTAAAATTTTAAAACGAAATTAAATGAGATTATAAATTTTGGTGGTTTTGTGGAATAGAATATATTTTTGTTTGGAAAAAGATAGGGAATTAATGTACTTTGAATGAATGTAATTAAAATTTCCCTTTACAAGGGTATCGAATCATCACGACACACAACTTTTAAAGTTCTCGGAATTAAACAATACTGAAAATTAAGTTTTGTGATTTTGATATTTAGCTTCAAATGAATTAATTGGAATACTTATGTATTTTCATTTAATATTATAGGAACAATTGTAATTGGGATATGTGAAAACTAACAATTACGTTTGAAAATTTAAATTGTAAATAAATAGAAATATACCACAATACTATTTAAGTATATATCTTGATATTTTTTAATTATTGGTCCAAAATGAGATTTTAGGTTAAAATTTTAAAAAAAAATTTAGGTTAAAATAAATTAAATAAAAATCAGCACTGTTTTATGTGTTTGCATATTTGACAGTTCTCGGCAGTTTTGTGATTAGTTTGAAGCTCTGTTATGTTGCAGCGCCAAAGTACGCGCCATCCTGCGCGATGCGGCGCCAGTATTGGCAGTATAAAACATGTGGTTGTTTTCAATAACAGTATGGCAATGCCATATGAAACGACAGGGCTCGGATTCAACGTGATACGAGTTGGATGGTGTTGAATTTTGAAGTTTTGGTCAAACGGTCCTTTTTTCCCATCCATAAAACTTTTTACCTATTATATTTATAAAAGGTTGTTTTCTATAGCTTTTTTAAGCTTAAAAATAAAATTTAAAAAAGTCCCAAAAATATTATTATACCCTCCACCAAAGGATGGGGGTATACTAACTTTGCCATTCCGTTTGCAACACCATGAAATATTGATCTGCGACCCCACACGGGGGAAAATCGTCATTTTTGATATGTTTGAATTGAAAGAAAATATATTTGGAAGCGATTTTTTCAAATACTATATATTTGTTAACAAATAAATTTTATTTGAAAATCTAGAAATCTAGTTTGGAACGCATATATTAATATATTAGAACATAATATATTTGCTAACTGACAAAGTTATTGTTTAAGAAGTTTTCCAAACATATTTTATTTAAAAAAAATTTTAAAACTTTTTTCGAATTTTAGTTAGTTTTTCCTAGTTTTCGTTTTAAACTTTATAGCTAAAAATGTCTTTTAATTTATAAATATTCCAATTCATCACTTTTTGTCAATCCATCAATGCAATTCATATTCACGAAAGATTATACGATTTAAGTTTTAATTAAATTTTAAAAACATTTAAAATTTATAAAAAAAATTATCTTTGAGCACATGAAAAACAGAAAACTTGTCTTTAAATCAAGGCATTGATACATTGCCAAAATAATTAAATACAAATTAATCTTTGTTTCGGAAATACTAGTTCCAAATAAAATGTTAGAATGGGAACATATTTTTGTTTAGAACAATATTCGCCCAAACATATAATATTTATGTGTGCCAAATATTATATATTTCGAGTGTACTCTAAACATATGTATATTTCAAGCCGAATATGTTTGGGACAATATACTGCAGAAGCGATTTTTTTTCAGCGTGCATAAAGTATATATATTCTTGATCGTCGTTAATTTCTAAAACGATTTAGCCATGCCCGTCTGTCGGTCTGTTGGAATCATGCTACAGATCGGTATAATAGAGCCAGGTTGATCAAATTTGGTAGAAATATTTCTTATATTTGCAGGTCGTTTGGGATTGCAAATAGAACATATCGGTCAATGTTTTGATATAGCTCCTCTATAGAGGTCGCTCCAAAATATAGTTTTTGAGCCATAGATACCACATTTCTAAAGCCATTTAGCTGAAACTTTGCAGTTTGCATTCTATTTTGACAAGCATTCATCGCAGCAAATTTTCTAAGCATTTTGGCTGAATCTTTGCAGTTTGTATTTTATTTAGATAAGAATTCATCACAGTAAAAATTTTTCTAGTCAATTCATATTTTGTTAGAGTCCACCTATAGATGTCGCTTCCAAAAAGGCTTTTTAAGCCATATTTGGTAAGAAATTTAGCTGAAACTTTGCGGTTTGTATTCTATTTTGGCAAGAATTAATATCAATAAATTTTATACAAATCAGTTGTTATTTTTTTGTAGTCCCCGGTACCTCTCAAATATGCTAATATCAGCCATGAATACCACATTTTTCAGGTGAAGAGTTTGGCTAAAGAATTTGAGCCCTAAAAGTTGGCTAAAAATTGCAGCGTTCGTTTATATAATTTGCATAAACACACGGGGCAAAATCACCTTTTTTGATATGTTTGAATCGAAAGAAAATATATTTGGAACACAAATTTTTAAATATTATATATTTCTGAGCAAATAAATTTTATTTGAAAATCAATAAAATGTATTTGGAACGCATATATTAATATATTACAACAAAATTTATTTGCAAACTAAATTTCTCAAATAAAATATGTGTTTAAATACAAATAAAATTATTGTTTAGGAATTTTTCCAAATATATTTTATTTAAAACAATTTTCAAAACATTTACTGACTTTTTCGAAATTCAGTTTTAATTTTTCCTTGTTTTGAATTAGACCTCCCAGTTATGATACCATATTAACTTCCGTTTTAAATCAATCATTTAAATTTTCTGAGCATTCCAAGCCATCATTAGTTGTCAATCCTCTAAGTAATTTATTTTAATCCAAGATTATACGATTTCAATTATTATTATTTTACGAACATTTAACATTTCTAAAAATTTAACTTTGAATTACTGAAAAATGTAACACAATTTATGTATTTTCCGAATGCTTAGATGCAAATAAATATTTGTTTCGGAAATAAAAGTCCCAAATAATAACATATTGGGATGAAAACAAAGATTTCTTTAGAACGACATCTTCCCAAGTATATAATTTTTGTATATACCAAATACTATATGTTTAGAGTGTACCCTGAATATATATATGTTTCAAGCCGAATATGTTTGGGACAATATACTACAGAAGCGATTTTTTTTCAGCGTGCAGAAAGTATTGTTCCATGATTTGCTCCATATCCAACGATTTTTCCAGTAATAGAATTAAATGCCATCCATGGTGGAGGGAATATAAGGTTCGACATGGCCGATCTCAATGCTTTTACTTTTTTCTGATTTTTTTGCGTAATTAAAACAGTTTTTGTTTGACATATTTGTCAAAAAACCTTTCTCAACGAATTATGACATATGGTTGTCCAGTTATGCTAAAACATAATGAAGCTTTCTTCTGAGTCAAAAAAAAAATAAATCAAAAATATTTTTGTTTTTCAAAAGTGTCAAAACCAGTTTAAATTTCACAAAAAAATCGCAAACAAATATTTTTGCGAATTTTTAAATTTTCCTAAAAAAAGCTGAACATTGTCTAATTTCAATAGGTATTTAGTAAAATGGATGGGAAACAGGCCTTTTGACCAAAATGTCAAAATTCAACACTCTCCAACTCGGAACAGTCCTTAAACGATCTTGATGACATTTTGTGTCATACACGCTGAAAAAAAATCGCTTCTGTAGTATATTGTACCAAACATATTCGGCTTGAAACATATATATGTTTAGGGTAGACTCTAAGCATGTAATATTTGGTACATACAAAAATTGTATATTTGGGAAGATGTTGTTCTAAACAAATATTTTTTTACATCCCAATGTGACTGCTATTTGTGAAACAGATATTTATTTGCATTTAAATATTCATAAAATACATAAATTGTGTCAAATTTTTCAGTATTTCAAAGTTAAATTTTTAGAAATTTTTAATGTTCGTAAAAAAAATAATAATTGAAATCATATAATCTTGGGTCAATATAAAGTACTTAGAGAATTGACAACTAATGATGACTTGGAATACTCAGAAATTTTAAATGATTGATTTAAAACAGAAGGTAATGCTGCATATGGTATCATAACTGGGAGGTACAATTCGAAACCAAGGAAAAATTGAAACTGAAATTTGAAAAACTCAGCAAAAGTTTTGGAAATCTTTTTTAAATAAAATATATTTGGAAAAATTCCTAAATAATAATTTTATTTGTATTTAAACACATATTTTATTTGAGAAATTTAGTTTGCAAATATAATTTGTTGTAATATATTAATATGTGCGTTCCAAATATATTTTATTGATTTTCAAATAAAATTTATTTGCTAAGAAATATAAAATATTTAAAAATTAGTGTTCCAAATATATTTTCTTTCGATTCAAACATATCAAAAAAGGCGATTTTGCCCCGTGTAACTACTATCCAATAAGACTAAGGTTAGTGCGAGTATCATCCCCCCGATCAGAAGACATCGCTTTTAAAAATTGACTCACGTGAAATGAAATCCCCCTTATTTATAAAAATAATGCTGGAACAATTTCAAAAAATAATTCGCCAACAACTAATACTCATTCACATACTGTCCACTCAATGTCTGATCGGTTTCTTATTGAAATCGAAACAGTGAGTAAAAAATTTCCCTACACCTGTCACAATTGAAAGCATTTCACCTTTTCAATCAGCTGATTCAAAATGGAAGAGACTGAAGGAAAACTGATACTTGGCCGCACTTTGGTTCGAATCTAATTAAAAGCGTTGTTGCGTACCTTGTGTCAACTTATCTGCGACAAATCTACAACTATTTACAATCCCATGAAATAGATATTTGTTCATTTAGAATAATACCGTCCTCATTTTTAGTTTCATCGGAGGGTTTTTAATCATTTTAATGTTGTTTGGTTGATTGATACCACATGCATTTATATGCATTTCAACAAATTTCTTTTCAACTTCCCACGTAACAATTGAAAAAGTTTTAATATTTTGTTGTTAACCACTGCGAATGGCGAATTTTATTCAAAATGTATTGAACAAATACCAAACCAAGAAAAAAAAGCAGAAACATCATATCCCTTTGAGCCACACTAATTAAATACGCCAAAGCCAAAAATGTTTGAGTATCTCCATCGACTCCCCAGCCAAATGCCGCAGAGCAAAACCTAACAAAAAGCCGCAAAATGCAAAATTCGTTCAATTTTGCCAATAAACGTGTATTTGAACTGGGGCCAAACCACATCAACACCAACGCCAGAACATAAACAAAACCATAGCATGGTATGTGTACATGTATATTAGGGTGAAAAGATAATCGTGGGTAGGGCAGAGAGTGGGAACACAATAAGAGGTCTTTAGAAAAAAAAAAACGTAACTATACCACCAAATTTTAGCCCATACAGAACTAAAGTTAGTTGGTGAGCTGGTGTACTAAAGTGTACTGGTGTACTAAAGTTTGCTGGAGAATTAAAGTGCTAGATGTACCGTCGTACTCTTTAAAAAGTGACAGTTACGAACGATTAAATTTTTGACATTTGTTTTCCACTCTTCGAGTAATTTTGGCATTTTCTTGTTAGCTCTCGAGATTTATTTTTATTTAAAAAATCAATTGTGTTTGCTCCAATTGTGATTGTAAAGTGAAATGTTTGAGGAAAATGCCAAAAATATGTATAAAAAATAAAAATAAATTTGTGCTCTTTCTTCTCTTAACTACTAATGTCAAAAATGTAATCGTTCGTAACTCGAGAAATTTGCTTAAGAGCACGACGGGTCATCTAGTACTTCTTTGTTTATGTTAAAGTGTGCTGGTAAACTAAAGAGAAATGGAGAACTAACGTGAGCTGGTGAACGAAAGTTAGCTGGTGAACGAAAGTTAGCTGGTGAACTGAAGTGAGCTGGTGATCTTAACTAACCTGAGCGATCACTTAAAAGATCCAAAGTGCCCAACTCTAATACAACCTAATGTATATATACCCCATATATAACTCAACAGCCCTGTATCTCCCCACAAATCCATTGATACAGAATATACAAAAAAAAGACGAACCGGCAAAATAATATGGACTGGGGTAAATTCCATAAAAAAAGAACACCAACCAAAATAATTTACAATAAAACAAAAGTTTGGTGAAAACAAGCTGAAATAAATGCTCGTATATTCTTCCCCAGAAGCCATTTAAAAATATATATCTATATACAAACTCCATTGGTTATTACCAATGGATATTTAAACGTTTGGGGAATTAATTAAAATTCACACAAGCATCAACAACACCAACAAAAAGACAAGCTAAATACAAACTAAATGTATAAAAAATAAATTGGCAAAAGGAGAAAAATAATTAAAATGAAATTAGCGCAGACATTAAATGAAAAACTGCGGTGAATGCCACAACAAATACCAAACAAATCATGTAGACCAAGTTAATGAACAGAAGCTGCTGTTGGAGCAGGGGCATGAGGAACAGCAGCAAACACAAAAGGCTAACTAACATCAGTAGCAAAGCGCATAAGCGCCCCAAAATAAAATTACAAACAAAAATGTAAAAAAAAAATCAAAAGAAAAACATGTCAAAAGCATAAAAAACCACTGAACACAGAGCTCTCAGACAAAACCGAACCAAATAATGTCTAATGAAGACTAAAGATGTCAGACGGAAAAAATTTGTAGTAAAAAGAAAATTTCTTAAAGCGGCGTGTTTGAAAATAAATTTTATGAAATGAACACAGGAAATAGGGTAGGTAAAACATACAGGATTTGATAGAATAAGTTCACATAATTCATTAGAATTCCACATCAAATAGTATACGAGTACCAGAATTAATTTCTTTCTTTATGATACAACCTTTTTAGACGAGTTAATATAGGGTTTTCCAATAGGGATGATATGGTTTTGAAGTGACGTTTCGGCCATTTATAATATGTCATGATGTGTCATTTGTTTTTCATTGTATTCAGTAGTGTTTACAATTTCATCATCGAGAGATATACGCAAGATCAACGTGTACAAATTATTCAGTTTAATTATCAAAATTAAATATTATAAAATTTGCTTATTATCCTTAAATGGATAGATTGTAAATAAAGAAATATATATATATATAAAAAAAAAATAATAATCGTTCTCCAATTGCAACTTTTCGTGCGCTAAGTCCATTTTTTTAAAATCCAAAAATAGACACTTTCCAGTCGACCTACGACCTTGACAGTCATGAGCAATATTTTAGCTCTCGTTAAGAACTATGCTTTTGCCATTGACGTATTGTGGCTACGTGCCACACAGCAAATGAAAGAATTGAATTGTTGCGAGAAAAGTTTGGAGATTCGATTATTTCAAGAAATTGTGATATTGAATGGCCTCCAAGAAGTGTAACACCATTAGACTATTTCTTGTGGGATTATTTGAATTCATTGGTTTTTCGAAATAAACCACACTCTTCAAGCCTTCCAAGTCAATATTGAATGTGCCATTCATGACACACGACTTGATTTAGTGGAAAAAGTGCTCGAAAATTGGGTTCATCGAATTCCTTCCTGCAGGAGAAGTCGTGTAGGCCATTTGAATGACGTTTTATTTAGAGCTTAACTGAATCGATTGTAAAGGGTTTTCCAACAAGAGGTGTTATTTTGGTATTCAAAGACAAATTTTATTTTTTGATATAAATGATCGGATGTTTATTTCATAATTAAGAGGAAGGTATTCCGTTAATAATGAAAAACAATATCAGCTAAATGGCTACCACGACAACGCTTACAGGACCATATCCTTTTCATGAAATTTTCCATAACCAAATCGCAAACTGGCTGCCCTATGTTATCGATAGCCTCACGAATTCTATCTTTGAGGTCTTGAATCGACACTGGGCTGTTGGCGTAGACCTTATCTTTCACGTGGCCCCAAAGGAAGAAGTCGCAAGGTGTTAAATCACAAGATCTCGGTGGCCAATTGTGATCACCTCTGCGAGAGATAACACGGTCCGGACACTTTTCCCGTACCAGAGCAATGGTTTCGTTGCTTGTGTGGCACGTAGCGCCGTCTTGTTGAAAGTAAACGTTGACCATCCAACTCCGACCATAAAAAATCATTAATCATCTCTCGATAGCACAATCCATTCACCGTAACTGGTGATCCAACCTCATTTTCGAAAAAGTAAGGTCCAATGACCCCGCCGGACCATAAACTGCACCAAACAGTCACACTTTGAGGATGGAGAGGCTTCTCAACAATAACTCTTGGGTTTTCCGAGCCCCAGATGTGACAATTTTGCTTGTTAACGTAGCCACCGAGGTGGAAATGGGCCTCATCAGTCAAGATGATTTTTCGAATTTTAATAATTTCAATGAGCTGTTGAATCGTGTATAGTTCCATTTTTAGTAATGGTGTAATTTCTACTTGTAAAATGTCAAAGAAAAAAGGTTCAAAAGTGACAGCTAATGAAATACCGGGTGATTCAAAATAACACCTGTTGTTGGAAAACTCTGTACTTCACATTAAATAAAAAACTTTTGAATTTCCTTAACAATAAGTGTGTTTGGTGGTAACATCGTCGTTTTCGCCGTGCAAAAAGCATGTTAGATGAAAAGTCGCATAGTGTGAAGTGCGGTTTTTGTGATAGCAGGCTGATACGTTAATACTAGACAGTGTCGAGTATTGTTGCTGCCCACGGCTCTAAAGTAGCTTCCAAAACATTTTCCCTTTAATAAGTCGCATTGACTTTGACACCAGGCTCGATGAAAACGATTGGACAGCTTCCATCTGTGCTCACAGCTGCCCATACCATTATTTGAGATGACAAATTAGGGTGGCCGTTCGTAGACCCAAAGTTTCAACAGTGAGGTAACTGAAGTTAAGTAAACATGATAATTTTAAGTTTATGAACTGCTCAATAGGAAAATTGTTTTCATCAGAGAACACAATGTTTGGAATTTCGCCACGATCGTGCAAGCGTAACAACTCCTTTGCTCTTTCGAGTCTAACTTGTCTTTGCTTTCTTGTAAAACCTTACAAATGCCTTTTGGGATTTGTAAGGTTTTATCTTGAGCTCATTTTTGGAATATGCGTCGGATGCTTCGCTTGGATATATTTAGTTCTTTAGCGATTGGATTACCACTACGACTTGGATTTCGTTGAAGTCGAGTTTTCACATTCCCACGGGGGACGGGGTTTTTTCGTCCACCTCAGCCGCCGAACTTTATTTATGCAACCATGAGAATTAAGAAAGTTACTACTAAGTAATGGGTCAGAAATTTTAAAGAAGTTCATTTTTGCGTAAAAATTTATAAAAAAGTTTCTAAATGGATCTCGCTATCATTTATTTAAATTTCGTTTTTTGGTTTTTACGAAGATTACAATGGCTCTTGAGCGGCCGAACCAATTTAACAAAGACTACGTCGTTTTAGAGAGAAAACAACAGGCACTATGTCATTCACAATAACTTCTCTTTTGCAACAAAGTCTAATAAGTACATTAAAATTACATTACATTAAAACTCCCTTAACTTTTCTTAAATTTTTGTGTGAATTTTAGGTTTTTTCATCTAATTGTAAATATCTTAAAGCGAGATTTTTGCCTGAGATTGACATTCGTATGCCAAAGTTTGTTGGAAATTTATCGGCTCAGCCGATTGTTGAAATTTGAGCCGCCGCCACCGATCGGTATTTTTTCCATGCGCCGCCGCCGCCGTTAATTTTGGTCGGCTTCATTGCCTGATATAAAGAGCTGCCATTCGTATGAATTTGATATAGGTGACATTATCGGTTTGCCAGTATTGCACTTCAATCGCATAAATCTGTAAAATTAGAAAAGTGAAGGCCAGAATTCAACACAATCCACGACAACGTGGAGATCAATCAACGGAAAGTCTATATTGGAACAGTGTGTGGAATCACAGAAGATTCGCATAGGTATTACAGAAGTTATTACAGAATCAATATTTCACTAAATTTTAGTCCTTTGTGAGGAAGGTACTAGAAAGTGTAAACCAATATGGCGTCTCATCTTCGAAATAGTTTTCTTAAAACTTGAAATCATGTACTGAAGACCTTAAGTAAAAGAAAATTTAAATTAACAAAATTCCAGCATTTTTAACCGGCAACACGTCGAGCGCTGACCTCTGTAGTAACAGGCTGTGGGTTTTGCAATTGCCTTGACCTTAAATTCTGTATATTTCCCTCAATGTTTAAAACATCAATGATTGTAATTCAGATTCGGGGAAAAACTTTTAATTTAAGAAATATTAATATGTTATCATTGATATAAATATAAAAGAAAATATCTTAAGAAAACTTTATAATTACAGTAACTTTTCCTGTTACATAAATATAAAAATGCTAATGCATTTATGTACCTTCTATGGATACAATTAACATTTTGTTTTCGTCACCTCCAAACAAAGAATATAAAATCTCATTAAGAAATAAGTTGTATCAACAAAAACTCTTTCGTAAATGTAAAGAATTTTTTCCGAAATGTTGCTCAATTAAAATATATTATAATAAGGAAAATTTTCTCCCAAAAATCGCAACATTCTAAGAATTTGTAACACGAATTTCCAAGAGTGTGAATTCTACTGACAATGGCTGTATGTATGTGTGTTCCTACGTACACATATGCAACATCTTTTTTGTGCTGCAGGTTTGCGTAGGTGGCAACAGAAGCTTCAAAAGAGCTGCATAACATTATCTACACCTGCACCTTCTTCTTCGTATTCCACAATATCTTTCCCTTTGTCTCACACTCGCTCTCTCTCTCTTCCTAGATAAATAAGCTGCCAACTATAAATGTTTTTTAATTTCCCACTTATGAGCACAACGAACAGGCGGATGTAGAGAGCAAAAAATCTACTGAAAAAGAAATTTGTTGATCATCACCGTAAATCATGAAATGAGTTAAAAAGAAAACTTCAAATGTCATTTTTTTCTTATTTTTCCCAACCGTTGGTTGATGTGCCCCCCTCTTTTTGGCAAAGTGTGTGTCTTTGCTGCTGCCATGAGTTTAACAACATTATGTCTTGCTAGGAAAATCCTTAAGGAAATAAAACTGAGAATATATCCGAAATAAGGAGAGCAGTTCAGCATTGTTTTTACTTCGCACTCACGTTCACATCATTACAATGCAATGCTCTTATAAGCTTACTCGGTGTAGCAGGTGTTGTCATATGCACTGCTGAGTGAGTGAGAGAAAGACAAGAAAAGAGAAAGATATACTAGCATAATTGCCAACAATTGTTGCCGTTACTGCAGCACAGTATTGAGGAGAGAAGAAGATGAAGAATGCTACGAATGGATGGGATTGAAACAGGAAATATTCGTATATACATTAACACTTTTCCCATTGTCCATTGTATCTGGTGGCTGTATGCAAGTTAAGCTGTATATATCAGAAGGTGGGATCAATGAGATGATATGAATGATGTTAACCGTTTTTCGATATTACTTTATGTCCGACAGATAAATTTAAAAGAAGATAGGGGACATATGTTGCCATATTTGTAACAGAAGGTGTTCCACAGGGTTCCGTGCTTGGACCACTATTATGGAACCTGATGTACGATGGTGTACTGAGACAACATCTACCAGACAATGCCAAGATTGTTGGTTTCGCGGATGATATTGCGCTAGTGATAGTGGCAAAATACCTGGGAGAAGCAGAAACGGTAACAAATTCAAGCATTAAATTGGTACAATCCTAGCTTAACACAGCAGGTTTAACGTTGGCAGAACACAAGACGGAAGTCGTTCTGATTAGTAGCCGCAAAGTGATGGAGAAGATACAAATTATAGTTGGTAATAGTTCTATACGCTCCAAACCATATCTAAAGTATCTTGGAGTGCTGATCGATATGAGACTATCATTCAAACCTCACCTGACCTACATTAGTGAAAAAGCTGGAACGACGTTTATGGCTATATCTCGTTTAATGCCAAATACTAGAGGCCCAAAGTACTCCCAACGGAGGTTGTTAGCAGGGGTTGTCAGAAATGTCATCCTGTATGCAGCTCCAGCGTGGTCCCAGGCGATGAAATACCAATCATACAGAGATGAAATCGCCCCAGTATATAGGTTGGCTGCTCTACGAGTATGTTCGGCTTATCGGACGGTGTCGGATGCGGCGGCTTTGGTGATGGGAAACATGATACCTATTGACCTGCTTGCTAGTGAAACAAAATATGCTAACGATCTGAAATCAACGACAGAAAATATGACCCATGCGGAGGCCCAAAAAATTGCTAGGGACAAATCCATCCATGATTGGCAAAACAGGTGGACGACATCCAGTGATGGGCGATGGACGTGTCGACTAATCCCCAATTTAAGAGTATGGCTGGATAGATCATATGGAGAATTGGACTACTTCTTGTCGCAGATGCTGAGCGGCCATGTTAGCTTCAAATACTACCTACATCGCATCGGCCGAGAAACAGACCCACTTTGCGGAGGATTGTGGAGGATGCTGAACATGTTTTGTTTAAATGTCCTCGGTTTACAAATCTGAGGCTGCAGTTGGAGGAATCGCTAGGAGTTGTTTTGACTCCGGACAACTTAGTTGGTTTTATGCTATCTTCACAAAGTAATTGGCAGTGTATAGCGACGTTAATTAGGTCCATTATGACCGAATTGTGCGAGCAAGAAAACTTACGACGAAGAAATGTTAGATAGTAATGGATCGTGAAGATCTTCCCCACCCTGTGAAGTAATACCTAAAGGTGGTCCCATAGGGCTGAATGGACAAGGGTAGAGGTGTTTTTAGCGGGATAAAGTCCCGCACTATTTGCCAACTCCATCAGGCAAATGTCTTTCGACGATTTTCACCTCATTAAAAAAAAAGGTTAGGTTAGGTTAGGTTAGGTACAGATTTATTGTAACAAATATATCCCCTTAAAAAGTCTACTTCATTGCTATTTTCTTAAACCTACATATTTGAAGATGTACGTTCCCTATATTCCTCTATTTTTTACACTCTCTGTAGTTGTCCTTATGTAATGACACATGTAGCTACGTTAATGCTAAAAAGAACTTATGTATGTGTGTTTTTGGCGCCTGTCATGTCCTAAGTATGCACTGAAAAGAAAAAAAAAATATCTACTTTAAAGAGTTTGCTCCAAAAGATGTCTTAATCTTGAATAAGGACTTTCCATTATTTCCTCAATATTTAAAATATTATTCAATATTTTACAGATTTCGCTTCGCTCCATACACGTCGTATTATTTATATTAAGGATATTTCACATTAAAAATAAAGAAAATGTCCTTAATATTAAGCAAATTGTCTTAATTTTAAGTAGATGTAATAAAATAAGAACATTTAGTACTTAAAATTAAATAAATAAACAAATTCTCCATAATATTATGTACATTTTAAGTATGAAATATGCTAAATTTAAAGATTACGTCGTAATTGAGAGAAAAATTAAATGAAGATCTTAAAATTAAATAAATAATAAATTAACCTCACTATTAATTAAATTGTCTTTATTTTAAATACGAAATATCTTTAATTTAAAGATTAGCACGTCTGTACAGCAATATCTGTAAGGTTCGTACAAATTTTTTTCTGAGTGTGATTAACTACGTGTGTATGTTAGTAACTGTTGTCACATTTTTGCATTTTAATCTTCCATCTTGTAGATACTTAAGTCAATGTCTTCTTGTGCGGACTCAAAACTGGCAGATAGACACATACATACATATACGAGTGCACACACTCTTAAAACGAGGAGCATAAATACACTCACTGCATCGAAAATGCTGAAGACATCCGTATTAAGAAAATTGCATAAGTAGTTGCCGGAGCGAGTGCGTGTGTGTGTGTGTGAGGGAGAGAACGAAAGGATGCTACTGCTATTCGTTAGTATTCACTGAAATTGCATCCTTATTGCGTTATAAAGGAAAAGGTGCCAAGCAAATGTCATTAAAGAGGGTTTATGTTCACACACAAACACATACTCATATGCAAACGCATACAAACTCATGTGGAATTATGTGGATTCGTTTGAATATACTTATGCACATGTGTATGCGTTGAGTGTAAAAGTCTGAGTTTCTATAAATATAGTATTTAAACTCGATGCTGTAGTTTGTGAAGTTTTACCATTTTCGCAGTACGAGTATAACAATAGGTATTATCCTAGGATTCAAAGGAACATGCCACACACACTCACACATCCAAAAATATTTGTTTGTACGTGAGTTGAGTTTACACTCTATAGCTATTTGTGTAATAAATTATTTGCTTTAAATAAATAAAATGTACTCTAAAGAAGAAAACTTACATCGACAGTAACTAGATAGAAGATATTATTGGAAGAAAAAGTTAAGGGCAGATATATATACACATACAAGATGGAATTAACTATATGAACAATGAAAGAAAAAAATAATTAATTTTAACGCTTTTGTTCCAAAAACAGGTGGTAAAACTTAAACCAAGGATATTTCATCTAAGACAATTTCCTTAATATTTAGTACAATTTGGTAATAATAATTAAGTATGAATTGTCCTTGTTTTAAATATTACAACGACTTTCATACTTCGGAACAAAATTACTTAATTTTAAGCACTTCCTAATATATAAAATAAGCACAATTAATACTTATAAATACGGAATTGTGCTTAATACTAAGTAAGATGCGTACATTTTAAGTAAGAAATGACCTTCATTTAAAGTTTAGGGCGTGTTTAGAAACGCATGAAAGCCTTCCTAATCTTAAAACAAGGACATTTGATACCTAAAATTAATAGAAATTGCTTAATAATAAATACAATTTCCTAATTATATATTTTCATTATTTTAAAGATTAGGATGACTTTCATAATTAAGAAAAAAATACTTGTTTTAAAGATTTTTTCCTTTCTATAAAGCAAGTATTTGTCATACTTAAAATAACGCAATTTCCTTAATATTAAGTGTCATTTCTTAATTATAAGTATGATTTATCCTTGTTTTATAGTATGAGGTATTTCATATTTAAGAAAAAAGGCCCTTAATTGTAAAGGTCTTCCTAATATATAAAATATATAATAAAATACTTTTAAATACGAAATTGTCGTTAATACTAAGGAAGTTGTGTTAGTTTTAAATATAAGATGTCATTGTTTTAAATATTAGGACCTGTTTAGAATTTTCTTACGCAGGGAAGCCTATAAAACAAGCACATTTGATACCTAACATCAACGCAAATTCTTTAATACAATTTCTTAATTATTGTCTTTAATTTGAAGATAAGGATTACCTTCATAATTAAGGAAAAAATACTTGTTTTAAATATTTAAATACACATCTCTTTCTTTAAAACCAGGACTTTTGGTACACAATCTTCTTAATAGTAAGAACAATTTCTTAATTAATAGTATGAATTGTCCCAAAGAAATTCCTTCTGGAGTCCCACAAGGAACGGTCCTAGGACCAATTTTATACAACATTTACTTGGCCGATTTTCCCGATTTGTCGCCATGTCAATATGCTGCTTATGCTGACGACGTCGGCATCTTCATTTCACATGAACTCGGTCACGATGTTGTGATCAAACTTCAATGTGCCCTCAGCATATTAGTCCAATATTACCACAAATGGAAAATTAAATTAAACTTTGAAAAAACACAACACACAAAAAATGCTAAATTTGTTCTGCCTTTCGCCCTAAAAATGCCCTTTTTTTTCGTTTGTAAAAAAATGCTGCACTGTGAAAGGGTTTCGTTGTTAAAAATATCGACCCTGTATGTAATTGAAGGTATGGACGCTGCCCTATAAAACAGATGTTTTTTCGGCACCGAGCGAATAGCCTAAATAACCGCGTGCGAACGTGCGTGTTTTTTCTAATGAAGTTTGGACAGATACTTTTTTTAGGTAGCGCCGACAAGTATTCTTTGTTTTTTTTTTTTTATTTTTGCATTGTTGTTTTCGATTCTGACCATAAAAATGCAGCAGTACAAGAGGGTGTAGGCGACATTATAAAAATGCTGCTCTCTGACAGGTCAATATCATTTTTTAGAAATGAAAACACCATTAGACTATACAGTCCATTGTGTTACCACAGGGACGTAAGGGGAAACAAAAGATGGTTTTCACAACTAGGAAAAACTTAAATTAAAACAAGGAAAACAAATTTAATTCTTAAAATTCTTTGAGTAGTTATCTCAAGTATATTGTACTGTAATTTACTGCATTGTCCAAAAGGCTTAAAATTACTTGTTTGAATAAATAAATAAATTAACACAATTTCTAAATATTAAGTACTACTTCTTAATTATACCCTACACCACACTGTGGTACAGGGTATTATAACTTTGTGCATTTGTTTGTAACACCCAAAAGGAGAAGAAATAGACCCATCGTTTATTATACCGATCGACTTAGAATCACTTTCTGAGTCGATTTAGCTATGTCCGTCTGTCCGTCTGTCTGTCTGTCTGTCTGTCTGTCCGTCTGTCTGTGCATGTATTCTTGTAATCAAAGTACAGGTCGCAATTATGGTCCGATCTCGACGAAACTTTACACATATCTTATTTTTGGCCCAAGGACGATCCCTATTGAATTTGGTTAAAATCGGTTCAGATTTAGATATAGCCCCCATATATATGTTAGCCCCGATTTGACATGTAAGCGCTGTAAAAACTTTATTTTATACCCGATCAGTATGAAATTCGGCAGGAAAAGGTTTCTTATTACATGAATGAACTCTGTTAAATTTGGAAGAAATCGGTTCAGATTTAGATATAGCCCCCATATATACATTACCACCGATTTGACATATAAGCGCTGTAAAAATGTTATTTTATATCCGATCAGTGCGAAATTCGGCAAAGAGAGGTTTCTTATTACATGAAGGAATACTGCTAAATTCGGAGAAAATCGGTTCAGATTCAGATATAGCCCCCATATATATGTTACCCCCGATTTGACATGTAAGCGCTGTAAAAACTGTATTTTATATCCGATCAGTGCAAAATTTGGCAGAAAGAGGTTTCTTATTACATAAAGGAATACTGCTAAATTTGGAGAAAATCGGTTCAGATTTAGATATAGCCCCCATATATACGTTACCCCCGATTTGACTTGTAAGCGCTGTAAAAATGTTATTTTATATCCGATCAGTATGAAATTCGGCAGAAAGAGGTTTCTTATTATATGAATGAACACTGTTAATTTTGGAAGAAATCGGTTCAGATTTAGATATAGCCCCCATATATACGTTACCCCCGATTTGACATGTAGGCGCTGTAGAGACTGTATTTTATATGCGATCAGTACGAAATTCGACAGAAGGAGGTCTTTTTACATGAATGAGTATTCAGGGAAGATCGGTTCAGATTTATATTGATTGTTCCTCCTGATTTGGTATCAAACCGCTATAGAAGTTGTATTTTACTTCCGATCATTAAAATTTTCCAGAAAGATGTTTCTCAATTTAGGAACGAATATTGCTTAATTTAGCGATTATCGTTTCAGAATTAGAAACGATTGCATTGTTAGGGAGGTGTAGGGTATTATATAGTCGGCCCCGCCCGACTTTCTGCCTTTCCTTACTGGTTTTAAGTACGCATTGTCCCCATTTTAAATATTTCGAAGTCTTTCGTACTTAAGATTTAGATAATTTCTTTAATATTAATTGCAATGTCTTCGTTCTAAGTGTAAATTGTGCTTTTTTAAAAGATTATAACGTCTATGGAGAAAAATCTCTAAAGTAAAGTATTTTTTTTAGTAAAGAAGTTAAATATGTATCTGCATTATTCCTGGAAAATATTAGAAATTCTTTAAGTAATATTTAACTTGAAATTCATGGACTTGTCCTCTATATTTCTGATGCTTCAAGTTTAAAGTGTCTTAGAGATAAAACTTTAAATATCAACGAAACCCAAGAACATCTGTCCTCAATATAATACCCTAAAAACCTACATTTTATTCTGGAACTTCATAGGAAAAACAATCAGATATACCTCCCTCACCGTCCTCCTTAGTACCATCATAGGCACCAGCAACTATCAACTCCCTCATGTAGAGGACACAAGCAAATATCCATACTTTCTCGCCAACAACCGTGCGCAAAATATGTTTGTGATATACGTACGAGGAAAAATATCTTATTCGCAATTCGCATAAAAATTTATTTCCACATTTCTTGACATAAAATATGTACGAATTGATTTCAATTTTTTTCCCAATTGTACGATATCCTCCTTTCGCTTTCTCCTAGATTCTTTCTGCCAAAGAGAAAGAGAGAGAGAGAGTGAGAGAAAAGAAGCACTAAACAAGAACCAAATGCCACCAACGAAAGATTGCAGGTAAGGAGGACAACGGCTTTGTCCTTTGGAAAGTAGTATCTCATATATTATTATTCGAGGAATTTCTATTTTATTACTTGTGCACGAGCGCAATTTTTCAAGAATACAATACAGTGAAAAGTCAACCTGATAAAAATAAGAAAAGAATTGCTCAGTTTTTCTTTTGGCATTTTAAAGAAAATTTAAAGAAACTGCAATTTAAACGTCTTTGAAAGATCTGAAATATCCGATATTAAATATGTTATACGACGAATTTCCCCTATTAGCTATTTTAACATTTTCTCATAAATAATGATTGGAGTTCATTTAATTGAAATCTCGATATCATTTCCCAAAACAACATATAATAACAATATTAGTAACATTTCCTAAAGCAATCATGATAAAATCTTCTTAATTGGTCTATAGCCACAGAAGATACTCAAATTTACATTAAAAAAATTATCAAAAATATAACATATGGGTAAATCCGAAAAACTGTATACCAAAAATGTAAAAAAATGCCAGGTTTGTATAGAAATCATTACATTGCGGCCCATTCTAATGATCTCACCATTGAAATGACACGTTCAGCCGGTACTATAAAATATAAATTATAACTGTATATAAAAAGTTCCGCAGAATATTGTCGTTTTACGTCGTTGTCGTATTGAAAGTGTTGTGTAAATTCCGTAACGTAACGTCCGCAACAGACAAATTCATAATTTTTCTGAAGTAATTATGTTAAAATCGCCTCAATTGGTCTATAGCCACAGAAAATATTCAAATTAACATTAAAAAAATTATCACAAAAAATAACATATGGGTAAATCCTAAAAACTGTATACCAAAAATGTAAAAAAAATGCCAGGTGTAATGAAATCATTATATTGCGATCCATTCTAATGATCTCACAATTGCTATGACACGTTCATCAGGTTCTATAAAATGTAAATTATAACATTATATAAAAATTTCCGCATAATATTGTCGGTTGCTTTCGCCGCAAATATCGCATTCATAAAATATATCTAAAATAAATATATAAACGTCATTTCAAATAATTTTGAAATAATTGTTGTTGCTGAATGAATGTTATATGAAAATATTGCACTCAGAACGGGATGAATATTAGTAAAAGAAAAGGCGTACGAATGTAACGTCCGCAACCCAGGATTTTCCCAATATATTTTTATATTCTCTTGTTAGTGGTAGAGAGAGTTTATATATTGCTAAAGATCAAATCTGTAACATATCGAAGGAGTGCCCTTAGATCCTAAAGTATTTGGCTGCAATCCGTTTTAAAACTTTTTAAATCATTTGAGCTTTGTCCGTCCATCGATCCGTCTGGATAAATCGGATAACGAATATACCTAGCCCGGAAAATTTGAAAGTCAACTTATTTTTAGAACACACATCGGAAAAAGTGGTTATGATTTTACAATAACATTTAAAATGTATTTCAATATACCAATTCAGAGAGCTCGTTGCTTAAAAACATATATTATATTAAAAAAATAATAATATATAATAGTTTTAAGTTTTCTTTGTCAATATTCATTCCAACCTTTAAATTCTTATATAAGTCTCAATAAATCGAATCTTGAATCTTGTATTTCAATATATTAGATAATAATGCCTACATCCGGGCGAGTTTCACTGTCGTTTTAGAAACAATTGCAAAACATTGAAAAATGAAAGCTTAGTTTAAGGTAAACGAACTAGTAGTTCTGAAAAGCATAAAAATAGTTTTTCTTTAATCATAAACAAAAAATGTTACGTATGACAATATAAATTAAATATTGCTACAGTAGACGCTCGCAAATTAGAACCGCTTTGTTTTTGAGGCAATTCTAATTTCTGAATTATTCTAATTTCTAGACGTTTTTTTCGAATAAAAAATAAAAAATTGAGTAAACTTACTTCCAAAAATTAAATTAAACACTTATTTTTTTAATTCAGTTTTATTTGATAAAAACAAAACGTAACAATTCAGTACAATACATTAAATGTATTTTTTAAATTAAAAATATGAATATAATAATATTACTGCTTGCCTCCTGATATGTGTTAGAAACAGCATTTAATATTGCGGTTCCATGGGATTTTATGTAGCTGATTGAAGATGTTGTCAAATTAAAATCTAGGGCTAACCGGTTCCCTTGAACGCCTTTGTCAAGCTTTTCTAATATTTTGACTTTAGTTTCCAAAGATAAAGTATTTTTTACGTTTATTTGAGATTTCTAATGGTACACTTTCACTTTTTAATAGAGACTGCCAAAATACGTACACGCGTATAAAATCTAACAAATAAACTAGTCACAAATATACATAAATGCGACAAAAAAACAACAAATAGGGAAAAACATATATAATTTGGTGATTCCCCCCTTTTAGTTTTATGTACTATGTTCAAACAGCAAAAACGCTCAGAAATTAGAATTTCAGAGCGTTTAATGTATTGCAAACACTGATTCTAATTTCTGGACGTTCGAATTACTGAAAGCTCTATTTTGTGAGCGTCTACTGTATTTCCATTTCTATGTTGTTTACATTATCTAAATTCTTGTGACATTCAAGAATCTGATAAGAAAATGTTTTGAGATAAATCTACGTGATAAATAGAGTATGTGTTGAGGTTACAATTACATTTAAATTGTATTTAAATATATTAGAAAATATAGCCTACTCCCAGGCGATTTTCACTCTGTCGTTTTAAAATCATATAATCGTACCAGCAGTTCTGCAAAGTATACAATTATTGTTTCTTTAACAAAAAAGTTACGTAAGAAAATATTGCTGTACATACACTCTATATACAGATATAATAAAAATAAGTTTCTACGTTGTTTACATTATTATTGGAAAATATTGCATAATTGCGGAGTTTGATCTCTCTTTTTGTATTTCTCTACGTAACTTTTTAGTTTTCCAATTAAACTGTAACACCCAAAGTAAAGTGTTAATGGTTTGTAAAGAGCAATTTTATAAATTGATGTCTTCATTAGAAAATGGCATTGTACATCAGCGACATATATGAGGCAAATGTAGTACTCGTCGAAACCCACAGATATGTATCGCATTTTATGATTTACCTACAAGCAAAAAAAGTTAAGATAAAAAAATTTTAGGCCAATTTCGCGGGCTTGGAAAAAATGTTTCACCGTCAAAATTTAATATAGTTATGTATTTGAGAAACTTTTCTTATGAGAAAAAAGAGAAAGCGTTAGATTGCCAAATAAAATAGCATAATGTGCCTTGATTTCTCGCAAATAAATTGCATGAATTGTCACGTAGAACATGTACAAAATTTTTATAGCGTTTTTTTTAGTTGTAAGACTTAAGAACTATCAAAAAGTAACGCATACTTCCAGGAGGTTGTTAAACATTTTCCAAGAAGAATATTTCTATTTTTCAGGTAGAAAAAACGTTTCTCTCATCAATATAATAACATACAAATTGTACATGGTTTTCCAATAAGAGTGATATGATTTCTTTAAAGAAAAAAACACACAAACAAATTCAAACGTTTTTTATTTAATGTGAACTACAATCGATACAATTAAGTTCTAAATGAAACGTCATTCAAATGGCCTCCACGATTTTTTCTGCAGGAACGAATTCGATGAACCCAATTTTCGAACACTTTCTCTACTAAATCAAGTCGTATGTCATGAATATTGACTTGTAAAGCTTGAAGAGAGTCTGGTTTATTTCGAAAGACCAATGACTTCAAATAACCCCACAAGAAATAGTAATATCAATATCACAATTTCTTGAAATAATCAAATCTCCGAAGTTTTCTCGCAACAATTCAATTGTTTCATTTGCTGTGTGGCACTTACCCACAATCGGTCAATGGCAAAAAGATAGCTCTTAACGAGAGCTAAAATAATGCTCATGGGTGTCAAGGTTGTAGGTCGACTGGAAAGTGTATTTTTTGGATTTATACAAAATGGACTTAGCACACGAAAAGTTGCAATTGGAGAACGATTATTTTGATAATGAAACTGAATAATTTGTAAACGTTGTTCTTGCGTATATGATAAAACTGTAAACACTACTGAATGAAAAACAAATGACAGATCATGACATATTACAAATGGCCGAAACGTCACTTTAAAATCATATCATCCCTATTGATAAACCCGTTATAATTGTCGTGTTTTAAAACCAAATGTCACCGATACAATATTTCAGCGCCTAAGTCCTGGCAACACGTGACAGTGCAGCGTAAAGTTTGATGGAAATAATAAATGCTAACTTGCCAAACAAAGCGGCATACAATTATTCTCGCAAAAATATAGAATTGTCACGTAGAACATTGTTGTGGAAAATATAAGTACAACTTTCGACAGCGATTTTTAGTGATAAGGAAGGTAGTCTGAAACAGAACTGCACTAGTGGTAATACATAAGAACTATTAGGTAGTATAGCAAACTTCCAGGCGATTGTTAAAAATTTCAGATGGATCATCTTTATACCCTCCACCATAGGATGGGCGGTATACTAAATTTGTCACTCCGTTTGCAACACCACTAAATATTGATCGGTCCAATTTTGGATATAGCCCCCATATCTGGCATCCCCCCATTTGACTTCTTAACGTGATAGAGACCGCAAATGTCAACTGATCGGGCTGAAAGTTGGTGACTGTGGTATATTTATGCCCGGTATACTTCGTACGAGCAACGGTAGTCATAGGTCCATGTTTTGATATAGCCCTCATAAAAAGACGTCAAACTTAAGCGAAGTGGGCTGAAATTTGGTATAATGCGTTTTTTAGTACCCATGGTGGAGGGTATATAAAATTCGACATGGCCGAACTTAACGCTTTTACTTGTTTTATTTTCCAAATAGAAAAAAAATTGTTCCTCTCTTTGATATAATTGCATAAAAAATAGTATAATTCTTTTTCATAGTTGAAAAATTAAAACCAAATGTCACCGATACCATTTTTGGCGCCTAAATGCAGGCAGCGTAACCGTTAATGCCGAAAATAAGCGCTAACATACGAATTAAACAAGCCTAATAATATGCTCTCCTTTAATTTCGCATAAATAAATTTAGAGAATACTATGACAATTTCTTCACAAAGAAAATTTTTGTGAAAAATATAACCAAACAATTATAACGTCCTGTGTGTGCAAATGTGTACAATCGATAGCGATGTGTAGAGGTGAGAAAATGAGACTGAAATAAGTGCTAAAAAAGTATAGCATAATTCCAGGTGAAAGTTAAATATTTCCAATAAAGAACAATCATAGAGTACAGCATACTTCCAGTACAGCATACATATTTAAAACTTTCAGAAAATAACATTTGGTAATCGTACTAGAAATTGCTGTTTATGTTCTAATTGGCATATCTCAAGAGAGTTATATTCCATGTAAAACGATTTTTGTCTTTTGTAAAAGAAAAACTATTTCCCCTGCTGCTTCCACGCACACAACACTCTCAAACTATCGTTTACATTACAAATTGTCAAAGGATGAGTAGCACAGAGAGAGAGATGGAGGCAGAGCAATGATATTTCTAGCAAGTAATGCGGTGTCAGTACACAGTCAAGCATCCGACCAAACGACCCAGTGACTAAGCCACCAACTAACTTGCATTTCTTTTGAAATGGCATGGCATAAAACATGTACATTAAGAAAATTCACAACATTGTTTTCTCTCAACCATGAAAATGCAACAAAAGTTGTAATTTATTATTTTGTACAAACTGCAGCAACAAATACCTTAAATGCTTTTCCTCTTTTCTTCACAAAAAAAGAAGAAACCTTCGGTACCGACGAAGACTCAGCCACAAGGCAAAGAAGATGAAATATGTAACTTTTACCCGGTGCAAATACTACTCGTACTACTTCCCAGCTTACTGCAGCAAGGTTCTGCAAGCTGCAGCATAAAAATAATGAAAATATTTGTGGCAGCTGCACACACACACATTCACAAACCGCCAAGGAAGACGAAGAAGAAACAACTACTGGTGAGAATAAAATAGAGCATAATACTTGTTCATCTTATATGTATGTAGTCAAGGTTAAAGCTTACAACTAAGGTAGCATAATGGGAGGGGAAAGAAACTGCTAAGAAACCCACACCAACACACACAGAAAATCTGGTAAAGAAAGTATAAGTTTAATACACAAATATCCAAAATGTATTTGATTCTCAAGAGCAGGTATGCAAGACCCTCCACAACCCACTCAAGAAGAAGATATAAAATCTTGTGGGGAAAAAATGGCAATAATAACCTTGACTTGAGGAGGGTATATTTGAAATATTTTTTACTTTCAGTGTTTTTTTCAGGTTGGCTAGATAGTGCGCTCAAGATAAACTATGGATATTGCCTTGAAGTATGCTTTAATTTTTGGGAATCCCAAAACGAGGCAATATTTAAATAAGGCCTGAAAGTATGCAGTACTGCACTTACGTATCAGATGTACATTAATTTTAGTTTGAACCCTTGAAAATATGCTATATTTAATTAAATAAGGCCTGAAAGTATGATGTACTTAAGTAAACATATTACTTTTAATTAATATGTACATATTCAGCCCTAAAAGTATTCATCATCATTTATTTAACATACGTCTTTTTTTAACTTATGCTTGTGAGGCTCGATTTTTGGTGATGGGAAAAACACATTTTTTTTCTTTTTGATTCCAATTTAAATAAAGAAAATACGAAAAATACTTTACAAATCCCAATTGAAATTGAGGTAAGAAGAAATTTCAAAAAAAGGACCTATAACTAGGCACAATATGCCCGCCGGGTGGTTCAGAATCAAAATCCCTCGACCAAAATTCAGTTCTAGTAAACATTTTTGAGTTCTGTAAAAACCAAAATTAGACAAGGACCCAGTAAAAGATAGCCAATGTTTACTCCTGAATGAATTGTAGTACTACCTGTGTGCAGTTTTCTTGCAGTAATTCGATTTGTCTGCCAAATTAGGTATTATTAGGGGCTTCTTGGGCATAGTAATGGCAAAAGAACTCCGATTGACATAAAATTTAGGTTGAAAGCAGGTTTGCTCAGCTACCTTTTTGAAAATCATTGAGAAAAAATGGGTAATTCGCGTTTTGGAATTAAAAAACCAGAATTTTTGTACTAAATGTATCATATCTTTCAAGGGTGCAATTTTGTGCAGGCAAAAGTTACCCTGCAAAAACGAACGAATCCGGGGAATACTTCAACCTTTCACAATATGTATTTTATTCCTCAAAGGTTTTCAAAGGAAACAAGTTATGTTGGTCTAATGTCATATATTTTTGCAAAAAGGGTATTTTTAAATATTTATTACAAAAATACTATATTTGCCGAAATAATAAAGTTAATAGATCACAATTTCAAATAAAAAAATTGAGTGTAAAAGCTTTTAAAATGTATGAGAAACAGTTCGACAAATTCGAAAAAAGAAATTGCGTTTTTTCAATATTCAAACTCTGAAAAAGATGAAAATCTGTAATACGAAAAGAATTAAAATGTTGTTTGAAAAAAAACAAAAAAAAAATTTACTTTTAACGGGGTTTCCAATAGGGATGATATGATTTTGAAGTGACGTTTCGGCCATTTGTAATATGTCATGACTGTCATTTGTTTTTCATTGTTTACAATTTCATCATGGAGAGATATACGCAAGAACAATGTTTACAAATTATTCAGTTTTATTATCAAAAATAATCGTTCTCCAATTGCAACTTTTCGTGCGCTAAGTCAATTTTTTAAATCCAAAAAATAACACTTTCTAGTCTACTTAGGACCTTGACACCCATGAGCAATATTTTAGCTCTCGTTAAGAGCTATCTTTTGGCCGATTCCCAATCCGACGTACGGTTAAGGAGCTAGAGCATAAAATAAACTTTCCGTTCAGATTTGAAATTGATGTTGTCCATTTTTTTAAAAACCAAAAAAAAAACACTTTCCATTCGACCTACGACCTTGGCACCCATGAGCAATATTTTAGCTCTCTTAAGAGCTATCTTTTTGCTATTAACCGATTGTGGCTACGTGCCACACAGCAAATGAAACAATTGAATTGTTGCGAGAAAAGTTTGGAGATTCGATTATTTCAAGAAATTGTGATATTGAATGGCCTCCATGAAGTTGTAATTTAACACCATTAAACAATTTCTTGTGGGGTTATTTTAAGTCATTGGTCTTTCGAAATAAACCAGACTCTCTTTAAGCTTTACAACTCGATATTGAACGTGCTATTCATGACATACGTTTTGATTTAGTGGAAAAAGTGCTCGAAAATTGAGTTCATCGAATTCGTTCCTGCAGAAGAAGTCGTGAAGGTCATTTGAATGGCGTTTTATTTAGAACTTAGTTGTATCGATTGTACTTCACATTAAATAAAAAACTTTTGAATTTCCTTAACAATAAGTTTGTTTTTTTAAAGAAATCATATCACTCTTATTGGAAAACCCTATATTTTAATATTTTTTAATTCTAAATGTAGGTAATAGTTTTCATATGGTGAGTAAGGCCAAGATAGCCTTGAAGTATGCTTTAATTTTAGAAATCCTAAAACTTGGCAATATTTACATGGCCTGAAAGTATGCTGTACTTTGCCTCAGTTTAATGCACTTATGTATCAGATATACAGTAATTTTAATGTGAACCCTTACAAGTATGCTGTACTTTATTAATTCTATTACTTTAAATTCAGGATAAATCCCTAAGGTATACTAGAGTATGTTACTATTTCCTCTGCTTATTTATTTATTCGGATTAGGGTACCACAAATTCGTCAGTGTCTCGAAGAGTTAGTTACCTCCCTCAAAATATTTTATTGATTTATGAAGGTAATATATCATGTAGGCAAGATAGTTAAATCTAAAAAATCTCCGGCTATTGCCTTGCAGTATGGTGTTGTTTTGGGATTCCTAAAAATTTACAATATGTTGATAAGACCAAATTGACCTCTTTCTCAGCTTTATTTACCTATGTACCAAATATTTTGTACATTTAATTTGAATCCTTAATAGGAATAGACTGCATTTATTCAAATGTGGTCTGAAGGTTTGCTGTACTTCTGATCAGCTTTATGCACCAAATCTACTGAACATTTTAGTTTGAATCCTCAAAAATATGCAATATTTATTGGAAATAAGTCCTGAAAGTATGCTGTACTTTTTCACATCTACTACTTTAAATTTCGTTTTAATCCTTAAAGTATACTAGATGTTTTTCTATTTCCTGTACTCATTTATTTAACATATGTCTTCTCATTTTTTGGTTTGTGGTCGGAATACCACAAATACCCCAGTGTTTCGAATAGTTAGTTACCTCCCTCAAAATATTTCATTCAATTATATACTGATTTTCATTTGTTTTAAGTGAGGCTGCTATTTTAACCTACCCTCTACCCCACCTCCCTCTCTACTCGCACAAGCGTTGGTGGGAGATCTAAATGAGCAGATTGTTGCGAATTAAACCACAGCAGAAAATCAACTGAAACGAAGTTTTTCAGTTGCTACAGCCTTGCCAAAAAGTTTTCATCATTTAACACTTTGTTAATTCTACTTGAATTGTTTGAGGTTAAATTTTAACATGACTACAGAATATATTATTTCTCGAAAAAAGCAAAAAAAAAGAACATAAATTTAAATTTTTTTCCAGAATAGTAGTTTTTCGGGAAATTTTTTGGTTTGCTGAAAAGTACACAAACAATTAATGTATGTCTAAATGCAACATGTTGAAAATAAATGCAAATTATGAAATTAGTATTCACATAATTAACAAAAAATCATAATTCAGACTCATTTCTATTTTATTTCACCATTAGTTCGACAACTTCAAGGATAGTTTCGAAATTTCTTCATTTCGTAGAGTATGAAAACTTTTATTCTTCAACTGTTTTCGCAATGGGAATGGTTAAAATAATTTAGCATGGGGTTGGTATGGTAAAATACAAAAATAAAATTTCGCTTGACAAATACATATAAGGCTCAACAGCCAAAACTTCAAATAGTTATGCACATATTGAAGCCTGAATGTAGGCAATAGTTTTCGTACCAAAGCAGTGTGAGTGGAAGCTAGAGCTAGGCAACACTGAACTTACTAATGAACATAAATAGAATACCCAAAACAATTAGAAAATACCCGCACACGTGAACTAAACGATTATTTTCATGGCAATGCTGACAGAGAGTTTTCGATTGACGATGTGAAAATCATTTTGAGTGGCGTTTGATCTCTTTGTTTTTTGTGGTTTTTGCTTTTGTGGCTGAATTTTTCTGAAAAAGTAGATGATGGAAAAACCACATTTTTGTTTTGTTGCTACTAATTTAAATTAAGAAAATACGAATTCTACTTTAAAATCTGACTTGACAATTTTCACGAGGGAGCACATATTCTAGAACTAGCTAAAACTGAGCTTACCGTTGTACATAAATAGAATACCCAAAACAATTAGAAAACACCGCACACGTGCTCTTAATGATTATTTTCATGGCAGACGGAGTGTTACTGATTAGCGATATGGAAATATTTTTGAGCGGCGTTTGATTTTCTTAAACTGTGGCTTTGTTTTTCTGGCTGGATTTTTCTTAAAAGTAGATGATGAAAAACCCAAATTTTCGTTATTTTCTTCTAATTTAAATTAAGAAAATTCGAATTCTACTTAAAAAGCTGTATTGACACTGACAAGGGAAGTGAAGAATTGAAATTAAAAAGGGTAAACAGAAGTCGGGAATTAAAATTGACATTCTCCATATGAAAACCCATATGCTATTTCAAATAAATTCCCTAAAACTAGGCACCATATATTGATATATAGATGTATTCAGCTAATCATTTGGGTCGTTGGTCAACTACTCCATAGTAGACGACCCATTGCGTCATCCATCATAACCAGGTGACCATTTGGGTCACTGGTCCCATAGGGTCACCTACTCCATAGTAGAAAACCAATTGGGACATCTTTTCCATAGCAGACGACCAGATGGATCATCTGCACAATAATAGACGACGAGGTGAAATATGAAGTACATATATAGTAGACGACCACTTGGGTCATCTACTCAATAGTAGACGACCAGTTGGTCATCTACTCAATAGTAGGCGATGAGCTGGGACGTGAACTCTTGCACAATGATACATAATTATTTAAAACATTTTTCAACACACAATTGTGTACTTTTCGAAGCAATGTGAGAATAAGTATTTTGATCCTCCTAAACATTTTAATTTTTGAAATATGCGATTATTCCCCAAAACAACAGATATATTTCCGCCGCTAAGTCTCAACTAGGCTTTGGTTTAACAAATACATATGAAAATAAACGCAGAAAACACAATTATCTAAATATTGAAAGTTATAATCCTAAAACTAGGCAACAATTAGATTACAAATTAATAAACCACAACAGTCAATCATGTGAACTATATAACAATTTTCACGAGATTATATACCCTAGAACTAGGCAACACTGAACTTACAAATGAATATAAATAGAATACCCAAAACAAAAAACTCACGCACACGTTAACGCTGACAGAGAGTTGCTGATTGACGATGTGACAATCTTTTTGGGTGGCGTTTGAACTCCTTAAATTAGGAAATTGTGGCGTGAACTCAACGACTATTTTTATGGCAATGGTTACAGAGAATTACTGATTGACTATGTGACAATATTTTAGAGTGGCGTTTGATCTCCTTAAACTAGGCAATTGTGGGTTTTTCTTTTGTGGCTGGATTGTTCTGAAAAGTTGATAATGGAAAAAAGACATTTTTATTTGTTTCTTCTAATTTAAATTAAGAAAATTAGAATTTTATTTTAAAAACCTAAACTTATAAAAGCCAAAACTATGTGAGGGGAGTTGAAATTGAGAAATGACGAAATTTGCCGACTTACGTCAAATTAATCCCCTACAGCTAGGCAAAATATGCCCGCCGCTGAGTCTGATTTGGGCTTTTGAAAATTTCGATGAAAATAAACGGGGAAAAGTTCAAATATTTTAATATTTAAGTATTGAAATCTCAATGTAGGCAATAGTTCTCTTATTAAGGTATGTTGAGTACAACAAAGGGAGAGAAAGAGTTGTTGCCTAGTCCTAAAGCTAGGCAACAAATATACTAAAAATTAATTGATTGAAACAATGACAATTTCATGGTAATACTGATAGGGAGGTACTGAAAAACTATGTAAAAAAAACTGCTTCAACTTCTTGGAATTTTCAATTAGAATTTCAGAAATGGGCCGAGATTCTCTGAAAAGTTGCTAATTTTTCTATCAACTCAGAGAATCCCGAATGTTCGTCTTTGCTGATAAAATCAATTTAAGAAATGCAAATAGCAATAAGTAAAACAAAAAAAAATTAGTAAATCTTGAACAGCTTAAATGGTTGTGTTTTTAAAATGGGTCGAGTGTTTCTCAGAATATATGGAAGAAAAATGACACATTTGTTGTGCTGCAAATTAAAGTTAAAACAAAACCAGTAAGGAAAGGCTAAAGTCGGGCGGGGCCGACTATATAATACCCTACACCACTCTCGTAATATTGAATAACTCTGATATATAAATTTTGTAATTCATGTATAAATTGTTTACATAAATTTACTTTTGGGACATTTTATACTTAAATAATACCCTGTACCACAGTGTGGTGTAGGGTATAAAAACGATTGGATCTAAAGAGCCAAATCGAATGAAACATATATATGGGAGCTATAGCTAAATCTTTACCGATTTTCTTCAAATTCGGCAATGTTGGTTCATTGATCAAGAAACTCTACCATTCTAAATTTCAAAACGATTGGATGTAAAATATAGCTGCTATAGAACTAAAGGGCCAAATCGGACGAAACATATATATGGTAGCTATAGCTAAATCTTAACCGATTTTCTTCAAATTCGGTAGTGTTGCTTAATGGATCAAGAAACTCTACCATTCCAAATTTCAAAATGATTGGATGTAAAATACAGCTTCTACAGGACAAAAGAGCAAAATCGGACGAAACATATATATGGGAGCTATAGCTAAATCTTAACCGATTTTCTTCAAATTCGGTAGTGGTGGTTCATGGATCAAGAAACTCTACCATTCTTAATTTCAAAATGATTGGATGTAAAATACAGCTTCTACAGGACTAAAGGTCAAAATCGGACGAAACATATATATGAGAGCTATAGCTAAATCTTAACCGATTTTCTTCAAATTCGGCAGTGTTGGTTCATGGATCAAGAAACTCTACCATTCTAAATTTCAAAATGATTGGATGTAAAATACAGCTTCTTCAGGACTAAAGAGCCAAATCGGATGAAACATATATATGGGAGCTATAGCTAAATCTTTACCGATTTTCTTCAAATTCGGCAATGTTGGTTCATTGATCAAGAAACTCTACCATTCTAAATTTCAAAACGATTGGATGTAAAATATAGCTGCTATAGAACTAAAGGGCCAAATCGGACGAAACATATATATGGTAGCTATAGCTAAATCTTAACCGATTTTCTTCAAATTCGGTAGTGTTGCTTAATGGATCAAGAAACTCTACCATTCCAAATTTCAAAATGATTGGATGTAAAATACAGCTTCTACAGGACTAAAGAGCAAAATCGGACGAAACATATATATGGGAGCTATAGCTAAATCTTAACCGATTTTCTTCAAATTCGACAATGTTGGTTCATGGATCAAGAAACTCTACCATTCAAAATTTCAAAACGATTGGATGTAAAATACAGCTTCTATAGGACTAAAGGGCCAAATCGGACGAAAGATATATATGGGAGCTATATATAAATCTGAACCTATTTCAACCAAATTCAATAGCGATCTTAACAGCTGCGAAATACTCTAAACTGCAAAATTTCAGAATGATCGGAGTGAAATTGCGACCTGTAGTCGACGAACAACTTTACATGGACAGACGGACGGACAGACAGACATACTTAAATCGACTCAGCTAGTGATTCTGAGTCGATCGGTATACTTTAAGGTGGGTCTAGCTGTGTTATTTTCAGGTGTTACAAACATCTGCCATGAAACCACAGTGTGGTGTAGGGTATAAAAAGTAAGCATGGATTACATATAGCCGAATGGGTTCCGGTACAAATAAACTCATATTACCCAATTTCAGCACAATTCGTTGAAATTGGTGGTTTTTTAAGTCTTAAGAAGTCAAACCTACAGGAACATTTGTATGGGAGTTACATCAAAACATGTACCTATGACGACCGGTATTCTTGTGAAGGGTTGTGGGTATAAGTATACTTTTGTTACCAATTTTCACCCCGATCAGTTGCAATTTATGGTCTCTATGGCGTTAAGAAGTCAAATCGAAGTGATGATATATGTATATCCAAAAATTTACAAATTTTGCCCATTCGCTATCCCAACATACCTGCCGCTATAAGAAGTATGTGTAGCAATATTCATATAGCTGAAGTATTATGGATGTTATGCGCGATTACAACAGACGTTCAGACGGACGGACATGGCTAAATCGTCTTAGGATGGTACTACGGTTAATAACACTGTGCAAGTCCAAAAATGTAACAGATATGAGACCCTATGGATAGACCTATTTCGGCCATGCTGAATCCAATGGCATTAGCCGTTTTTCTATGTTAGCACTTGTTTTCGCGATATTCGACCACAAAGTTTGTTGGGAAATCAGAGAGGTTACATATCTCTTTGGTGATTTTGAAGTGGAAGACTTCGGAATATACGCTTCAGTCAAAAGATCGAAATAAAGGGAACATTTATAGAATTATTTCTCTCAAAACAGTCGTCCACGCTTCTCACTCCCTTACCTCCCTTAAAAATCATACAAATCGTCGATATTTTTAGTAGGCATCGTTGAGAAAAATATTCATCGCGAAAAAATACTATAAGTCCTTTCTCAACTTTTTTTTATAAGAATTAAGCAGATTTCGAGTTTTTACATAATTTGTGTATTTTTCTGCTCATAGCAGAAAATATTTGTAATATAATTTTTTTACTTAAATTTTTGTAAATTATTCTTTGGTTAGTGTCAATGGAAATTTCAAAGGTATCCCACAAATCCTGCTAAATTATGAAATCTTTTTATTTTTCATAAATAAGTTGAAAGGAGACTCATAATAATTTTTCGCGAGGAATATTTTTCTAAAAGACACAAACTAAAATGTCGACAAATTGTATGACGTTTGACATATGGTAAGATTTGATTGCACTTTTTTAGGGGTAAACAGGTGAAAAGCGTGGTTGACTATTTTGAGAAAAATAATTCTCGAATGGTTCTCTTTATTTCGTTCTTTGGAATGAAACGTGTATTCCGAAGCCTTCCACTTCAAAATCACCTTCGAGATAACTAACCTCTTGATTTCCTTACAAACTTTGTGGTCCAATGTCGCGAAAACAAGAGCTAACCTAGAAAAATGGCTAACACTACTGCATTCAGCAATGTCGAAATAGGTATATCCATAAGGTCTCATTTCTGTTACATTTTGAAAGTGTCCATTTGAAGCACAGTGTAATATACGAGAATGTATATACTTTATGTGGTCTCTGATCAATATTTCGAGGTGTTACAAACGGATTGACAAAATGAATATACCCCCATACTATGGGGGAGGTATATGCTAATACTAATTGGTAAATAATCGTACAAAATTTTAATGAGAGGAATTCACACTGGGAAAATTGCCCCTAAAAATAGGCACCACAAAAATGTTTATCTGTTACGAGAGACAATTTCATTTACGTAAAGGGTGGTTAAATTGTAAGGGCCGATGTTGAATGTGAACCACACCTAAGCGTCAAGTTTTTTTCTGCATTTCATTTGACATTTCTCAATTTCAGACTAACTCAATTTGAACCATGGAAAGATACTCAATTTCATGTACTTCGAGATGTTTTTTTGATCAGCATAATCGACCAAATGTGTCCACAATCGGGAGAATTGTGCGCAAATTTCAGCAAACCGGATCTGTAGGAGATCTGAAAACACCTGTGCATGCTCGCCCAGTTCGTTTGGTGCGGTTTATGGGCTGGCGACGTCATCGGGCCATACTTCTTCGAAATGAGGCCGGTCAGGCAGTTACTGTGAATGGTGTTCGCTATCGTGAGATGATAACGAACTTTTTATGGCCCGAATTGGAAGATATCGCTCACTCACTTCAAGAGTGACATAACTCAAAATTGAAAATTGCCAAGATGTGTAACTGCAAGCCCGTATAGAAAGATAAGTAACATGAAATAAGATGTTAAAATACGCTTGAATAATCCGAAATATGGTTGTTTACTTATAGACCAACTTTCGCTGAGATTAATTTATGAACATTTGCAAAATTCGCATTTTTGTAATGCAACCTCAAAAATTTTAAATTTTGAGTTATGTTACTCTTGAAGTGAGTGAGCGATATGGATGTGGACAATATGTGGTTTCAACAGGACGGTGCCTTGACTTACCATACAGCTAACGAAACAATGGCTCTTTTGCGCAACAGATTCAATGGCCGTGCTATCTCACGTCGTGGCGATGTCAATTGGCCGCCAAGATCATGTGATTTCACACCGTGGGACTTCTTTCTTTGGGGTTATTTGAAAGAAAAGGTGTACGTCGATAAGCCAGCAACAATTCAAGAGCTAAAGGATGAGATCATTTGCACATTAAAGGCATAGAACCACAATTATGCCTCAGCGTCATCGAAAATTTGGAACATCGGATGGAGATGTGTCGCTGAGGTCGCGGCGGCCGATATTTTGTTCCAAACATAATTGAACCATACCAATATTATCATAATAAAAAGAAATGACAATAATTTCCTAAATAATTTACATATGTTTTATTCAAAATCAACTTCGGCCCTTTATTAACTTTTCCGCACAAATTTTGTGTGGTTGTTGGTATATTCAATTTCGTTGAATAGGGCTTAAAATCAGCCTCAAAGATAGTACACATCCGACTAAAACATATAAAATCTGAAAGTAAGCACCACATTTTTAAGGATCAGAAGTAATTTTTGCATTAGTTCGTCTACGGAAGTGTTATTGAATTTCCACGTTTGTATAGGCAATATGAAAATAATAATAAAACAAGTAAGAAAGTTTCAGTCGGGTAAACCGACTAAGGTATACCCTCACTTTGTGAGTAATGTAATATTGAATATTACACAAATTATTCTGTCAATTTTTGTGGGAAGGGATTTAAGAAATACACCTATATTTCGCTGAACAGTAGATACTTTAAATACATTGCACTGTGCCGAATTGTAACCGTTTATATGGACTGGTATATTAACGTTGAGATATTAAATTGTGGTATAATTTGGCCATTTTGTGTGGGAGGTACCTAAAGGGGCGCGGCAATAACGCCCATTTTTCACTGGACTATAGGCACTATAAAAGCATTACACTGTACAAAATTTCAAGTATTTCTAAACACTGGTATTAATGTTATAAGCTTTTAACTTTTAGTGCAAAATGGTGCAATTGTGTGGGAGGTACCAAAAGGGGCGTGGCAATTTCGCCCATTTTCCTCGAGTTGATAGCGACTAATAAACTATTACTATGTGTGGAATTTCAGAAGATTCGAATACGTATAATAGCAGTTACTAAAGAATCAATATTTCACAACATTTTAACCCTTTGTGGGGGAGGTACCAGAAGGAGTGGACCAATATGGCCCATCTTCGAACTTAGCCGGAGATAGAAAAAAATATTACCACATACCAAATTTGAAGTCAATCGGTTACTCCTTTCGAGAGTTATCGTGCGCACCAGCCAGCAGACAGACAGACAGACAGACAGACAGACAGACAGACAGACAGACAGACAGACAGACAGACAGACAGACAGACGGACGGACATTGCTCATTCGACTTAAAATGACCCAAAACGGATTTCCGCCGAACATACTTGGGGTCTTAGGTCACTCCTTCGATGTGTTACACTTTTTTCCGTAGCAAATGATATATACCCTCGTCACACTAAAGTGAGGGTATAATTAAACCACGAAGACAGGGTTTTTAGCTCAAGCGCTGATTGTTGCGATTTGAATCTCTTCGCTATTTCCAATACCCTTAATTTTCTCTGAAATATAAACATTTTCGAGCATTTTTTTTATCCCATCCCCTTTAAATATGCCATACTATACGAGTACAATGTATTAAACAAATCTCCTAAGAGTACACTACATAGCTTAAAATAAATTTCTTTTTTACGAACGTTGCTGGCATTTTGCATAAATTCCCGCTTAACAATTCATCCATGACAATATAATTGTACAGTTACAGTTGCCTAACTACCAGACTCCATTACCTAGATTCTTTGACAAAGAGTTCGTTTCACAAATGGGTTAATATCCACACACACACACACATCCAAACAGCAACGACAAACTTGCCTATTATATGCACTGACGTTATTGTTGCCGTTATACGAGAGTAGAATCGCCGGCAAGTGAGTGTGTACGGGAGTGAATGAATGAGTGAGTGAATGAATAAAAGAAAACAATCAACTTCTTCTCGCGAGTTTGTTCTTCCTCTTCTTCTCAGCTGTTGTTGTTTTTGTAGTTTTGCAACAAATAAACGTCAACATTGCATCACTATTTACGGCATAATGTGAGAAAAAGGAACAGCAATCGGGTGGAGAGAGAGCGGAACAATAAGGCAGGCTATTATGGAGGACAAATTGAAGTCACAATGACATACAGAGAGCGCTACATTCATTCTGGCGCAATTCAAAGTTCGGAAAAAAACACTAAGGAGCGGTTCCTTAGCGTTCTGTACGTTCTTTCGTCGCAAACAGAACAGTAACGCAACCCTTTCAAGAGAACAGAATACACTAAACATTTTTTTTAGTGTTACTGTTCGCGAACGCTACCACTACGATAACGTACGGTTCATAGAACAGTATCACTGTTCTGTTCTTTTTTATATTCGACACCACAGGTCGGAAATATGAAGCAATCTTAATGAAAATTGGTACAGAGGCATTTCTTAACCCACGGACGATCCCTATTTAAAATGGGGCATATCGGTCCATATTTTAATATAGCCCCCATACAAAGGTCTCTTTTGATAAGACGCTCTAGTGAGCGCATTATTTAACCGTTCATGCTGAAATTTATATAATAGTACTTTATATTACATTGTATTACAATAGGCACGATTAAATTTAATACAAAGTACATATATTTAAATATCAGCATGATCAGTTAAATAATGCGACCTCTAGAGCGTAAATATGTCTTATCGGAATGGACTTTTGTGGGGGAGCTATATTAAATTATGGACCGATGTGCTTACATCAATGATGAATGACGAGTTCATTTTTGAAAAGCGTCAGTTTGTTAAATTGATTACAAGGTTATAGAAGCATCTCGTTTACGTCGTAGTTAGCAAAAACAATTCGAAAACAAAAGATCGTATATGGCTAGAGTGAAAATCAAGACAATTTAGACGAGTGAATTGCCCTGCGAAAGCCAGCGCATGTATCATTTATGGATGGGACCAATATAAATGCCACAGGACGCTCACTACTTGTTTTCATTAAACAGGATGCAAAGGTATTTTAAACGATATTCTCACGATTTAAAGCCAATGAATTTTTCGATATGGTTCATTATGAAGACCAAAGTTTCAACTAAAAACCAGTAAGGAAAGACAGAAAGTCGGGCGGGGCCGACTATATAATACCCTACACCTACCTACCAATGCGAAAATGGGCATTGCGATAAGAATTTGGCAGTGTTCATACATGTAATAAGCAAACTCTCTCTGCCGATTTTCGTACTGATCGGATATAAAACACGGTTTCTACAGTGCTTACATGTCAAATCATTCACGTAATAATAAAACTCTCTCTGCCGAATTTCATAAAGATCGGATGTAAAATGTGGTTTCCACAGCGCTTACACGTCAAATCGGGTGAAACATATATATGGGGACTATATCCAAATCTGAGCCGATTTTAACCAATTTCAATAGGGATCGTCCTTGGGCCAAAAAATAGCACTATGTTAATTTCATCACAATCGGACCATAAATACGACCTGCACTTTGATTACAAGAATACATGGACAGACAGACGGACATGGCTAAATCGACTCAGAAAGTGATTCTGAGTCAATCGGTATAATAAACAATGGGTCTATCTCTTCTCCTTTAAGGTGTTACAAACAAATGCACAAAGTCATAATACCCTGTACCACAGTGTGGTGTAGGGTATAAATATGAGACGGTCAACCCCTTAAAAGTTGTTCTTCCCCGAGAATGGGATAGGATATTATAGGATATCGAAAAATGTTAAATGCTTCTACGATATACTGAAGTTTTTAAATAAAAAAATTTTAATTGGTAACACTTCGAGCGCTAATCCTGCATAGTGTAGTCATATCTATCTATCTACGAGTATATGTATATATAAAATTGTTGCGTGACTGGCTGATTGACCATCGCCCAGGCGAAACGGCTGAGGCTAGAATCATGAAAGCTGGTGGGAGGGCAGGGTTGCCAGAACTGGGGTTTTGACCCCAATGCTGGGGTTTAGTCAATGCAAATTAAAAAATATAATTTGGGGGTGGGGTTTTTGTTAGGGGATTTTTGTACATTTTGTTGGGGTTTATTTGATGCAATATAAAGATTTTCTTAATCTTGTATGATATTTATCCAAAAATTAGCTCGAGGTCTATCTGTTATGGTTTTTTATGTGTTTCTTTTTTATATTCATTCAATATTTCGTCGAAAGACATCATCAGGATCAGAAAATATAACTGCGAAAAAAATTATCAGTAGAAAATTAGTATGGACTCCCTTCGTTGTTGTCTGTTGTCATACGCATGACAACACGAAACACTTTCATTTTTTAAACCATTTTTTAACGAGTATTTTCTAAAATGATTTTTGCAAATCTGAAATTCGTATTTAAAAATAATACGAGACTTTCCACTATTAGGTATAAATTGCCATCAAATGAAACTCTAAAAAATTAATTATAATTTCTATATTCTGACGGTTAAGAAGATTTGACAATTTTAACAAATGGTATTTTTAGAAAAAATCCTGGGATCTGTGCCATAAAGACTACAAAAAAATTTTGAAAAACTAAAAACGCAAAAAAATCGTCCATAGTAGATGAATGTTTAAAGTTTATTTAAATCAAAAGAGTAATTTTTAAAATGTTTGTTTTTGAATTAATTTCGAGTCTGCAGTTTTTTATATGTTTGACTTGTTTTCAACGAAAATAGTTTTATGTGGGGTTAAGTTGGGGATTTTCTTGTGATTATTTGGGATGCAACAGCAATTTTTTGTTGGGATGTAGACGTGCAATAAGACGGGATTTTTCGAAATTCGTACTATTACCCGCACAATGGGGCAAAAAGGGATAAATATGGTACCACGGCCAAATCTAAACGGAATGAGTTAGAATCGGGAAATCTGGTGTGAGGGTAGCCCTGAAATTTACTGATTTTTTTTTTTAAATCTGAACATTTACGCGCACAGTGGGGTAAAAAGGATAAATGTGGTACAACGGCCAAATCCAAATGGTAAGAGCTAGAGTCGTAAGATTTGCTGTGAGGGACGTAAACCAGAAGAAGGAGCTATTTTTTTTTTGAAAATTTTAGGGGCTCAGTGGGACAGAAAGTGATGAATATGGTACCACCGCCAACTTTAACGCCTTGAATTAGAATGGTGAAAATTGAAACGTGGGATGTCCTTAGGACAACAGATCGGCGTAGTCCGTTTTTTTGTAATCGTACTTTTCGAGACACGTGTAAAATAGGATACAGTGATTGAAAAATGTTAAATATGGTCCCATGGTTCTAGGGTAGATTTTGTAACATAAACCAGAGATCGGAAGTGATTTTTGGAAATTCTAACTTTAAGAAGCACAGTGGGGTAAAAATAATTAATTATGGTGCATTGGGGCAAAAATTAAAAAAGTCGTTATAAAAAAATTAGATAAAAGTTGATATAAAAAATATTTTGTGTTGCCCCAAAAAATATATAAAAAGAGGGAAAAATCGCAAAAAAATGTCTTCCATTTTTTAAAAGCCAGCATCCTAACGGAGAAAACAATGACGACCTGTAAAAAAATCTACGGATCAATGTCAAAATTATAAACTTTTGATTAGAAATAAGACAACATCAAAAATCATGTCTATGTCATGTCACTATTTGAAGGTACAAAGGTGTAAAAAGGAGTAACTTAAGACTTCGAGCATATTTATCTCCTCGGCTTACAGAGGAGGGTATAAATCATTTGCTACGAGCCAAAAGTGTAACACCTCGAAGGAGTGACCAAAGACCCCAAGTATGTTTGGAAATTCGATTTGGGTAATTTCAAGTCATTTGAGCAACATCCATCCGTCCGTCTGTCTGTCTGCTGGCCGGTGCTCAAAATAACTCGAAAGGATTAACTGATTGACTTCGAATTTGGTATGCGCTAATCTTTTTCTCTATCTCCGGCTAAGTTCGAAGATGGGCTATATTGGTCCACTCCTTGTAGTACCTCCCCCACAAAGGGTTAGCATTTAGGGAAATATTGATTCTTTAATAACATCTATACTACTTACATGAATCTTCTGAAATTCCACACATAGTATTAGTTAATTAGTCGATATGACCCCGGGAAAAATGGGCGAAGTTGCCACGCCCCTTTTGATACCTCCCACCATATGGACTATTTTGCACCAACAGTAAACTGCTTAGAGCTTTAGTTTAAGTTCATACAAATATAGAGTGGCCATATGCAATTTTAAACTTGGACTACCGACTACGTTGACTGGTGATTTTAGCCCTTTTGGATTATTTTCTGTGGGGATCCATTAGGGATAAATGTTACGCAAATCATCCAGAGACAATTGAAGCATTGAAACATGAAGTCGAAGTTGTCATTAAAAAGATTCGACCCGAAACAATCGAAAATGTACTGAAAAATTGGGTTGATCGGATGAGCCAGTCGTAGTAGACATATCAGTACTTTTTTTATAGCCGATTCAAATTTTAAATGGCCCACCCGTACCTGAGTCCATCCCTAAAATTCTCAATTGGCGACCCAGTCGTAGTAGTCATATGAATGATATTGTGTTCCATTATTAAATGACAAAGATCAACCAACTTTCCAATAAAGCCAGATATTTGAAAAAATTATCAGTACTTTTTTTATAGCCGATTAAAATTTAAAATTTTAAATGGCCCACCCTATATAATTCATATCTATTAATTTGCACATATTGGAGCAAGAGCACTCCACTGATGAAAACGTTAAAGCAATATGAGGGACTACAGATCCTGAAACTGTGCATTTCTGAACGATTCTGTACATTTCAGACGTTATAGTTTTCCACTAATAAACATTTTAAATTAAACTAAATTCAAAAAAGTCTACAACAAAATGAATTGCCTATTATTGATTGAACAATTTACATACTTAATAAGAAACAAAACTGAAATAGTTTTCCATTGTAGGGTATCGGGTAAACAGGAGAATGGAATGAATGAACATATTTCATAGTCTTTAAATGTATATTCACGCACGAAATAGTTGTTAGTGTTTTGTTATGCCATCTTAAGTTTTGTGTTGGAAAATAAATGCAAATGCAAAAGTGTACACATTAAGAAAAATTTAGTTTTCTTCAAAAAAGTTACTGATTAGTGTTTAAATAATCACTTGCATAATAAGAAAACTGGTTTTAATATTTATAAATAATTTTAAAACCATTAGTTTATCACGTTCAGAGCAATTTGAAGCCTTCAAATAGACTTTGACAATTCTAAAGTCGCCTAGAAGTAGGCCTGGCTATACATACATTAAACTTGACTAAGGATCAATCAATCGCTGATACATACAAAGGTGGTGCAGAACCGTGAGAAAAGCGCTAACAGTAATTGATAAATTATTGGAAGAAGCAAAACTTACTGCACCAAATATATTAAATTGGAAATATCTTAGTGAAGCCCTATGTTCCCTCGAGGAATAAGTAAAGGGGGGAAATACACTTAGAAGTAGGCCATATTATACCTTAAATTTTAAACCTGTCTGTGGGCCATTCGTTCTTCACATTCAGTGGTTCTTGAAATCTTCAAATGGGCTTGGATAATTCTACAGTCGCCTAGAGATAGGCCATACTATACATTCAACTTTAAACCTGACTGAGGATCAATTTCGCAGGTACATACATACACCACACAAAAATATTTGGACAATTCTAAAGACGTCTAGAACTAGTTTCATGTGGACTAGTTTCGCTGATGCAGACAATACAAACACATAAAGATAGTTCTTGCAATTTCATCAACATGCTGAGAATAAGGCTCTAGAATACGAATGTCCTCTGGCAATGCCAACTACATTCAAATCCATTTCTTTGCGTGTAGTTCCGTAGTTTCAATGAGAGCAGGAAATTTTGTTTCTTAAGTGGGACACTTTAAACGATGTCAATTTCCGTGTTTGCTCATGTTCGAGCACTGAATATTCCATGTTGAGATTTCTGGCTACGTCTTCACGATGATGTTTATGCGCTGTGTGTGACTGTTTTATTTTCTGTGAGTTTTTTGCCTGTTTTTGCCTCAAGTGTATTATTGCTATTTTATAGAGACGACTGAAATGCCAGTTTCATTCTCGTAGAGAATAAATAAACAAGCATTTGATGTCGGCATTTGACTACTTTAAAATGTGTGTGCATAAATATCATTATTCTACCAGGAATAACAAAGTTTAAATAATGAAAATAATTCGGAAGATCGTATTTTGCAGTTTGATTGATGTATACATTATATTTTTTTATTCGATAGATTTTAATTGATTCTAGCAGCTTAAATGTCAGTTCTAAAAACCCCGTAAAATATGCAGCAGTTTTATTTGAAAAAGTTCAGAAAATATGAATTGCATTTTTTGATAAATTTCTACAAAATGTGAATGAAATTAATTTTGTGGTACACTTTCTGAAATGGTAGTGCACTCAGATGCAAAATCCCCCAAAAATAGACTGAACCTATTATTTGTAGGTTAATATGTCGATACCTCCATTCTAAACTATGCTAAGTGCAAAAAGGTAGTTTTTCAGGAGAGACTGTCAAAGTTTGATGAATTTTTTAAATTTGTGAGGAATTCTTTTATAATGCAAATCGAATGACCTGTACTGTTTTGTGAATAACTTTTGATTGGGTTGACAGATAAACACTAAATTTTGACTGAATATAATTTGGAATATTTAAATCTCGCTAAAACTATGCTAGCATGTTTTAGAATGGAGTTATCGATGTATGACTATAAATTGCAATCTGAACAACTGCAGCAGACAAAATAACCTATCGCGGGTTCAGAGAACTGGCCGCATATGAATAAGCGAAACTTTAAGAACTACAGCGACTGAGTCTCTACAGGCCCTTCTCCATATACTGCCGAGTAATATTGTGGCAAGAGAAGCAGCAACCAGAGCGGCATTAAGATTAAACTGTCTATCAATGAGGAGGTTTAAGAACTACGGCCACATGAGTATATCACAATGTAGTGCAATGTTAACCGATCGAGAGGACTATATACGAACTGCGTACACCTTCGAGAGGAACTTCACCACTATGATACCTGCCAGAAAGGAGTGGGTTGGCAGAATACCAAAGAATAAAAATCATCTCCACTTCTACACAGATGGTTTGAAGCTCGATGATAAGGTTGGTTTCGGAGTACACTATAAAGAGCTTAGTCTTGATATAGCTCGCAGACTGCCGGATACCTGCAGTGTCTATCAGGCTGAAGTAATGACAATAAGGGAAGTCGCCAAGTGGCTGAGTAGCAACATAGTGATGATCACTGGAATTTTCATCTATTCCAACATTCAGGCGGCCAGCAATTCTCTGGAGGCCAAATTCCTAAATATACAAACAGTCCTCGACTGCCGCAGATCTCTTGAAGAGATGGCTGAGTAGTTTAACATACACCTTATATGAGTGCCTGGGCATTGGGATATCCCAGGAAACTTCAAAGCAGATGAACTTCTCGAAGAATCTGCATATATTGGGGCGCCACTGTTCACATGCAAGCTTTTGCCTAGGCAAGAGGCGATCATACAATCCAATACTGATATATCCAAGATATGACCTATGAAGGTCAAAGTATCTCCTCACACTGCAGAGAAAAAGACGGTCTACGTTGGTGTCAGTTCTAGCGGGACTCTGTCTCATCGGCGAACACGCTAGAAGGTTGGGTATTGCGTCCAATGGCTTTTGCAAAACAACGTTTGGGTATACTGGGCCTTTGTAGGTAGTCTGACAGATCTTGTTGGTACCGATGTTCGTATTATTGATACAGAATTTTGTATGTCAAACATGTTGGTTCCGGCGGTGGGGCAACTGGGGCCATGGAATCACTAAGGAACTCAGTTAGGGCCTGTTTCTGTAACTTATTTTCGTTCGTCTACGGCGAACGATCAAAAATCACTCAATGATTCCGAGAAATCTATAAGTCACAGGAGTTTGTAATTCGTTGTGTCTATAGAAAAGCATGTTAAGAACTTGTACCTAAAATATTTCTAACCTGAGTTTTATAGAATTCAAGTAATAGTTGAGGGATTTTTGATCGTTCTCCGTAAACGAACGAAAATAAGTTACAGAAACAGGCCCTTAGTCTATATGAGCTGGTAATGCCGGCTGCCACCCTAACATAAACCCAAGCCTAAAATACCGTTAATGTATACTATGCACTTTAAACGTCAGCGTATCAACTCGTATTTGAGTTAGTATTACACAGTACAACACATGATTTTGTGACTCAATTTTGAGAATTGGAAGTGAAAGTAGCCCCAAAAATAAGAACTTCTGCATCATTCGTTTAGTAAAGTTGACTGAATTAATAATTTAATTGCCATACGATTTTTTTTTGCTCAAGGTAGATTTTTTGCACTTTTTCTATATTTTTTTCTTCCTATACCGTACGGAATATCTCTTTTGTGTCCGAAGCAAAGTTGTAGATATTGAATAGGAGAAAAAAAGGCGGAACAAAGTTGCCCGAGAAAAGTGCATCCAGTGCCTTAAAAATCGCAAAAATACCCACAAAGTCATAAAGTAGCTGCCAGTAAAATATTGAAAAATACGTATACGTATAAAACAGGAAATTAAAACAGAACAGAAGATTTTTGCGATTTGTTCTAATATTTTGCTTTAACTTTTACGCAATATTGTTCCGTGTTGCATACATTTAGGCGCAAAATAGGCTAATCAAACAAATTGTTAGATTTCTGAAAAAAATTAATCAAGTATTGTAGGAAATATTGAAAACAAGTAAGAAAGTTTCAGTCGGGTAAACCGACTAAGGTATACCCTCACTTTGTGAGTAATGTAATATTGAATCTTACACAAATTATTCTGTCAATTTTTGTGGGAGGTACCAGAAGGGGTTTAAGAAATACACCTATATTTCGCTGAACAGTAGATACTTTAAATACATTGCACTGTGCCGAATTGTAACCGTTTATATGGACTGGTATATTAACGTTGAGATATTAAATTGTGGTATAATTTGGCCATTTTGTGTGGGAGGTACAAAAAGGGGCGTGGTGATAACGCTCAATTTTCACTGGACTATAGGCATTATAAAAGCATTACACTGTACAAAATTTCAAGTAATTGTATACACTGATATTAATGTTATAAACTGTTAACTTTTGGTGCAAAATGGTACCTTTGTGTGGGAGGTACAAAAAGGGGCGTGGAAATAGCGTCCATTTTTCACAGTGCAAAAGACACTATAAAAGCATTACACTGTAAACAATTTCAAGTATTTTTATACACTGGTATTAATGTTATAAGCTGTTATCTTTTGGTGCAAAATGGTACCTTTGTGTAAGAGGTACCAAAAGGGGCGTGAATATGACACCCATTTTTCACTGGACTGTAGGCACTATGAAAGCATTACACTGTACAAAATTTCAAGTATTTTTATGCACTGGTATTAATGTTATAAGCTGTTAACTTTTGGTGCAAAATGGTGCATTTGTGTGGGAGGTACCAAAAGGGGCGTAGCAACATGGCCCATTTTTCTCGAGTTGATAGCGACTAATAAACTAATGCTATGTGTGCAATTTCAGAAGATTCGAATAAGTAGTATAGCACTTATTAAAGATTCAATATTTCACAACATTTTAACACTTTGTGGGGGAGGTACTAGAAGGAGTGGACCAATATGGCCCATCTTCGAACTTAGCCGGAGATAGAAAAAAATATTACCACGTACCAAATTTGAAGTCAATCGGTTACTCCTTTCGAGAGTTATCGTGCGCACCAGCCAGCAGACACACAGACAGACAGACAGACAGATAGACAGACAGACAGACAGACGGACGGACATTGCTCATTCGTCTTAAAATGACCCAAAACGAATATCCGCCGAACATACTTAGGATCTTAGATCACTCCTTCGATGTGTTACACTTTTTTTCGTAGCAAATGATATATACCCTCGTCACACTAAAGTGAGGGTATAAATATGTATACATAAAACGTATACCGATAAAACAGGAAATTGAAACAGAACAGAAGATTTTTGCGATTTGTTTTAATCCTTTGCTTTAACTTCTACGCAATATTGCTCCGTATTGCATACATTTAGGCGCAAAATAGGCTAATCAAACAAATTGTTAAATTTCTGAAAAAAAATCATGCAAGTAGTGTAGGAAATTGTATAGCGCAATAATATTTGAATGTCCCATAAAATTAATGTACGCCTTGTTATAATGCTCCCTTGGACCAAAAAATTAAAACTTTGACCCACTGTATAAAAACATTCAGACCAGCTGGACCATAAGTTGATTCTACAAAAATGATTTACAACTTCAAACTTTAGATCTACATTATAGTATACCTTTTTGTATAAGTGGCGTGTAATTAATTAAGCGTAAAAAGCTTTGTTTACAACTTTGGTGTATTTGCCGGAAAAAATTTCGTAGAATATTCAAATCCTTAAATGTAATTCATGAATGGATTTTTTTGATTTTCTCGAAAAAAGGGCCAATAATAATAAAGAGAGGAGCTAGAGGGTTAAGATCTTCCATAAAATTGATCCTCATAAAATTCCACTCTGAAAATGAGAAATCCCACAGACTTTAAGTGACAAAATTTTTTTCATTTAGTATAATTCTCCCTTCGACAAAAATAATGAACATTTTGACGCACTGTAAAAAAACTCAGACCAGTTGAACCATAAGTTTGTTCTACACAACAAAAAATTATCTACTCGCTATTCTGTTCCAATCAAAAAGTCTTCATTTGTTGGACAGTATTATTACATGGTTTTCTACTTTACAATTTTTATTCGATTCTAATGGTAAATTGTACACAATTGAACGAGCACGAATATGCGAAGCAGAAAATGGCAGAGATATAATTGTTCATAGTAAAATTAAAGATATTCTTCATTAATAGACCTCGGATTTTTGCATATCTTTAAATTTTCATCCGATTTGAACCAAAAGTTGTATTTAGTCGTTTCATCACTCAAATTTAAATAATTTCAGTGCATATTAAAAATATCCAAAATATATGTACAAAATATGCAAAATATGGAAAAAATATGCTAAAACAAAAATGCAAAATATGAGAAGGATACTATTTAAAAAATCATGTCACAAAAATTAAAAAATGGGTGATTTCAAAAATCATCCAAAAAAATTGCCTAAATATTAATGTCCGTCCGTCTGACAGTTCGACTGAATGGTGCTAACGATAACTCTGGAAAGAAGTGACCAACTGACGTAAAATTTCGTACGTATATGGGTAGTTCTTTCTCTATTCTTATCAAAAACTAGATCTTCTTAAATTCTCAGAAAATGTTTCCCTAGTATGTGGGAGCAATGATTTTCAGTTATTATAATGTAACTTCTGAACCAAAGTCGTCCCCACTCTAAAATGTACACCATCGGACCATTTTTTATAAAAAAATTTAAGGAAAAATCGATTCAGAGGTATCTCAATTTATATTTTTAATTTCCGTGAAAAGTGACCGAAATAAACTGTTTTATATAAAATTAGCATTTTTTGAAAAGTACGCGAAAATAGCTTCAAGAAATTATATTTTTTATTTGTAAATTCTGATGTAAAAGAAGTTTTATTTGTAAAACTTCAAGAAATTATATTTTTTATCTATAAATTCTTATGCTTTGTAGCATTAAAATTAACTTCAAAAAACCATTACAGATCATTTTTTTTAACTTTGACTTCGTGTATTAAGGACTCTAAAGGATGAAAATATCCTTAAATCTTGATTATCTTGAAAAGCGTATCATAATTTTATTTTTGTTGAATTTTTTTAAAGTTACCCACATATTTTCCCAAAAATTGTAAACATTTCAGCACTGGTCTCCATGGGTTAAAAAAATTTAAATTAATTAATGTCCGTCCGTCTGACAGTTCGACTGAATGGTGGTAACGATAACTCTGGAAAGAAGTGACCAACTGACGTAAAATTTCGTACGTATATGGGTCAAAAACTAGATCTTCTTAAATTCTCAGAAAATGTTTCCATAGTATGTGGGAGCAATGATTTTCAGTTATTATAATGTAACTTCTGAACCAAAGTCGTCCCCACTCCAAAATTTACACCATCGGTAGAGTATGTACATATGGACCATTTTTTATAAAAAAAATTTAAGGAAAAAAATCGATTCAGAGATATATCAATTTATATTTTTAATTTCCGTGAAAAGTGACCGAAATAAACTGTTTTATATAAAATTAGTATTTTTTGAAAAGTACGCGAAAATAGCTTCAAGATATTATATTTTTTATTTGTAAATTCTGATGTAAAAGAAGTTTTATTTGTAAAACTTCAAGAAATTATATTTTTTATCTGTAAATTCTTATGCTTTGTGGCATTAAAATTAACTTAAAAAAACCAATACAGATGAAAAAATCTTTTTTTTTAACTTTGACCTCGCCTCTGCCTCCAATGTTCATTTAAGTTTTTTAATCGTGTGGGTCGTTACTCCCATATACTATGGCAACATTTTCTGAGAGTTTGAGAAAGATCGAATTTTTGACCTGTGACACAGCAAGACTACCCACATTTAGGTTCCTTTTTGGTTCCTATAAGGAACATAGGGTCAGCATGAAGTCTTTGCAGCGCGTGCTCGACCCATTAATACCAGTGCATACCAATACTTGAAATTTTGTGCAGTGTAATGTTTTTACAGTACTTACAGTACAAAGTGGGCGTTATTGCCAAGCCCCTTCTAGTACCTCTCACACAAATGGTAACAATTTTGTTATGAATTTCCCAGTGATTTTCAATGGGATTCCAGGCAACGGTTGAGCTGGCCACTTCATTTCTAACTCAATCATTAAACCATTTCGCGGTATTATTCGGGTGGTTGTAGTGTTGTAATTGCCGTAATAGCGCAACATTCCACTCAGCATAGGTAAGCATGGAATTCTCCAAGATTTTGCAGAACATAAACCTCCTCCAACCATGTTACAGGAAAAAGCATCCGCACACCATGACATTGCCGCCTCTATGATTTACAGACCGTTTATAGTAAAAAGGGACCAATATTATCAGAATATCAGATTCAAATCTGATATTCCGTTAAAAGGTTATATCGACTTCAAAATAGCTAAATTTGCAAAAAAAATGTTTAGATGTTCAATTTGGCACCCTATAAAATCTAAATTGCTTTGAGTTTGGTCATAATTCCGTATTGTCTTGTAGTATACGCGTGCAAAATTTCATCCAAACCTTAATTCATACAAATTCAGAGTGGGTCGGTTTCCTTTGGAATTACCCCAAACTTTCAATATATGTATTTACTTTTTTGCATGATTTTTGAAATCATTAATTTTTGTGTCATGGTTTTTTAAATAGTATTGACATATCCTTCTAAAATTTTACATTTTTATTTATATACCGCAATTTTATTTTGCATATTGTGCAAATTTTTTGCACATTTTGCTTATTCTTTGCATATTACAAATATGCAAAAAAAAATTCAAAATATGCACCTGTTTTTCGATTCGTTTTTCTTTGAAACGAATTTTGGTCCAATCAGAATTTTTCTATCAATCTGCAAAAAAATAAGCAATTTCATATAATCCGAGGTCTACTCGTATTCATTAATATACTGTATTTAAATAAAAATAATAATTATGCCTTAAATAAAAAGTTATAATGAACTCAAACCCGGTCATTTTGGGCCACCCTGTACAAACTTCTTCTGTGGCTTTCTATTGAATTCAGTTATAAATTCTCTTATAAAAAATAGATGCCACATGTGCCCAATAAGATTCGGGTCATTTCAATTAGATAAAGGAAAAATACAAAAACAGGACAACTAAAATCTTGATTGTAATGACCTCTACCAAACTTATCATCCTGATGGAAATGTTTTTTTTTGTTCCATTATCAAATTCTATTTTTAAGGCCATCAGTTAGAAAATGTTATATTCATTTATTTAACAATAAAAACTAAAAAATAACTTTTCACTTAAAGTCCTTCATTTTTAATGAATAGCACGCGCACATAGTAATGTTGATAGAGTGGATTAAGAACAAAGTTTGAACATTCGTCCCCTCACCGAATAAAGGCTCATGTATCAAATTCAGTAAGGACTAAGGCAGGAACATTGGAGAAAAAAACAGTTGGTTGTATTCTCTATTAAACAATAGTTCATTTTGTGTTAAAATAATCCTGCACTAAGAAAAATGCTTGCTACGAGTATTAATAGCAAGGACTATACTCAGATTTTTTTAGTATTTTTTTTTAGTTATTACAACAAATTGTATGCTCTAATAGCAAAAGGTTTGCAGTTTATCATAAGCATACTCACTGCTGAAAGTTTAGTAGTTTCATGAAAACATTTCGATTGTAAAAATAATTTTTGTCTGCGGAGAAAAATAACTATTAACATAACAATTCCTATTTCGCCAAGCATGTGTGCTGTTAAATAATAGCAAACATATCTGCTAATACAACAGCTGTTGGTTGCTAAAATGGCAGACAAAATTGCTGTTATGAAAGCTAACGTCAGTTTTATAAAATAACAAACATAAGTTTGCTAAAATACAGACACTCAAATTTCCTTTTTTCAGCATAAAGTACATTGACCTTGTTTTTGCTGCAGTTACTAACATATTTCTTTCAGTGTTTTCTATATATGGATAAGTATAAATGAATGAATATGGTTTCCATTTGTTACATATTATGCAGCACAGCAAAAAGTTTAATTGTTAAATAACAATAAAGTGGGCCAAGCAAATATGTAAATAAGAAAGTTTTTTTTTCAATTTTTTTTTGTTTAATTCTTCCAACAAAAGGCATTGAAATTCAATTTGTTGAGACTATAACTTTTACTTATGGATTTATCTACAATCAGGAAAATGGCAAACTACCATAAATTGTTGAACTCCCCAAAGTAGGCAACAAACATGCCATCAATTTTATTCGTTTTATTTTTAAGATTTAAATATCATCCCCGCAGGGCAGCAGGCTTAGTAGAAAATAAAAAAAAGTGAAATAATTAAATGTTCTGGGTTGCTCGTATTTTGTTTTGTGTTGTGTTGAGTTTTTTTTTGCGCTTTGTCTTTCGTTCTAAAGAAATGCTAAACTTTTATTTTAAAATTTACGTGTTTTGGCCCGAAAACTTATTCTTGTTGCTGTTGTTGCTGCTGCTGTTATTTTCCAGTACAGTTTGGCAAAGTTTGTTTCCCCTAATTAGTATTCTCTTATTGTTAATTTACTCAACTCACTCTTTATAGTTACTGTGGGAAACACAATTTATATATATCTACAACTTATTGTAGCTCTTTATCCCCGAGACGCTACATGAGGATGAATGTGGAGAAGGCGAAAAACGAGGAGCAGAGAAGATGATCTAAAAACATGATGTTGATAATTACAATACAGTTGTTGTCGCTGTTGTTGCTGCTGTTTAAACGAAAGACAACTTCACGTTATTACGAAAATTAAGTTGGTCGAAAATAGCTCCAAACAAAAACTAAGGGGAAAAATAGGAATTGGAACAAAAAACCTTTGTACATGTTTTGCTTACTGATGAATCTAAAACTTGGCAATGTCAGTGTAGAATACGAAAATGAATGCAATTTTAAAAAGGATAGTTTTCCTTCTTCCTTCAGTAAAGCCAAATATAAATATCTAGTTAGCATTTTCTACAGAAAAAAGTGTAATGCTTCAAAGGATTAAGGTAAGGATCAGGTAATTGTTAGTCATTTAAATTGTATCGGTTATCCTTTTGACCTCTGAAATTCTGTACAGAGCGCAGTGTCTTATCATTTCCAATACACCACAAAAACCTCTCTTTCGAAAGGAAGAGTTGATCGAAAAAGCTGAACAATTCGAATGTGAAAACATTCCATAAATAAATCTAATTAAAAATTAACTTTGTCGGACTTTTTATGATCGACCTCAGAACATTATTACGGCACTACAAAGTATTGCCAAAATAAAGTTTTATGAAAATGATCCCAAATATGGACCTAAAAATACTTTTTTGGAAAAGATGAATAGGGGCAAATAATATTAAAATTATAAAAAACAAGTAAGAAAATTCAATCGGGTAAACCGACTTATGAATTAATTAAATTATTATCATTTTATTATCATTGCCTTTAAAATATTTGAAGTATGTACTGGTATTAAAGTTAAAAGCTGTTTACTTTTGGTACAAAATGGTCAATTTGTGTGGGAGGATCCAAAAGGGGTTTCCCAATAACGGTCACTTTTCTCTGGACCTTAGGTACTATAAAAGCATTACACTGTACAAAATGTCAAGTATTTATATGCACTAGTATCAAAGTTATAAGCTGTTAACTTTTGCTACAAAAAGGTTCATTGGTGTGGGAGGTACCAAAAGGGGCGTGCCAATAACGCCCATTTTTGTCTGGACTCTAGGTACTATAAAAGCATTATACTGTACATAATTTCAAGTATTTGTATGCACCGATATTAAAGATATAACCTGGTAACTTTTGGTACAAAATGGTCCATTTGTGTGGGAGGTACCAAAAGGAGCGTGGCAAAAATGCCTATTTTTCACTGTATTGTAGGTACTATTAAACCATTACACTGTACAAAATATCAAGTCTTTGTATGCCATGGTAATAAAGTTCTAAGCTATTAACTTTTAGTTCAAAATTGTCCATTTTTGTGGGAGGTACCAAAAAGGGCATGGCAACTTCGTCCATTTTTTCTCGACGTAATAGTGACTAATAAACTAATGCTATATGTAGAATTTCAGAGGATTCAAACAAGTAGTATAGAAGTTATTAAATAATCAATATTTCACTAAATGTTAATCCTATGTGGGGGAGGTACTAGAAGGAGTGGACCAATATGGCCCATCTTCGAAATTAGTCGGTGATAGAAGAAAATATTACCACATACCAACTTTGAAGTCACTCGGTTACTCCTTTCGAGAGTTATCGTGCGCACCAGTCAGCAGACAGACAGACGGACGGACATTGCTCATTCGACTTAAAATGACCCAAAACGGATATCAGCCGAACATACTCGTACTTAGGGTCTTAGGTCACTCCTTAGATGTGTTACACTTTTGGTTCGTAGCAAATGATATATACCCTCCTCTCTAAGGTGAGGGGATAAAAATCATAGGGAAGGTAGCGGATTTTCCACAAGAATTTATAAAAAAATTATATCCCCATTTTTAATTTTGCTTCAATTGTATACTGAAAACAAAAATGTTTAATACTGAAAAATTAAACACGAAAAAACAGTCCATTACATAATATGTAATCTTCCCGGTTTCAAATACTACAAGGCTACAAGGATATTATTGGTACTTAGGTAAAGTTGGCAAAAAAATCAGAGTGGGTCAGAATTTTTAATATTGACCTATGCATTTTATTTTTGACTAAAAAGTGTATAAAAAGTCACTTAATGGTAAGAAAGATCGCGCAATCATTTATGGGTGATTCCAACGGAACAGGTGTATTTTCCTGATTTTGAGTATTTTCCTGATTTTGATCTATATAATTTATAACGACAACTCACAATGGGTGGTTTATGTAGATATTCATAAGTGTTACCTACTGACATGCAAGGAAATTAAATAATATTTTTTATAAAAAAAATATGGTTGATATATTACCGTAACGGGTGTGACCTTAGGTTTTGATAAAATCTTGATCAGCCGCATTCTTTATTGCATACTGTAAAATTTTTCTATGTACTGCCAAAAACATTGTTGTTGGTATCTCGAGAGTATAGTTATATTATAGACTTCATTCCAAATAATTTAAATTATTATTCCATTTGTAGTAAATATTTTAAATATTCCAAATAATTTAAATTATTATTCCATTTGTAGTAAATATTTTAATATGTAACGGGTGTGACAAGCCAATGTAACGGGAGTGACATAGTCTCAATCTGGAGGAGTAATAAGTAGATCGAAATATTGTCCAGGATTTATTAGCCAACATGCATCTATTAAACTAGTTTTTTTCTGCGAAAAACCAAATCGAAGTCGTTTTATTCACTAAATCATATTCATATTGCCGACTTTCTTTATCACAAATACAAAATTCGTTGCCAAAAACTAGTTTTGACATCTTAAAAACTCTTTCTCTTTTGTATCAATGTTGATGACAAGGCTATTTTTTCATTTTCTACAAAGAATTAGTTTCTGAATTAAAATACGCTGTTTGTCCTGCTAGAATATTATAAGCAGAAATCTTCTCGAAATAATGTTTAGGTCGGTTACTTGATTTTTTAGTTTTCCACCTATTTTCTAAAATATATTGATATTTTATAACTCCATTTGAGAAGTATTCTTATGCCTTTTGTTCCAAAAACCAATCAAAACCTTGTATCATTGAATGAGCAGATTTAAACGGACCTTATGGACCTTAACTGCCGCATACATCCTTCTCTTAATGATTGCCCCTATAGCATCTATATATTTTTTCAATTTAAACCGAAATTTCTGCTTTCTATTATTTAATTTTATACTTGACATAAAATTATTAAATATACAATAAACTGACATTAGGGGCCAATCGCAAAATTGATAGCATTTTCTGATAGGAGGATTACTTTTGCGCCACCTGTTATATAACCTTGACCTAACTTACACAAAAGATGATATATGCATATCTACATAAAATGTATTAAATTTTGTATATTTTCGGTATCGGGTGTGACAAACGAAACACTCCAAGATACAAAACAGTTTGCGGGCTCTGAATATTTTCCAAAAGTTACGAATTTTACACTAAACTACACTTAAGGATGCGTACTTTCTTGTAGTCAAAAGAAAAATTTCAGAAAATAAAAAATATGTCGAAAAACAGCTCATGTCAGTTCAACAGTAAAATTAGTGCATCCAACAATTTTATAATAACCTATAGAAAACTCATTGCTAGGAAAAAAAAAACTATTCCAAAATTTCATCAACTCTTCATGAATTTCGAAAATTCTATTGTTCGTGATGTCCGTTATTGATTTTTTTTTTTTGCAAAAATCTGATTTAGTTTTTTATGTGTGATGGGGTCAGTTTACGTGGAATCACCCAGTAATAAGTACATTCTTTTCAAAAAAAGGGAAGTATTGGGAGTTTAGAACTTTTGCCAGAATTTTAATGTCCTGTAATTTCACAGCAACTTTGACCAAACTATATTGTTATTCATAAAGTCAGTAAAAAAACTATCACATAAAAACTTACCGTTTCCTTGGGCTGTGGTATACAGGTTATCGATAAAGCTTCGGGATTACCATAAACATTTAATTTTTGCAAGAAACCCTATGATTGTGAATGTAATAAAAGAAAATAATATGAATAAATAAAAAGGAAAAAAAATCAAGTAATATATTTTACAAACCGAATAATAGATGTTCTTTGGCGTACGTGCGTTCATTTTCAATTGAAATGTATTGAAATATCTTTAGGATTGCAAACAATTCAACAAGTTTGTAAAAATCCATTAGAAGCAATATATATATAGAAATAACGTATATGAATAAATAAAAATAAAACCATTGTTCTAATTTTCGATGTTATAAATTAAATATTTTCAGCAACAGTTTTTTGAAACATGTGGAGAATATTTTTTACCAATTTACTTTGGGCTATTTCAAGCTTCTTACAAATATAGCCTACATTCAGGTGTATGACATAAAACTGCTGATGATAATATTCAAAACTAAATTATGTAGCATACTTTGCATTATTTTGCAATTATAAAACGTTAACAAATATTTTCTTAATCAACTTGATATAATTACATCTATATTATACAAAGAAAGGGAAATAATACCAAGTCTTCCTGTGCAAAATACAAAATCTATTTTTAACTAAACCTTAATTTAGTTTCCAAACTAGGGGTAGTCTGTCGCAAGAATTCTATACACACGCACAGATTCCATTGACTTTGTTAGAGAATTAAAAGCGAAAAAATAGAATAAATTGAAAAAAATTAAGTAAATAGCATACTTTAGGGAGTTACCAAAAAATTAGCATATTTTATTAACAAACCCCCCAAAGACGAATGAACGAGTGAATACCCAAAATCCCCCCTTGCTTGGCTTTAGATGATGTGTGCGTTCTCATGCACAAGAGATCAAATACGTTTCCTGTCTTCAAATTTGTTTGTTTGTTCCTTGAGGAAAATTATCTTTTAATTGAGTGTAAATATTTAATAACAAAGTATCTCGGATGCTAAGTATAAGTATGTAATATGACAGACAGAATTCTTAATTGTTTGTTTGGGTGTATGTGTGTGTAGCTCACTACGAAAGTGTGTTCTAATAAGTCTTTTTAAAATAAGTAAATAGAGAGAGAGAGCGCCAAGAAATGCAAATGATAACAACGTCTTTACGAATTGTCTTTACATCATTATAAACGCAGTCTACAGTTAGGAGAGCAGAACATACACACATTTATATGTACGAGTATACTTATATACGAAAATACAATGCTCATCATCGTCATACTTTCATTAAGTCATAGTCTTAAAAAATTCAAAAGTTTAACTAATTCACACTCACGTTCCTCACACATACACAGACACAAGCGTTTTAACGACATACATACATACATACTTACGTACATTTTAATTTTCAGAGCCATGCTCATACAGGCAAAAATGCACACACACATACAAATTTCAATGTGAACACAATACTGTCGTCTTTCGAAGCAAATTTTTGACAACGTGTCTTAGCAGTGGTGTGAAGAACATTGGCTCAAAAATAATAACTCATCCGTACAGAGCTATCACATAGTTACAAGGTTAGTTTATAGTTTATTTTATATACGATTTCAAAATAAAAGATTATATTTAAAACTTCTTACTAAACATAATTTTCCATTGTTATACATATTATTAAAATTTTGGAGCATTAAACGCTCAAAATGTTTATGATAAAAATTTGAATTTTTAACAAGTGGGGGCAGCGTATACTTGATATTAATAACCTACATAAAGTAAACGTAACTGTTATAATAATAACAAATAAAAGCGTTAAGTTCGTTAAGTGCCGAATCTTATATACCCTCCACCATGGGTTAAGAAGTCAAATCGGGGAGATGCCATATATGGGGGCATTTTCAATCCCAATATACCTGCAGATATACGAGTAAGAAGTATATGTAACACTCTAGAAATATAGATTGTAGCGTGATTAAAACAGACGGACGGACGGACATGGCTAGATCGTCTTAGAATTTTACGACGATTAATAATATATGTATATACTTTATGGGGTCTCAGATCAATATTTAGTGGTGTTACAAACGGAGTGGTGTTAATTAATATACCCCCCATCCTATGGTGGAGGGTATAAAAAAGAGACATGACAAAAAGAGACATCGTCCCCAGAGACTTCGCCTTCAGAGACTTCGTCTATAAAGACTGCGTCTACAGAGACTTCGTATAGAGACTTCGTCATAGATACTTTGTCTACAGAGATTTCGTATATAGAGACTTCGTCATAGATATTTAAAGTCTTCCATAGCCAGAAAGTTTTAAAGTCGTCTATATAGAGACTTCTTTTAAGTCGTCGATAGAGCTATAGAGACACTAATTTTAATGCGTCTATAGAGCGACTCATTTAAATGTGGCCTCACTCCCTCACAGTCGTCTATAGAGAGAGAGGATCCCTTACAGTCGCCTATATAGAAAGTCTTCCGTATATATAGAAAACTCTCTATAGAGAGAGAGACTGCTTTAAAGTCGTTTATAGAGAGAGACTAGTCCATATATATCTATATCCTTATCCTTTAAAGTCGAGATATTGCTTTAAAGACGTATATGAAGAGACTGCATCAAAGGTGTCTATAGAGAGACAGTTTTAAAGTCGTCTATATAGAGACTGCGTTAAGTCGTCTATAGAGCTGTAGAGACACTTATTTTAATGCGTCTATAGAGCGACTCATTTAAATGTGTCCTTTATGTTGTCTATATAGAGACTCCTGTAGAGTGGTCTATAGAGAGAGACTCGTTTATAGGGACATTTCTTTAAAGTCGTCTATAGATGGTTTCCTTTAAAGTCATTTATAGAGAGAATCCTTTAAAGTCGTTTATAGAGAGAATCATTTAAGTCGTCTATAGAGAGATTCCTATAAAGTCGTCTGTGTAGAGACTGATTTGAAGTCGTCTGTGGAGAGACTGCTTTAAAGTCGTCTGTGGAGAGACATCTTAAAAATCGCCTATAGAATGACTGCTTTAAAGTCATTTAAATACGTCTATAGAGAGACTCATTTAAATACGTCTACATAGAGATGACTCATTTAAATGCATCTATAGAGAGACTCTTGTAAAGTCGTCTATAGAGACATTCCTAAAGAGACTCCTTTAAAGTCGCCTATAGAGAGAGACTCCTTAATGTGATATATAGAGAGAGAGTTGTCTATAGAGACTCATTTAAAGTCGTCTATAGAGATACTGCTTTAAAGTCGTCTATAAGGGGAAAGCTTTAATGTCGCCTATAGAGAGACCGCTTTAAAGTTCTCTATAGAGACACTGCTTTAAAGTTGTTTATAGGGACAGACTCCTTTAAAGTCGTCTATGGGCGAGACTCCTCAAAGTCATCTATAGAAAGACTCCTTTAAAGTCGTCTATAGATAGACTCCTTTATTACAGAGTCTCCTTTTAAAGTCGATCAGAGAAAAACTCCTTTAAAATCGTCCATAGAGAAACCCCTTTAAAGTCGTCTATAGAAAGACTCCTTTAAATTTGTCTGTAGAGAGACTCCCTTAAAGTCGTCCCCTTAAATAGACTTCTCTAAAGTCGTTTATTAGAGAGTCTCCGTTAAATGCATTTATATAGAGACTCTCTTAAAGCCATCTAGAGAGAGACTACTTTAAAGTCATCCAGAGATAGACTGCTTTAAAGTCGTTTATAGAGAAGACTACTTTAAAGTGCCCTATAGAGAGACCGCTTTAAAGTTCTCTATAGAAATACTGCTTTAAAGACGTTTATAGAGAGAAATTTCTTTAAAGTCGTCTACAGAGAGAGACTCCTTAAAGTGATATATAGTAGGAGTCTTTAAAGTCGTCTATAGAGAGACTCCTTCGGTAGATAGTCTTCTTTTAAAGTAGATCATAGAAAAACTCCTTTAAAGTCTCCGACTCCGTTAAAGTCCTCTATATAGAGACTCCTTTAAAATCGTGTATATAGAAACTCCTTTAAAGTCGTCTATACAGAGACTCCTTTAAATTTGTCTGTAGAGAGACTTCTTTAAAGTCATCTCCTTAAATATATTTCTTTAAAATCGTTTATTCGAGAGACTCCTTTAAAGACGTCCAGAGAGAGAGACTTCCCTTAAAGTCGTCTATAGAGATACTGCTTAAAAGTTGTCTATAAGGAGTCTGATTTAATGTCGCCTAAAGAGAGACCGCTTTAAAGTTTTCTACAGAGACTCCTTTAAAGTCGTCTATAGAGAGAAACATTTAAAATAGTCTATAGACAAACTTCTTTAAAGCCGTCTATAGAGAGGCTCCTTTAAAATCGTCTGTAGAGAGACTCCCTTAAAGTCGTCTAGAGAGAGATTCCCTTAAAGTCGTCTAGAGAGAGACTCCTTTTAAGTCGTCTATAGAGAGACTCCTTTAAAGTCGTTTATTAGAGATTCTCCTTTAAATTTGTCCAAAGAGAGACTCTCTCAAAGTCATCAGGAGAGACTCCTTTAAAGTCGTGCAGAGAGTGCAGAGAGACTGCTCTAAAATCGTCTATTTAGACTTCTACGTAGTTTTTTAATGGTCTAGATATATTCCTTTTCGGGTTTCACAAAATCCCGTCGCGTTAAAATTATATAAAATAAGCCATAAATCCCGTTTTTTTGATACTTTGACCCACTGTAGCTACTCAGGACCCAGTTTCACAGTTTCGAGACAGTTTTGCCTGTATCATTTTAGCACTAAAACCCAACTCACATATACTATATGCGTAATAAGTATGTTTGTTGTTGTTGTTGCCCTTCCCTAAGATGCTTATATTTTGCTATTAACTTTTTCAACATTAACATATTTAAATTTTTATTGTGGTAATTTAGAAACGAGAATTGTAATAATAAAGTTATGATGACTTTATTTTTTGCTTATTGTCTTTACTGTCTGGTGCCAATGGTGGAGCGAATGGTGTCCTTAAGAAAGTCGTCGTATTCCTAAAACAACATAAGTTCCTTAAGCAAATACTAGACTAGGAGAATATCATCATCATTACCATTCAGTCATGTATGTAAATGTTTGCAGATCCTGCAGATATAATTTTCTTCTGTCATTGTTGCCGTCGTTGTGTCGAGTTCTTTGGCAACGTTTTAAAATAAAAGTTAATCACTTGTAAACAATAACAAGAAGAAATAACAACAACAGCAACAACACATATGCAAAAAGTATCAACAAATGGTTATATGACGTCTTGGAATTCAACGAGTTGTCAGAATACTAAAATTCTCATAATAATCGTAATAATTGACACAGTGAAAAGCAAAAGAAAAAAACATTTACCAACAACATCAACATATGACAAACCGCATGAAGTGGAGACAAAAACATGGTTAATGTTATTTTGCCACATTATCGCGGGTTCCATGTTTTTATCATCGTGTACGTAAAGCTATTATATAGCCGCATAAACACCACTCGACTCGGCTCTTTGTCATATCTCATAATTATTTTTCGCTTAAATGTTCCGAGTGAGTGAGTGTTCGAGCGTAGCAATTCCAGCTATGTGAGATATTATGACATTTTCATAGGCAAATTAATTTTTAATAGACCTATGAAAATGTATTTATACGTTTACAGAGGGAATTTCTCGCTTAAACTAGATGATACATGGACGTGAACATGAATATATTATGTGTATAAATTGGTGCATACTATTAGGCTGTGTCAAAAAAAAAAAATAGAAGAGCGTAGATTAAAGCGCTTAAACAGGAAAGCCATTTTTTCATTAATACTAGCAAAGACAAAATGTGAAAAGCAATTAAAACTTAAGAAACATTTTTCTTTCGTTCTTTTTTTTTTTGCGGGGGAAATGAGGGAAGTCAGGGATTCAAGGGATACAAAAACCGAAAGGTTTGTATAATTGTCGACTGTTTCTCACTTTTAGAAAAAGAAATTTTGCATGCATTTAAATAATGGCAAATTTTGAGGCTATGTAGCTAATTTTTTTCGCTTAAATGTTGCAACTATTCGAGCGAAGAAATTTCTACAATATGAGGTGTTATGAAATTGTCAAAGAAAATTAGTTTTCCCAACATTGTAAATAATATAATGTAATTATACAGGGTTTTCCAATAAGAGTGATATGATTTCTTTGAAAAAAAACACACACTTATTGTTAAGGAAATTCAAAACTTTGTTATTTAATGTGAAGTACAATCGATACAATTAAGATCTAAATAAAACGTAATTCAACGAACGAATTCGATGAACCCAATTTTCGAGCACTTTTTGCACTAAATCAAGTCGTATGTCATGAACGGCTCGTTCAATATTGACTTGTAAAGCTTGAAGAGAGTCTGGTTTATTTCGAATGACCAATGATTTTAAATAACCCAACAAGAAATAGTCTAATGGTGTTAAATCACAACTGCTTGGAGGCCATCAATATCACAATTTCTTGAAGTAATCGAATCTCCAAACTTTTTTCGCAACAATTCAATTGCTTCATTTGCTGTGTGGCACGTAGCCACAATCGGTCAATGGCAAAAAGATAGCTCTTAACGAGAGCTAAAATATTGCTCATGGGTATCAAGGCCGTAGGTTGACTGGAAAGTTTTTTTTTTTTTATTTTAAAAAAATGGACTTAGCATAATTTTCTAATGTGAACGGAAAGTTTATTTTTGCTCTAGCTCCTTAACGGTACGTCGGTTCGGGAATCGGTCAATGGCAAAAAGATTGCTCTTAACGAGAGCTAAAATATTACTTATGGGTTTCAAGGTCGTAGGTTGCCTGGAAAGTGATTTTTTTGGATTAAAAAAAAATGGACTTAAAGCACGAGCACAAAAATGGACAAATGTTGCAATTGGAGAACGATTATTTTGATAATGAATCTGAATAATTTGTAAACGTTGTTCTTGCGTATATCTCTCCATGATGAAATTGTAAACACTACTGAATACAATGAAAAACAAATGACAGATCATGACATATTACAAATGGCGGAAACGTCACTTCAAAATCATATCATCCCTGTTGGAAAACCCGTTACGTTTATAACTGAATCTTTTGTTTAAATTAGAGAGACCACTGTTTAAATGAAACATGAACGAACGTGAATATATTAGTTGTTATTACATAAATATATGCATACTTTCAGGCTTTTCAAAATATAGCATATTTTAAAGCGTCAACGTTAAAGAGCAATATTTCTAGTAATATGCAAAACTACAAAGCAACATTGCGGACAAATTCAAATTGAAATTATTATAGATTAATTTTTTCATTTATTGTTCCTATTAAACAGACAGGCAGATCCGACTTAATCGCCTAATTTCTTACACTTGCAGACATTTATTTTAAATTTTAGAAGAACAGTCATAAGTAGTTATATCAAAAGTCTTGTTAATCGTATTATAATACGGATGATTTACGAATTTTTCCCCTTTTCCACAAAAGGAACCAAAAATACCCCTACATTGAGGAGCTACACAGTTAAAATGTTCAACAAAAATGTTCCTCGTCGTTATCTAAGTAATGTTGCTGAAGACATCCTAAATCTAAAATGTAAGGATCACACGGTTTCCTATGCCGATTCAATATACGAATGTGTAAAATGGGGAAATATTGATTCCCCTCTTAAATGGCAACCATACGTAAAGTTTCAGAAAGCACATATAGGTATATTCTTTGTTTACCCCCTCTATCAGAATCTGTTGTCAGAACCTTGTTATTTTGAAAAAAGTTCAATTTTGTTTTTGCAAATTTTATGCACAGCCCTTCGGCAAACTTTGTGTAATCAGTAGACATGTCTAAAAGTTTTGTTAATCTTATTATTTTAATTGTTATTCTATAAATTAATTATGGGTTGGCATAAAGGAGTTCATGGACTTCTTAGTATATCTTAGATTTCTTATTTCAAGTAATCATATTACTGCACACAAATCGGGGATAATTAAGGCTAAATGAAAAACCTGGTAGGCAATAATTATTAAGAGTTTAATTATTTCCCAGAAATGTGTGTACAATATTCTATATGTGTGTGTGGGAAAACGCAAATATTGTGATGGTCAGCATATGTTTCTATTTCACAATAATTATTATGAGTTTAATTATTTCCGGGAAGTTTGTATTTGGGGAAAAACAAATATTTGGATGTTTAGTAACTGTTTCTCTTGTGCTGTGGCGGATGCGTAATAGAAACATAAAAATCGATAGTACACATTAATTGTGAATAAATTGGGATTTCATTTATGATAGCTGAAATTCAAAGAAAAAATGCCAAACAGAGGTTTCAAATAAATTGTTTTGTGATCACCAAATTGTAAATTTTTATCGTTTTAGGTATACCCGAGTTAAGGCGAAATTAATTGACTGCTCTGAAAAATAACATCAATTTGTTCTGGTGGGCAGAAAAGCTTTCATTTCATATAAATCAAAAACTATATAAAATATTCTATAATTTGCAATCACACTGAAGTTTTAAATCGTTTAGAAAAAAATCATACTACACTACTGCCATGTTTTATTTAGCAAAATAAAAAGAAAGATAAATTGACGACAAATTAAACACAAATGCCGCCAGACATAAACAAATTCAAGCTTATCAAGTAACGCCAAAGTTAGGAGCCGGGGCGCCGCCGCCATTTATTTCAATTATTGCGCGGCCGCCGCTACAAATGGCTCAAATCGGCTTGATCTCAGCCGTCGATAAAAACTACTCTCTGATCGACAAAGAGTATTCTCCCAATGAGGCAAAAGAACATTAACATATTCTTCCCCAAGAATAATGATTTGGAGTCTTCTGATTTTGAAGAAACTATGATTGCTGACACGTATGACATGCATAGATTGCTACCAAGGTTTATTGTCAAAGAAAACTTTGACTATTGATACAACTAAAATAGCTTTTTCTGGCGGAACTGTGATGGAATGCTGGAAATAATTTGGACGTTTGTACATATCCGATAAATGTAGTTTTTAATCAGATTAAAAAAAAACAATTATATATAACACGTCATTTGCAATGTGTCATCGCATAATCACAAAGGACCACCCTATATGCACCTAGCTTTATGTTTTTATAATATTAAACATTTCATTTTCAACCAGTTTATTTGCTATATTCTACTTAAAGCGAGCTGGCTGTTTTATTTTATTCACAAAAAAGTATATTTAAAATAACTTTTCTTATATGACGAATAGTTTTTTTTCAGGAAAATCACTTCAAAGAGAACAAATTTTTTTAAACCTGAAATGTCTTCACATCTCACAGTAATTATTTTTAAGCAGCATATGCTCCCTAAGGTATGTTCCATTAGTCCTTGTCCCCTATTGGTCCTTGTTCTATTTTCTTCGAAAAAAGTCAAGATTTAATTTGAATACAAATATGTTTCATTATTTTTCAGTCAATGAATCTTTTTTTTAATAAAAAACAGTTCATTATAATACGAAGTAGTGTTGCATAGATTTTAGATATTATTTTTTAGTATTTCTTACAAATATCAGATAAAATTTGAATAATTTTAAAATTAAAATTTATTTCAATGAATTTAACAGTAAAAAAAATCATTTTTGTTCATTGTATGACGATAGGCGTTTAAAAGCTAAACGAATTTTGCCTACTTTTAGGCTAAAATAAAACAAAGCAGGCAAGCCCATGCTGGTACATCTGCCGGTATCCCAGTGACAGTTTCTATACAAATTTGTATAGTTCCTTAAGTCAACATCTATGGTCAAACAAATGGTTGCATGTTTTATGCTGTACAAAAAATGGTGAAATCCTGTAAAAAAAACTCCTGTTCCCCCGAAATGGCCCTTTTGTCGGTAAATAACAATTCGACTTTGAACAAAATGGAGGAAGAAATATTGAAAAGTAATTTGGAAAAAGCTTTTTTTTTGCTGAACGAAGGGAAATTGAATGCAATATATGAAGACCACTACTATTGCAAGATGAAAAAGGGTAGGTATTATTAAAAGCCCAATTCATGTTAGGATCAGAAGCAAATAGATTTTTAAAAAGGGGATTTAGAAAAACACAAAGACAAAAGTTAGACATATTACAATTTTGCAGAAAGAACCTATTTGTATGAACTGACCCCTCAAAATATGTATTTTTAACTTTTTCTTAAACAACTACATGTATAAACAATTACTAGTCAGTTGTACCGGGTTTTTCAATAAGAGCGCTACAAAAGTTTTTTTAAATAAAACAAAAACGGTTTTGGATATCAATGAAATGCTTTATGCCATTATGTATGGAACTCGATTTCCTTTGCATGCCCACCGCGGGCACGCATGCAGAAGTCCAGACGCTGAACCCAATTTTCGACGATTTCCAAGCATAAATCGGCCGATACTGCTGCAATTTCACGTTCGATATTCGTACGAAGTTCATCAATCGTCGCTGGCTTGTTGGCATAGACCATAGACTTGACGTAGCCCCACAGGAAATAGTCCAACGGCCCATTCACAGTAACGTGCCGGTCTTGATCATCACGGAAGAAGTACGGCCCAATGATGCCGCCGGCCCATAAACCGCACCAAACCGTAATTTTTTCGGGATGCAATGATGACTCATGGAGTACGTGTGGATTGCTGTCTGACCAATAACGCATATTTTATTTATTGACGAAGCCATTCAGCCAGAAATGAGCCTCATCGCTCATCGACCATAAATTGGACTGACTCTGACTCTGAATTTCGGTAGTAAATTTTATTAATTTCGACTCGTTGTTGGCTCGTATATCTTTCCATCATGAAATGGCAAATCTAACTGAAGAGAAATGTCAAAAGAGCGGCAAAAATATGGCGTCGTTTGCTGTCCCTATCGGTCTACTTTTGTAGCGTCCCTGTTGAAAAACCCATTATTCCTGAAAATTATTTTAGTATCCAACAAATTGCTCAATACACAAAAAACGTCCTCTTTGTTTATTAGACATTAGAAATTGTATTGCATACCTTTAGGAGGGCTGCAGGCAGACAAGAGAGTGAAGTATACTTTTGTGTCTGTGTGTTTTTATGTTTGTTCTGCCAGAGCAAAGGCCATACATACTTGTATTATGATTATCTTGTATTTTGAGAGCAGAAATCTTTCAATAAATACATATGTATATGTACATATATGTACATACAATTTTGTCTTTTGGGGAAAATTTACAATTTTAATTGTTGGCAATAAATATAGTTTCTGTCATAAAAGCAATTAAAAGTATATTTGTCAGACAGAAATATCTTTGAGAAATGAAATGTGAAAGAGTTATTGAAATGGACAATATTTGTAAAATTTGAGCACTGAATTTTAATATCGAATGACCCCTAAACACACACTCTCATGAGAGAACATAGCTCCCAAATATTAGGGCAAAATCCCTGAAATAAAAATTAATTAATGTCGATTGAAAGGATGTTAGATATCTAAGGAAACTCAGATGAGGTATGTCAGGAAATAGAGACCTGCAGAGAAATATCATATGGAATTTGATATTTTCGGTGAGAGATGTCAGCAAGGCTGGAATAATGTTGTTCTTTCTTAGCCAGATTATAACTATTGCAAAAGAAATATGAAATACTGAATATACAGATTAATTCATTGAATTGAGTTGAGTAAGATTTTGTTAATTTGTGCGAGGCTGCGCCAGGGGTTTGACAAATGCATAATTTTGTTCAGAAATTTGGAGACTCATAAAAAATTGGTCACCAATTTCGCCAAACCGAGTATAGGGTTATACTACATTTTGATAGTAGAATCGAACCTATACTGTCAAGTACGTGTATTTTTTCACTGTTTCACAGTGTAATTCGACAGATACCAAAAAACCTCACAATAAAGGGGATTCTGAACCGAAAAACGTCAGGCGTCATGTCTGAGAGCACTGAGGATATGTACCATTTTCTATATACCAGAAGTATAACACATCGCAAGAGTGACCTGCGACCTCGGCTATGTTTGGCGTTAATTTGTGAAGGACTTTTGAAGTCGTCAGAGCTATGTCCGCCCGTCTATCTGATTGGTGGAAGCGATTACTTTCGGCAGGAGTTGCCGCATAACTTCAAACTGGGTACTTTGTAAAATTTTCCTCAGCCTTAGTTTATGTACAAAGATGGACCATATTGACCCAGTACTCCTAGTACCTCCTACACAAGTCGTATAATTTAGTGCAATATTGAATTTCGTCTAACTTTACAGTGGATAAATTCATATGAAAGTGATTTCCTCATAGTCGTAATTGACGCCGTACCTTTGAAATTAGGTATTCTAACTTTTGCTATGACTATTGTCCGTCATAGAAAGGAAAATTCCCCCACTTTTCATTCCGAAACGTTACGGCGTCATTCAAATGGCCTCCACGACTTCTTCTGCAGGAGCGAATTCGATGAACCTAATTTTCGAGCCTAAATCAAGTCGTATGTCATGAATGGCACGTTCAATATTAACTTGTAAAGCTTGAGAAGAGTCTGGTTTATTTCGAAAGACCAATGACTTCAAATAAACCCTCAAGAAATAGTCTACTGGTGTTAAATCACAACTTCTTGGAGGCCATTCAATATCACAATTTCTTGAAATAATCGAATCTCGAAACGGTACGTCGGATCGGGAATCGGTGTCAAGGTCGTAGGTAGCCTGGAAAGTGTTTTTTTATTTAAAAAAATTGACTTAGCGCACGAAAAGTTGCAATTGGAGAACGATTATTTTAATAATAATAATACCTCTCTATGATGAAATTGTAAACATTACTGAATTCAATGAAACACAAATAACAGATCATGACATATTACAAATGGCCGAAACGTCTCTTCAAAATCATATCATCCCTATTGGAAAACCCTGTACTTCTAAAGAAGAAGTTAGTGCAGTGTATCTTTTTCACTCCCAAATATTTTTTTTGGCAAAAGTTGTTAATATATTTATAATTTAAGAAATATATAATGTATTGATATGTTGTTAAAAATTGATTTTTTTTTAAATGGAATACTTTAGAAAACGTCATAAAAAAATAATATTTTAATAAAAACGTTAAACACCCGCTGCTGGGATCGAACACGGGCTCCCCAATTTTAATATTCCTAGATAAAGGGATCTTAAAAGCAGTGAATACGGTCCAATTTTGCTGATGTTAGCTAAAAAGTACTAACAAGCTAAAGTATTCACATATATCTCAAGACTGTGGTAATTCGAGGCAGAGCGCAATGTAATGCTGCTCCAGCGCTAGGAGACCCTGGTTCAACGCACGGCAAGACTTAAAATTGAGCTTTGAAAAATAAATATTAAAAATTCTTCATTAAAAAAGATATTTTTTTATTTTATTTTTTTTTTTTTGAGAAAATATGTTGACGTCCAAAAATTGCATTTTGCTTTACTTTATGAGCATTGGTGCGAATGTACTGCCAATAATGAATGATATAAATTCTTCGGTGAATATCGCAATAATTACATCTTCCCCACTTCTTTGGAAGTTCTTTTTATCCCCTCACCTTAGAGAGGAGGGTATACGAGTATATAAGTTGCTACGAACTAAAAGTGTAACACATCTAAGGAGCCTAGAGGACCTAAGACCCTAAGTATGTTCGGCGGATATCCGTTTTGGGTCATTTTAAGTCGAATTTGCAATGTCCGTCCGTCTGTCTGTCTGCTGGTTGGTGCGCACGATAACTCTCGACAGGAGTAACCGATTGACTTCAAATTTGGTATGTGATAATATTTTCTTCTATCTCCGGCTAAGTTCGAAGATGGGGCATATTGGTCCACTCCTTCTAGTTCCTCCCCCACAAGGGTTAACATTTAGTGAAATATTGATTATTTAATAATTTCTATACCACTTATTTGAATCCTCCGAAATTCTACACATAGTATTACTTTATTAGTCACTATTACCTCGAGAATAGGCGAAGTTGACACGCCCCTTTTGGTACCTCGAACACAAATGGACAGTTTTGAACCTAAAGTTAATAGCTTATAACTTTATTACCAGTGCATACAACGATATATATTCTATTTTCTTCTATCTCCGGCTAATATTTTCTTCTATCTCCGGCTAAGTTCGAAGATGGGCCATATTGGTCCACTCCTTCTAGTACCTCCCCCACAAGGGTTAACATTTAGTGAAATATTGAATATTTAATAATTTCTATACCACTTATTTGAATCCTCCGAAATTCTACACATAGTATTACTTTATTAGTCACTATTACCTCGAGAATAGGCGAAGTTGCCACGCCCCTTTTGGTACCTCGCACACAAATGGACAGTTTTGATCCAAAAGTTAATAGCTTATAACTTTATTACCAGTGCATACAAATACTTGAAATTTCGTACAGCTTTTATAGTACCTAGAGTCTAGAGAAAAGTGGCCGTAATTGGGACGCCCCTTTTGGTACCTCCCACACAAATGGACCATTTTACAACAATAGTTAACAACTTATTACTTTAATACCAGTGCATATAAATATTTTAAATTATAGTACCTACAGTCCAGAGAAAAGTGGCCGTAATTGGGACGCCCCTTTTGGTACATCCCACACAAATGGACCATTGTGAACCAAAAGTAAACAGCTTTGAACTTTAATAACAGTACATACTTTAAAGTTATTATATAAAACAAAAAATAAATAAATTTACTAGAATTTTTTTGAGACTCAAGGTGAGGGGATTCATTAGTCGGTTTACCCGACTGAACTTTCTTACTTGTTTAGTTGAGTTATCACAAAAAGCACCAAATTCTATGTTATATTTCTCCAAAGGTTAGACTATACCTCAGTAATATTATTCGTCTGTAGTTATCGTATTTATTGTTGCTGTTCTATTTTGACAACCCTTTATGTGTAGGTGTGTGTGCGAAAATATATTGCAAATTCAGTCCTGCTTTGCACATATCTCAGTCAAATGTGTCAGAAAAACATAGTATACTTTTAGGATGCTTTTAATGTTGGGCAAAAAAAATCTTGTACATATGTATATATACCTGTGTGCAATATCTGTTACCAAATATGCATTTATATCCAATTTTCCAGTGCACACAGACATGCACGAAACAAGAATTAAAACTATTTCAATTTAATTTCAACATTCTATCCTAGTTTCTCGTACATGCCAACAACCGGGAAGGGGATAGAAAGATACAGATACCTTATCTAAATCACTTCATTTCAGGAAAAATGGAGACAAATCAAGCTTAATCTTTGAAACTTTATATTACATGTCATCAAAAAAAAACAAAAAGAAAAAAAGAGGAAAATACTACGAGAATGAAATGCAAGTTCGTGTCTAGCATGAGGATACAAGGTAACCAACCCAACTACAAAATTAAATCACAAATTACGTTGTTAGAACTCGTTTCTAGACGACGACGATGAGGAGGAGGAGTACTACTCATCATCCTCCTGGTAAAAATTACTAATCCAACATGTGTATCAGGTTTCGGACAGAATATGCATACAAGGAGACCGCATTCCCATCTTTCACACCGGCACTAAAAAAATCCAAGTATGAAATTTGGTATGTAAAGTTTTTTTTCATACAAATGTAAAAACAAAATATCCTTGTTATTTCAATGCATTGCATGAATCTAATTTTATGCAGATCTCTTGGACATGGAACACCAACATGTGTGTGAACAATTCAATATCATGTTACTTCCCAGCCCCAAAAGGATTTTCGTTTTTTCTCCTCACTTCCTTAGAAACATTCGCATTTTTTCCTCTGGGGGAGGAGGACATGCACATTTGTTAGATCCTAATGAGAATTCATAAAAATTATACGTTTAGTTTTAATTGGACTAAAGTTTTTGGATATGGTCATGTTCAGGTGATGGATTTGTCTCTAGGAGAATTGGAAATGAAGGGATTTCCAAACTAGGAAACTTTTTGTATCCATAAAAATTGAAGTGCTTCATGTACAAAGGGAGTTTTTCAGAATGGGTTTTAGTGCAAAGTGAAATGTAACGAGAGGTAAATTTAAAATGATTTTAAGTGGGAAGTAGAAACAAAAATATTTGTTTAAATTAGTTTGGCTCTTAAATAAGAATCTTAATTCTTAAATGGGAGATAAAAACGTATTTTTTAAAGAAAGAAAACATAATCTGATTTGTTTGATTACTCAATGGCAAATAAAGCTAACAACTCCCAACCCAACCAAGCTTGTTCCTTAGGCCTCAAAGGTGAAGTGTGGTAAATTGCGAACAGATCGGATAATTTGCTGGATAAAAGAAGAATTATCAAAATCTTTAGAGCATACAGTTTTGTTATTGTGTAAGGGAGCACCTGGCTGGGTCTAACATGCATACGAGTATGTATGCCAAATAATAGATAACTAAATAAAGTTTCCATGAACTAAATTTGGGTATTTAGCAGTTTCCAAAAACGATACAAATAATGCAATTTTTCCCTTTGTATTGGAAATATAAAAATTTACAAATTTTGCACTTACATGCAAAAAAAATCTAACATATATACTAGATTGCACCAAAAGCTTAGGGCAGTGATGCGTAAGCTTTTGGTGCACAAAATAAACAAAAATGCTGGTTAGTCAAATCAAAAATAACGGGCGGTGCTGACTAATATTTCAATTATATTCTATGCAACATTTTGCCCCTAAAACTAGGCAACACAGACAGTGCTGCCTAATAGTTAGTGCAAAATAAATCAACGACATAAGTCTAGATTGTAAATCTGACTACAGCCTATAGGCAATATCGCTACAATCGGATATAACGGCTTTTCCAATGAGAGTGATACGATTTCTTAAAAAAAAAAACACACTTATTGTTAAGGAAATTCAAAAGTTTTTTTATTTAATGTGAAGTACAATCGATACAATTAACTTTTACATAAAACGTCATTCAAATGGCCTCCACGACTACTTCTGCAGGAACGAATTCGATGAACCCAATTTACGAGCACTTTTTCCACTAAATCAAGTTGTATGTCATGAATGGCACGTTCAATGTTGACTTGTAAAGCTTGAACAGAGTCTGGTTTATTTCGAAAGACCAATGACTTCAAATAACCCCACAAGAAATAGTCTAATGGTGTTAAATCACAACTTCTTGGAGGCCATTCAATATCACAATTTCTTGAAATAATCGAATCTCCAAACTTTTCTCGCAACAATTCAATTGTTTCATTTACTGTGTGGCACTTAGCCACAATCGGTCACTGGCAAAATCATAGCTCTTAACGAGAGCTAAAAGATTGCACATGGGTGTCAAGGTAGGTCGTAGGTCGACTGGAAAGTGTTTTTTGGATTTTTAAAAAAATGGACTTATCATCATTTTCAAATGTGAATGGAAAGTTTATTTTTGCTCTAGTTCCTTAACGGTATGTCGGATCGGGAATCGGTCAATGGCAAAAAGATAGCTCTTAACGAGAGCTAAAATATTGCTCATGGGTGTCAAGTTCGTAGGTCGACTGCAAAGTGTTTTTTTGGATTTAAAATGGAGTTAGCGAACGAAATGTTGCATTAGAGAACGATTATTTTGATAATAAAACTGAATAATTTGTAAACATTGTTCTTGCGTATATCTCTCCATGATGAAATTGTAAACACTATTGAATACAATGAAAAACAAATGATGATTTTACGAAATTTTGCAGAAAATGTCAACGAAATTTAAAAAAAATTATTTTAACAAATTTGTTTTAAATAAATAAAAAATTGAAAGAATTTTCTAGAAAAATTAAAATTTAAAGAAATTGTATAAAAAATGCAGTGTTACCAACGAATTATCTGAAAAAATTCAATTTCAAGAGTTTTTTAAGAACATCTTAATTATCATGTAATTTTCTATTAAAATTCAATTTTCATTCTAGAAAAAAATTGAAAATTTAGGTAAATGCAGGTTCAATGAAATTTTCTTTAAAAAACTAAATTTTGTTGAAAAGTGCAATTTTGAGGATATCTTAGAGAAAAAATACAATTTAAACGAAATTTTATTTAATTAGTGACATTAAAAAATAAATATAATATACGATAACTTTTTATGGTTAAAAGTGTTGGAAAGCCCTGTCTTAATACTGATTGACACTGATTGTGGTAAAAAGTAAAATAAGGAAATGGAATATAATTTTGTGTACCCTTTCAAATTAGTACTGAATTGGGTACACCACAAATAGGCCTGTAAATTTCACACAAAATCCCAATGGTATGTTCTTCCATTTGTAACCCCCAAACAATATGCTTTTAATTGCTACAAGCACTATTCCCCAAAGTATACTTTCATTTCTAAATGATATTCCGAGCGCAACAAACACTCTTCTTGAAAATTTAAACAATATTATTTTTGTCGATTACAGGTGCTGTCGTTTTATTGACTCTTTTTTGGCACTAAAATTAAATTTGTGTTGGCATCCACTAATAGTGGCCACCATCAGGGCTATGTGGTGAAGGCTAGAGCACTCCGAATTCCGGGAACATGCCAGAGCATGGTGTGTTAAACAACAAACGAGTATTTACAAAACATTAAGTTTTTACAACTTCCTTCAATAAAGATTTCCTTTCAGGCAATTTTAGCTGTTAAACTGTGATTTCGGGTGAATTTCCAAAAAGAAAAGCAGGGAAGAGCGAGAGAGAGGAGTTACTATCAGACCTTAATTCTTTAATAGCGATTTTTTTAATTGGACTATTTTTTCATTACTCAGCCAAAGGTGTATAACTGGAAATTGCAAGAGTTTAATCGTTGCTTTATATACGAGTACATTGTTTTCCACATTTTTTCAATTTTTTTTCAACACTGAGTATTTTCATTCCCCAGATTTAGAAATTGCATGAACATAGCAAATAACCTAACAAAAAGTGGAAACCGTTAAAGGGTAACAAAAGAATCACTGTCGACCAAAATAAAATTCTAATGCAATTTTATTACTTCCAACGAAAGTAATGTAGCAACATTAGCCGCAAAACGTAAAACTACAAAAAATAATGGCAACAAAAAAGCTTTAGTCAGAGAATAAACTAAAGTACAGAAATTGAAACTCCAACTCCTGGCTCAACAGTCTAGCAGTAAGGTTGAGAATCGAGAAGGGAAGTTAATATATTAGAATTGTTGGAGAACTGGGAATGAAATGAAAGGTTTCATAGTGACATTATTTCACGTACTGCAGTTTAATCTGGAATTACTTGAGAGGAAAGACGAGGGAAAGCGCGGGAATATTGAGAGGTCACACCATAAACTGTAAAAGCTTAATGTGTAAACGTATTAAGAGAAAACCTGAAGGGTTTTATGGTTTTAAGTGTTCCAGCATTAGGTGGATAGCCGGTGAAGTAGTACGCAGAAGCCTCGATAATAGCGAAAAACAGACGGATTACAGCTATACCTTAGATCTTTTTGTTTTTGGAAAATCTGTTGCAGTTCTCACAAATGCACTAATTCCACACACAGTTACCCACACTTAAGCTCATAAAACGAATCACAACACTTAAAAGTATGCATTAATTTTGTTCTTTGCGGCTAAGCGGATATAGCCGAAAGGAATGCCAAAAGAAATTTCTACAAATTGAAATCTGGCACAATTTTTCTGCCGCAGAGAGGACAGACACTGCACATTAACCAATGTTTTATTTACTGCCGGAATTTGAGAGAGTGTCAGAAGTGGTTACAGCGGTTTAAGGGTCTCTCTGCATAATAAATATTTGAAACTGGGTTAATATAAATTGTGTGAGATTGAAGGTGAAGAGCGAAAGTGTTAGTTCTAGGCAAGCGGAGATGCCTCAGTTTACTTTATTTTTGTATAATAGCGGATTTGTACGTCATTAATTCATTATTGCAATAATTCATTAATGTATTAATGCAATAATTCATTAATTAATTCATTAATTCATTAATTAATTCATTAATTCATTAATTCATTAATTCATTAATTCATTAATTCATTAATTCATTAATTCATTAATTCATTAATTCATTAATTCATTAATTCATTAATTCATCAATTCATTAATTCATTAATTCATTAATTCATTAATTCATTAATTCATTAATTCATTAATTCATTAATTCATTAATTCATTAATTCATCAATTCATTAATTCATCAATTTATTAATTCATTAATTCATCAATTCATTAATTCATTAATTCATTAATTCATTAATTCATTAATTCATTAATTCATTAATTCATTAATTCATTAATTCATTAACTCATTAATTCATTAATTCATTAATTCATTAATTCATTAATTCATTAATTCATTAATTCATTAATTCATTAATTCATTAATTCATTAATTCATTAATTCATTAATACATTAATTCATTAATTCATTAATTCATTAATTCATTAATTCATTAATTCATTAATTCATTAATTCATTAATTCATTAATTCATTAATTCATTAATTCATTAATTCATTAATTCATTAATTCATTAATTCATTAATTCATTAATTCATTAATTCATTAATTCATTAATTCATTAATTCATTAATTCATTAATTCATTAATTCATTAATTCATTAATTCATTAATTCATTAATTCATTAATTCATTAATTCATTAATTCATTAATTCATTAATTCATTATTTCATTAATTCATTAATTCATTAATTAATTCATTCATTAATTCATTAATTCATTAATTCATTAATTCATTAATTCATTAATTCATTAATTCATTAATTTATTAATTCATTAATTCAATAATTCATTAATTCATTAATTCATTAATTCATTAATTCATTAATTCATTAATTCATTAATTCATTAATTCATTAATTCATTAATTCATTAATTCATTAATTCATTAATTCATTAATTCATTAATTCATTAATTCATTAATTCATTAATTCATTAATTCATTAATTCATTAATTCATTAATTCATTAATTCGTTAATTCGTTAATTCATTTATTCATTAATTTATTAATTATACAAATTTAAAAAATTGTTCCAAAACATATTTCAATACAAACATATCAAAAATGGTAATTTTTCTCCCGTAGTCTTTGGAATTACTTTTTCTACAATTGACATTTTTATTTACATTAACCACATTATGTAAAATTTATAGTCTATTCTACAATTAATTAATTTTTCCAGCCAGTGAAATATCTCTGTTGAAATCGCCAAGAAAGAAACTGTTTCAATAAATTTAAATTTAATCAAGCAAAAAATAAATATTTTCCGAATACAACCTTGCAACATTTTCCTAGTAACGTTATAACTAAATAAATAACTTAAGAACATACTTTAAAAAAAGTTTATAAAATTAAATCTTTCAATCACTGGAAAATGAAAGTTCATGTGCAATCATGTTTACACAAATTTATATTTATGCTTTATTAAAGGGAGCCCTGGCCTGGCCTCATGCACATGGTACCCAACTAAGTAAAATTTCCAGTCAAAATTTAATTAAGCCAACGATTTGTTTCCAAATATAAATAAGTAAATTTTTGCATGGTACCACAAAAATGTTGCTCCAGCAGAACATTGAGCGCAAAAAAATGAAGGGAATTGGGTCAAATATACATCCACATAATACTGAGTAAACAACAAACAAACTAAGGAACCGACGAACGAACAAACAATCCGTCGAACTATGCCCACAAAAGAAACGACGGAAGGAAGTGAAAAACTTGTAACAGAAACACAAAAATCCAACTAAAGATGTTATGTTGCGCAACCCTAGAGAAGAAAAAAACAGGCACAAACAAGAAGCAGCAGGCAGCGGCATGAGCAACTGTTTAACATGCGTTGCCACACTTCCACACCATGTCCGGCAACATTCGTGCACATACACAGAGATACAAAACAGTTGCATTGTTGTAGCATACCATTAGGCTTAGACAAGTTCTTGTAGTATAACGACGCCCATGTTAGAGCCAATATAAATAGGTTTTCGCAAAGGGTGGTCGTTGGGCCGGTCGGCCCTTTGGTGCGCTTTGCGAAGATGAAAGTGGAAAAAGACCAAACAAAGAACCGAAAATACACACTTCTATATATAGAAAAACAATATTATTTTGCTTGCCAACTGAAAAAAAAATCATAGAAAACACTGGACCAAAAAACTAAAGCGAAAAGCGCACTTTGACAGTATGTAAAAACCAGAAAAGAGAGAGAGAATGAAAAATGCAGACTAACACAAAAAACCCGAAACGACAGCGTGTTGATCCCCAAAATCTAACACAACATGTCGACAGTAGTTGCAAACAGTTGAAGGATTTAGAAGGAATAGCCCAACCAAAAGAGAAAAACAAAAAAAAAATTAGTCAACGAATACTAAGAGGTAGAATAAAATTTCAGAGCTTTTTTTTGTTTTTTTTTCTGTGGGAATTTATCCTTTTTTTGCTTTAGTTCTTGGTGACAACAAATAATTCTATTTGTTTGCTAGGGTAGGACAAAGAGTGTAATGTTAGTAATTTTTTCTTCTTTTTAAGGTTTTTGTAAATAAAAAAACGTAGGAAGAGTATGAAGGCTTAAAGCTAAAAGATAGAAAATTGGAAATGAGTTTATTGAAATCTTTTGGAGTTCATTAAAATCCGGAGGATTTATTAGGATGCAAGTTTAAAATGTCTTTAAATACTGTAGATGCTACGGACAGTTTTAAAATTGACTCCGAAAAATGCATATGCAATATTCAAAGAACTCTTGGTTAGACTAAAGCAATTTACTTGAAACATTTATTTCTCTCCTGAAAGTATGCAGGGATTTATTAATAATCAGGCATCAAAAAGTACACGCTGAAAAAATCATTTATATTGTATATTCTCCCAAAGATATATATATTTGGGAGGATGTTGTTCTAAACAAAAGTATGTATTCATCCAAATATTTCCGAAATAAAGATTCATTTATATTTAAGCATTGTGGTAATGTATCAATGCCTTAATTTAATAATGGCTTGTTTTCTGTTTTTCATAAGTCCAAAGTGAATTTTTAGAAATTTTATATGTTTGTCATATTTAAAATCGTATAATCTTTCGTAACAATAAATTGCATTGGTGGATTGTAAAAAAGTGATGAATTGGAATATTTATAATTTAAAAATTAGTACTGCAAAACAAAAGCTAAAGCTGCTTATGACATTTAGGAAAAATTTAAACTAATATACGAAAAAGTCAAAAAGTTTTTAAAATCTTTTGTAAATAAACTATACGAGTATTTGGAAAACTTCTTAAACAACAAATTTGTTTGTGTGAAAACACATAATTTATTTGTGAAAGTCAGTTCGCAAATACATTTTGTTCTAATATTTATATTAATATATGCGTTCCAAACAAAATTTCTTGCTTTTCAAATAAAATGTATTTGTTCACAAATATACATATAATATTTAAATTTTTTTTCCAAATATATTTTCTTTCAATTCAAACATATCAAAAATGGCGATTTTCCCCCGTGTACATATATGGCGGCTATATATAAATCTTAACATATCTTTATCAAACTTAGCTATCTTCCTTTATGCGTCAAGGCCAATTTTAACGGGTTTTTCAACAGGGACGCTACAAAAGTAGACCGATGGGGACAGCAAACGACGCCATATTTTTTGCCGCTCTTTTGACATTTCTCTTCAGTAAGGTTTGCCATTTCATGATGGAAAGATATACGAGCCAACAACGAGTCGAAATTATTAAAATTTACTACCGAAATTCGGAGTCAGTGGCCTCAACGTTAAGAGTGCGAATAATCAGCTCATTTCTGGCTGAATGGCTTCGTCAATAAATGCGTTATTAATCAGACAGCAATCCACACGTACTCCATGAGTCATCATTGCATCCCGAAAAAATTACGGTTTGGAGCGGTTTATGGGCCGGCGGCGTCATTGGGCCGTACTTCTTCCGTGATGATCAAGACCGGCACGTTACTGTGAATGGGAATCGCTACCGTTCAATGAAAACCGAATATTTTTGGCCCCAATTGGATGATATGGACTTGGATGACATGTTGCTCCAACAGGACGGCGCACAGTGGAATATTTTCACACAAGACGCGGCAAAAATTAGAAGGAGTTGAGCTAGGGCTTTGAAATTTCGTACATATCATTTATTTCGCCAAATTAGCTAAAAACCAATTTTTTGTTGATATCCGCCCATAACCACGCCATCCTCCCACATAACCTAAAATTAAAAATGTTAGTATTTTTCACAATTTCACATTTATATTAATACAAATCGCTGGAAGAGATTGTATTTGAGTCCTCAATTATATAAAATTTACAAGTGCCACGCCCAACGCCAATTTATCAATTTAAATTTTATACGATGTTCGAATTTACAGGATAATTGTGCATAAAATGCTTTGTATCTTCTGATCGGTGTAAAGCAGTACATACAACTAAGTACATAACTAAAGCGTAAAATATTAGCTCAACATTTTCAAAAACATCATTATGCAATGCGTTTACAGTTTCTTGTCAATTAATCAATCATTACAACTATCCAGAAAAAAACAACATGGATTTAGCAATGTGTTCATTAATAATACATCATTTTTAAAGCATACTTTTAGGAATATGAGGAAAGGACACACAAATAAATTGTAGTCACAATCATAAATTTTTTGAACCTTTAAATATATTATAAACACAAATACCAATTACAGCATTGTTGAATTGTCATTCGTTTTATATTATACTAGGATATGGACCATTTTTATGGGAAATGTCAAAAGGGTTTTGCCAACGACAATCTTTAGTTTGCCCCTTAAGGTATGATTTTAGAAATATGTTCAACACACAGTAACATTGAGTAAAGAATGTGAATTTTGGGTTGTTTTTTGCCGACTAAGTTTTACCATTTCTGTAATTAAATTAACATAGGCAGATATAGGCAGAATTTTCTTTTTGCAATGGTTAACTGAGAACCTAGTTTATCAATTTTTGTTAATGCCAAGACCTCGGTCGGCCTCGCGATTATAGTTTTATCCTGAAGAAAATGAAACACCCTGAATTTTGGCAACTTGCAGGTAAACCGCTGCATAAAAAGGAAAATGAAAACATAATAATAGTTTTTTTAATGCAAAATGATACTTCAAAAGGTTTTGAATTATATGAATTAAACGAAGTTCCAATGCGTTTCATTGTTTCGGAGATATGGGCTTACAAAATACTCTCTAAAATGATAAACTTTGAAACCATTTTAACATTTATGAATTTTAAATGCTTGTACAGCAAGATTTCGCCAAGTTATCGCCAAAACCTTTTAAAATATAGTTAATTGGAATGTTCTTTATAGATTGGAATCAAATATGCAGAGATTGGAGCTCATGAAAATTAGGAGTTTTTGCCGCTCATAATGCACTGTGCGGCGCCACAAGCCACACAGCGAATGCCACAATAAATGTATTGGAAACCAAGTTTGGAGAACGTGTTATCTCACGAAATGGTCCAGTCGATTGGCCTCGCCGTTAGACTATTTCCTGTGGGGCTACGTCAAGTCTATGGTTTATGCCAACAAGCCAGCGACGATTGATGAACTTCGTACGAATATCGAATGTGAAATTCCAGCAGTATCGGCCGATTTATGCTTGAAAACCGTCGAAAATTGGATTCAGCGTCTGGACTTCTACAAGCGTGCCCGTGGTGGCCATGCAAAAGAAATGGAGTTCCATAAATAATGGCGTCGAACGTACTTTCACAGGAATAAAGAATTTCATTGATATCTAAAACCGTTTTTGTTTTATTTAAAAAAAACTTTTGTAGCGCTTTTATTGAAAAACCCGGTATAATGATTGGGTGTAAAATAAAGGTTTTGTAGTAGGCAGGCTGTACTCGTATTCTTAATCGATTTATATTAAATTTGGAAGTGTTCATTCTTGGATAAAGGTACTTCTTTATGCCAAATTTGGTAATGATCAGAGAAATATACGATTTCTATAGCGCTTAGGTGCAAAATTGAAAGAAAATATATGTTGGGCATATATCTTAATCTGAACCGATTTTCGTCGGTTTCAATAGGGACCATCCTTTGGCCAAAAAAAGAGCACTGTGATAAATTTCATCAAGATCGGACCACAAATACGACCTTTGATAAAAACGATATATCTACAGACAGACAGACGGACATGGTTAAATCGACACAGGATGTGAATCCAAGTCTATCGGTATAATACACGATAGGTCTATCTCTTCTCCTTTTGGGGTTTACAAACAAATGCACAAACTGTACCACAACGTGGTGTAGGGTATAGAAACACTGGCATCGAACATAGGATAATACTTAAAATATATGTACTTAAAATATTTTTGATGTTCGAAACCATTCAAATATAAATGATTAGATATACTAAATATTTGCCTACAGTTATGCGGGCAACATAATTGCTTCATCCTGAAATACTGGATATCGGTGCATTTCTCATCAGACAGACGGACATGGTTAAATCGACACAGGATGTGAATCCAAGTCTATCGGTATAATACACGATAGGTCTATCTCTTCTCCTTTTGGGGTTTACAAACAAATGCACAAACTGTACCACAACGTGGTGTAGGGTATAGAAACGCTGGCATCGAACATAGGATAATACTAAAAATATATGTACTTAAAATATTTTTGATGTTCGAAACCATTCAAATAGAAAAGATTCGATTCGAACATAATTGCTTCATCCTGAAATACTGGATATCGGTGCATTTCTCATCTGAGTAAGCAATCACATAAAGGGGATAGGAGTGATTATTAAAATATATTTTACTTTAGGCTTTTATATTTTACTAGTAAGAAAGTTTCAGTCGGGTTAACCGACTAAGGTATAACCTAACTTTGAGAGTAATGTAATATGGAATATTACACGAATTAATCTGTCAAATTGTGTGGGAGGTTCCAGAAGTTAAAGGGCGTGTTGTTAAAGCCCATTTATCACAGGGCTATAGGTACTTTAAAAATATTACACTGTGCAAAATCTTGGTGTATTTTCGTGTATTATTACTCACACTAGAAGCTGTTAATTTTTGTATAAAATTGTACTTTTGTGTGGGAGGTACCAAAAGGGGCGTGGCAATAAACCCCTTTTTCACAGGACTGTAGGTACTATAAAAGCATTACACTGTAAAAAAGTTTTTTATGCACTAGAATTAAAGTTATGAGCTGCTAACTTTTAGTGCAAAATGGTCCATTTAAGTGAGAGCTACCAAAAGGGGAGTGGCAACCTCGCCGATTTTACTCACGGTGGTAGCGACTAATATACTAACACTATGTGTGGAATTTCAGAAAATTGGAATAAGCAGTAGAGATGTTATAAGAGAAGCAATATTTCATTTAATGTTAACCCTTTATGGGGGAGGCACTAGAAGGAGTAAACCTATATGACCCATCTTCAAACTTAGCCTGAGAGAGGCAAAAATATTAACACATACCAAATTTGAATGCAATCGGTGACTCTTTTCTAGAGTTATCGTGCGCACCAGCCAGCAGACAGACAGTCGGGTGGACGGACATTGCTCAAATGACTTAAAATTACCCAAAACGGATTTTCGCCGAACATATCTGGGGTCTTAGGTCACTCCTTCAATGTGTTACACTTTTGGCTCATACCAAAAGATATACGAGTATACCCTCGTCACACTAAAGTGAACATTGGTTTAAACTTTAAACAATTTTTTGCAAATTTCCAAAAAATTTAGTGATATTTACAAGGTTGTACAAAAAAGAGTTGAAAAAAGTGTAGCCCAACGTCAGGCGTAGACATATTAACAAAAACGTGAATTGTAACCAAACGCCAATAATTTGCTAAACTCTCTAAAGGGAATTTGACAACAAAAAACGGCTGCGAAACCAAACATTTTTTTAACACAATTTCTATAAACTCATAAAGTTTTTGTAAAATTTTTCCAATTCTCCCAGGACGCTAGACAAAAAACAACACACCGTATTCGGTTAACCCAATATTTACGTGTAAAGCTAATATTAGTTGTACTCTAACATAACAAAGTGTGCGACACACAAACCCTCAGCAGCTAGCACAGCTAGTCAGGCATTTATGGATGAACGTGAGCATTGTTAAAATGCTCACGTTCTATACAATATTTGTACGAATTGCATATGAAAAGGGAGATATAATGAAATTTAGCCCGGTCACATAAAGCGGAAACCAATGGAGAAAAAACCAAACGTTTTATAACCACAACCGTTCAGAGAGACATCTGAATAGAAGCACACATGGCAAAATGTTAGCCTTTCGAGAAATTAAATTATTTAAGCCGACCATAACAGACAGAAACCACACACACTCGCACATGCCAGAAAGCCATTGTAGAAAGTGCCTGAAAGTATGCAGCATACAAATGAAAAACATTTATACGGTGCACAGGTAGCTGAAATTGACCGGACGGAAGGACAGACATAAAAAGGAAAATATGAAATTTTTCTGCCTTTATAATGAAATGTAAACACAGTAATATATATACATATATATGTTTTTGAAATTGCATGTGTTTATATTGACAAAAAAGAGAAATCGTGCAATTTTCAAATTGAGTTTCCTCCATGCCCCCTCACAATGTCAGATGAGTTTCTGGGCACAGTTTTGTGGAAATTATGAAAGAAAAAAACCTAAAACGAAATAATAACTTAAAACCAAACATAAATTTCACCTGACATGACATGCCTTCTCTTTTGCTTCTTTCTGGTTTCTTAGTTTAAGTTGTTTTCTGCAATTTCTGTCAAACAAATACAAATACAATTTGTAACAAACGGCGATGGAGTTGAAGAGACCTGAGACAGAGACTGGGTCGCAACAAATTCCAAAGGTAAATAACAAACAAACAGTAGCAGCTACAAGTACATATATATGAATCTAGAGAACTAGGAAAGGGCGAAGCGTGAAACAGAAAAACATAAAGTAATATTAAACTTTCGTATCATATTTCATAGTGTTGATAAATTGCCAAACAAAATGTGAATAAACTTTTACAGAAACAACAGCGACAACAAAGGCAGAAAAAAATTGTCACCTTCCGGTTTGACAGAACGAGAGAGTTAGGCTTGGATAGAATACCCATGGGGGATGTAGTTTTCAACAGAAGTTCACAGAACATACAAGCAGTGGTGCACAGTGGTTGGAAATTGAAATAATGATGATGGCCTTGAATTGGCAAGTGGCAAATAAAGCGTGATCCATTTCGAGGTTCCCTACTTTTTTAAAGAAAAAAACACAGAAAATTCAAATTGAAAGGGGAATGTTTATTTTCATTTGAAAGAACATTATTTGGCATTTATTTTTTGAAGATTATGTCTATCAAATGTTGGCCGCGGCTACGTCTCAGATGGCCCATGCGTTGAGTCCAATTTTCGATGACTCGTTCGAGCATTTCGACTGGTAACTGGCGAATGACACGCGTGATGTTTTGCTTCAAGGCCTGAATCGAAGCGGGTTTGTCCACATAAACTTTAGACTTTACATATCCCCCATATTAATGAAAATACCTTTAAATTTTATGAAAATATCTCTAGGTGATTCCGAGTTATGACAATTCAAAGTTTGTCTTTTTTACTTATAAATGCAAATAAAATTGCGATGATAAAATGTACATATATACTAAAATGCTTGTAGAATTCTCGTTTGTTGGTGAAGTGCGACCTGACTTGTAACATATTATAAGGATATATTCATCCTAATTTTTGTGTATAAGACGCATTTTTAGCGTCTTTAAATGAAGAGATATGTCAAAGCAAAAATACATTTTTTTTTTCAAAAAAATTATCCACCGTAAATGGAATACAACTTTTTTGGATCACGTGGGATCACTACCATATGACATAGAGAAGAGAGGTGACTTAGTGGTGAATCCAACAGTACCAAGTTTATCTGCGATTATGGAAGTTTTTGTACTTTAAATATGTCCTTTTTTACTTTAAATATAGAAAAAATGTGTGGGAGCTACATCGATCTATGAACCGATTTTTCCGAAACATATTGACCGATTTTCTTGGTCTAAAAAAATAACTTTTACGAAATTTCGACAAAATTGGACTATAAATGCGATCGGGAGATGTCCGGCTGCAAGTTTGTAGTGTCCTACGATCAAAAATAGTGATCTTATTAATTTTATAAGAATTATATGTGTAATTATTATTGTTTACTTCTTCTACAAAAACTATAAAAGTATAGTTAAACGCTTCTGCAGTTTATGTATATTAGGGTGGACCGATTATTTTCTGTTTTTAATTTAACTTTTCTTTTGTTACCAGTGGACGACCCATTGTGTAAGCGCTTTATTGGAACACTTCAGATTTCAAAAATATTGCAGACTACGATTTTATCCTATTTATGTTGTTTTGGTTTCAATTTCAAAAACATTGCCCTGTTTTGTAGACTTTTAACACAATGTTGACAAAAATAAGTTTGAATTTCAATGGTCTATATATTTAAAACGCAGCAACACACAATCAAGTAACTCAAATAGATTTTGAACTAAATTTTGTCAGCTCTAATTTAAAATCAAGATCACTGAAGTTGGTACGATATTCCGATTTTTACACTAATTTCCACAAAGTCGCTTTGCCCAAATGCGGCAATTTTGCTTGTTTACGGATCTTCTTGGAACTTTTCAAGAGCCCATAGAGCGAAGCGATGTCGCTTGGGAAGGTCGGGCGGCTTCAGTTCTTGCACAAGCTGTATTTTGTATGCTTTCAATTTAAGATCTCGACGAAAAATGCGCCAAGTCGTTCCAGAGGTCTGTCCGAGTTGCTGCGAACGGCGCCGGATCGATTCTCCACGGTCTTCGTGTACGCTCTCAGCTACGGCCGCTACATTTCCTTCACTGCGTTCTGGACGTGGTCTATTCGGTCGAAAATTATCCAATAATTAATGCTGGGTCTCAAGATGGGTGATGGTGTTGCGAATAGTACGCTCAGTAGGCCGATTATGTTGACTATAAGTGGAGCGAAGTGCACGAAACACATACCTCACTGAACGTGAATTTTCGTAATAAAGTTGAACGATTTGTAAACGTTGTTCATGCGTAAATCTTTCCATGATGAAATGCCAAACAATACTTAACAAAAATAACATGACAGCATGACACGACTCACGCGTGATCTGTCAAAAAAGGCTATTGAAAAAGTATCTTTACTTGGATCACCAGTTACTTGTAAAGAGTTATGAATGCCAAATTTAAAGCAGAGAGGCCATCTATGCGCAAAAATGTTATAAATGGACTTGATTGCATCGAAATGACAAACAAAGTTATAAACCAAAACTTGATAGTGACACAAAAACACATGAATAGTTTGTAGACCTGAAACTTGAAAAAGTTTTGAGATGTAAAAGTTCGAATATAGGGGTACCTTATTATTGCTTATATTACTAAACAACAGATTGACTTTGGTCCATATATGCGAATGAGTATTATTAATTGATATGCCGAAGCGTATAAGTAATAGAATAAACTGATACTTTAAAGCGTATATGTAATAAGATAATAGAGACATTACGTATACACACATGAGTAGAGAAATAATTTCTTCAAACTACGTAAAAACGGCGGTTTTGGCAGGTTGAATCCTATATATCATCCACCATAGAATAGACTCAAGCATGCAGAGGAGACAAATCACTACAATGATGTAAGGTTAGGGTGGAGGCCAAAGTCATAGACCAATTGAGGTCCCTATTGCCACCACGGACCCAGTTGCCCCTCATGAATGATCTCAAGGACAAGAGATTATTAAAAACCCTAATTCGATTTCGAAAAACTCGTTCCTGTCACACCACAGTGCCATGATATACACATATCGATACCTCCATTCGAAACTATGCTAAGTGCAAAAAGGTAGTTTTTCAGGAGAAGCGATCAAAGTTTGATGAATTTTTTAAATTTGTGTGGAATTTCTTTGTAATGGGAATCGAATGGCCTGTACTGTTTTGTGAATAACTTTGGATAGGGTTGACGGATAAACACCATATTTTACTGAATATAATTTGGAATATTCAGAAGATACAAATTCAATCTCCATAAAAAAAATCCTAAGTCGACTTAGCATGTTTTACAATGGAGGTATCGATATAAAATCGTACATTTTCTGTGTGCTAGTATGTGAGAAAAAAGGCAGTTGTTTGTCAGTAGTTTGTCTGTTTAAAACAGAATTTTGATTTCCGCTGCTTTTTTGTGGAACACAAGAACTAGCAACACCTTCGGGCCAACTCTAACAATGAACAAAAGCGACAACAGCAGCCGCTGCAACAATCCACCGCAGCAGCATTATCATCACCAACAACAACAGCAATAAGAAGAAATGTTAACTGATATACGAACAAAGAAAAACTGCCAACACCATTCGTTCGTAACAGTCCTCGGCTAACATCAACAAATAAATCCCATAAAAAGTCGCAAAAACAAGAGACAAAAAGGGAGATAAATATATGTGTGTTTGGAGAGAGTGGGAGAGTGAGTTGCAGCAGCGAGAATAAGATCTAAAGTACAGCTTAAAAAAAGCGTAAAGAATACAAATACATTATAAACATGCTGTCGGTGGTGGCCGACACACGGACTTACACAAATGTCTAAAAACTGTTGTCGCAGTATCACTTTTCATTGCAAAGGAATAGAATAGAAAAAACACCACACCACCCACCCACTCATAAACACACAGAGTTGTAAGCGAGCGCATTGAGAAAAACTTTAGCATATTTCTAGGCATTACATGTCTTGTCAACACCGTTCGTTTGGTGCCACGGAAAGAATTGCATTTGCTTTACTTTTACACTAAACATTGTTGGCAAAGTGAATGGTGGAGGTATGTTCAATTTATTCTTGGACACACGTAGGATATAGCTTATATCGATACCTCCATTCTAAACTATGCTAAGTGCAAAAAGGTAGTTTTTCAGGAGAAGCGATCAAAGTTTGATGAATTTTTAAAATTTGTATGGTTTTCCTTTATTATGCAAATCGAATGTCCTGTACTGTTTTGTGAATAACTTTTGATTGGGTTGCCGGATAAACACCAAATTTTGACTGAACATAATTTAGAATATTTAGAAATTAAAAATGTAATCTCCCTAAAACTATGCTAAGTCGACTCAACAAAAGTTAGAATCCTATGTTTGGGAAAAATCCGTAGTTTAAATAAATTATTAAAATTGAGTTATATATTTATACCCTACACCACACTGTGGTACAGGGTATTATAAGTTTGTTTCACGGCAGATGTTTGTAACACCTGAAAATAACACAGCTAGACCCACCTTAAAGTATACCGATCGACTCAGAATCACTAGCTGAGTCGATTTAACCATGTCCGTCCGTCCGTCCGTCTGTCCATGTAAAGTTGTTCGTCCACTAAAGATCGCAATTCTGAATCGTTCTGAAATTTTGCAGTTTAGAGTATTTCGCAGCTGTAAAGATCCCTATTGAATTTGGTTGAAATCGGTTCAGATTTAGATATAGCTCCCATATATATCTTTCGTCCGATTTGGCCCTTTAGTCCTATAGAAGCTGTATTTTACATCCAATCGTTTTGAAATTTAGAATGGTAGAGTTTCTTGATCCATGAACCAACACTACCGAATTTGAAGAAAATCGGTTAAGATTTAGCTATAGCTCCCAAAGATATGTTTCGTCCGATTTGGCCCTTTAGTTCTATAGAAGCTGTATTTTACATCCAATCGTTTTGAAATTTAGAATGGTAGAGTTTTTTGATCCATGAACCAACTTTGCTGAATTTGAAGAAAATCAGTTAAGATTTAGCTATAGCTCCCATATATATGTTTCATCCGATTTGGCTCTTTAGATCCAATCGTTTTTATATCCTACAGGGTATTATTTAAGTACAGGGTATTATTTAAGTATAAAATGTCCCAAAAGTAAATTTGTGTAAACAATTTATACATGAATTACAAAATTTATATATCAGAGTTATTCAATATTACGAGAGTGGTGTAGGGTATTATATAGTCGGCCCCGCCCGACTTTAGCCTTTCCTTACTGGTTTAATAATAACACTGTGCAACAGTGAAAAAATACACGGACTTTACAGTATAGATTCGATTCTACTATCAAAGGGAGTATAACCCTATACTCGGTTTGGCTAAATTGGTGACCTATTTTTGTTTACGGGCCTCCAAAGTTTCTGAAAATCAGCGGTCCCCTCGAAAAAGGCGTCATCAGCATTTGTCCAACAACTAATTCAGACTAGGTGATACCGCTTAACTATGTTTGGCATTAATGTAGCTAAGAATATGCTGAATAAAGTTTCTTAACATTTTTTGCGAAAAAAAATTTTTTTCCGATACTTTTTTTTTGAAAAAGTGAAGATAAAAAATATTTTTTTTACTTTTTTCAGCATAACTTCCGGGGACTATTAATTTTTTCCCTAACAATGCTTGTCAAAATTGTAGCCAACGTAAATCTGAACAACTTTTGTATTGTTCAGCAATTTTATAGAAAATATTAAGGCCAATATTTTTGTGGAACATTATAACCCTCTAGCTCCCACACATAACTGTAATTGTTGGCCCAATTTTAACAAATCGTAAAAAACACCCCTTAAAATGGGGATGGCGAAATGTTCTACAAAAATGTTCGCCATAAAATTTTACTATATGTGTCTGAACACACCAAAGCTCAAAACATAACACAAACACCAAAAAAACTGTCAAATTCCTGTTCGTGCAGCAATGTTAGTCGTACGATCTAGTGGTCGAAGCAATACAGATATCAGTAAAGAGCGTTGTTGACTGGAATTTGACCGTTTTTTGGGTTTTTGTGTTAAGATTTGGGCTTTGGTGTGTTTCGACACAAAACAACAATAACAACTAAAATATAGTAAAATTTTATGGCGAACATTTTTGTAGAACATTTCATCCCCGCCCTCCCCCTTTTAAGGGGTGTTTTTTACGATTTGTTAAAATGGGGCCACAAATTACAGCTATGTGGGGGAGCTAGAGGGTTAATATATTCCACAACATTGTTGGCCTTAATATTTTCTATAATATACTGAAAGTGGTAAACTTTGCTATCGAAAATATGTAGTTAATGTGATATAAGAAGAAATTTTCTTTAAACGTAGAAATTTGTATATACTACGAAATTGTAATGCAAAATCCTTATTTTGTTTTGGGCCAGATGTTCGTAACGCCTAAAAATACTGAAAAATTTCGACAAAATTATATTTATACATAAAATTTTAACAAAATCATCATTTTTTAGAAAATTTCGTTAAAAATGTAATAGAAAACATAGTTTTATAGAAGGTATTGTCATAATTGATATTTGTTAAAATAAATTTTATTGTAAAAAAAATCTTCAAAATTGTTTTTTCTAAAAAAATCTTAAAAATTGCATACATATATGTATCTACGAAATGTCTTCAAATTTTATGAAAATCGTTTAAGATTGATATATGTTTATAAATCTGAACCGATATTGACCAAATTCAATAAGCTTCGTCTCTGCCTATTGTGTATTTTCGAAGTAAAGTTCGGGACAACATACAGTGGCCCGACAGACGGACGGAAAGATGTGGATTCTGTGTCGATAAGTATACTTTGAGGTGAATTTAGCACAGGGCTTCCTATCTGAAGAGCTGCGCAATTTTTCATACTCCCTAAGGGATTATTTGAAGGCACTGTGTCAGTAGAAAATTTCAGCAAAATTTAATTCTTAAAAGAAATTTTAATAAAATCGATCTTTTAAAAAATTGTTCGTCGAAAAATATGTCTTCATATAAAATATAATAGAAACCATAGTTATATAGCAGATATTGTCAAAATTGATATTGTTTAAAAACATATTCGACAAAAATTTCATTCAGTTAAAAAACAAATTAAATTGCATTTAAATAACAGAAGATTTTTCAAAATTGCATTTATCTAGAAAATTTCTTCAAAATTGCATGTCTACAATATTTCGAAAAATTTCATTCGTTTTTAAATTTTGTCGAAAATGCGTATTTATTGAAAATTCATTTTTTTTAGAAAAATATTTTAATATAAAATTTTTGCTACACAATTTAGTCTATGTTGTATATTTCTAGAAAATTATTTTGAATAAAAAAAGAGAAGCCAAAATTGCATTTTGTAAAAAAAAAATTCAAAATTTCATTTATATAAAAAATTCGGCAAAATTGCTTTTATCTACAAGAGTTCTTAACATTTTAATTTTTCTAGAAAATTTCAACGAAATTTAATTGTTTTTTATTTTTTGTCGAAAATGCGATTTTATTAAAAATTTTTTATTTTTTCTAGAAAATTCAAAATTGTGTGAAAATTCCCTTTTTCAAAAAAAATTGCGTCGAAGCGGCATATTTGTAGAAAATTGGGTTTCAGTAAAAGCAGCATTTTTTAGAAAATTTCTTGAAAATTTAATAGAAATCATAGTTTTATAGAAAATTTTTTCAAAATTGGAATTCAAAAATATATTCAAAATTATTTTTTTCGTAAAAAATTTTTTTTAAAATTGCATTTATCGCAAAAAAAATCTCAAAATTGCATTTTTCTTGAAAATTTATTAAAATTTCATGGAAATCAGTTAAGATTGAGATGAACCAATTTTTACCAAATTCATTACGCTTCGTCTCTGACGTGAACGAGTATTTTCTGTCAAATTTCAATAAAAGCTGCGACGTGTACTTTAGGGACAACATAAGATGGACCGACAGACGGACGGACAAAAGCGTCCAGATCAAATATGCCAGTGATTCCGATTCGGTCGGGTCGAAATTAATTAAGTCAACATAAGAAAAAGAACGTAACATCTCAAAATCAGAAATTCCGCCTATGGACAATTTGTGTAGCCTATAGAAAATGAACCTGACAAGCGAATGGGACAAAATCAATTTCTATGTTTGTAAAATATAGTTGCCTATCCCATAAATCCAAAAATATCTATCAATAATCTTTACATTTTAAAAAGCAGGAAATTCTGTATGAGCACTTAGAAATTTTAAAAATTTTTAGTTGTTACGTTGTTTTTCTAAATGATCGATATATATAGTAGAAAATTTCGGCAAAATTTAATTCTTACGCAAAATTTCAACAATATTACACTTTTTTTTTGAAAATTTTGTCGAAAATGGATTTTCATAGCAAATTTAAAAGACAATATTGTTAAAATTGGTATTCAATAGAAAAAGATTAGTGAAAATTGCATTTTGAAAAAATATTCCAAATAAATACTAAAAATTTTTCAAATTGCTTTTTTTTAGAAAATTTATTCAAAATTGAATTTTTCTAGAAAATTTCGACGAAATTTCATTAGTTTTAAAATGTTGCCGAAAACGCGTTTTTATAAATTTTTTTTTCTACAAGATTATTTCAAAATAAAATTTTTTTTACGAAATTTCGTCGAAATTGAATATTTCTAGCAAATTCGTCAAAATTGAATTTTTGTAAAAAAATCTCCAAAATTTTATTTATCTAAACAATTCTTCATACCGCTTTTTTCTAGAAAATTTCTTAAAATTGAATTTTTCTAAAAAATTTCGGCGAAATTTCATTAGTTTTCAAATTTTGTCGAAAATTATTTTTATTTTAAAAATTTGTTTTTTTTTCTAGAAAACTATTTCAAAATTAAATTTTTCTACAAAATTTTGTCGAAATTGTATATTTCTAGAAAATTAGTATTGAAAAAAAAAAAATTCGTCAAAATTGCATTTATATTAAACAAATCTTGAAAATAGCATTTATCTAGAAAATTTCTTAAACTTTTCTTTTAATTGCTTTCTTAAATTATGTCGAAAATACGTTTTTATTAGAAATTATTTTTTTTTCTAAAAAATTCAAAATTCAGTTTTTCTACAAAATTTTCGTCGAAATGGCATATTTGTGGAAAATTGGTTTTCAGTAAAAAAAATATACGGCGAAATCCCAAATTTTTTAAAAAATCTTAAAAATTTTATTTATCTCAAAAAATAGAAAATTTCTTCAAAACTGAATTTTCCTAAAAATTTTGACGAAATTGAGTTGTTTTTTTAATTTTTATTAAAATTTAATTTTTTGGTTTCTAGAAAATTGTGTCAAAATTAAATTTTTCCAGAAAATTGTGTCAAAAATAAATTTTTCTACAATTACATATTTTTCGAAATTACATATTTCTAGAAAATTTTTTCGAAATCAGATTTTTCTAAGAAAAATCGTTGAAATTGGATTTTCCTTTAAAATTTTTTTGAAAGTGCGGTTTTCGCGAAAATTCTGTTCGGTCAGATTTATCCACTGAGACAAAAACTATGGTTATATCAATTTGTATTTAATCAAATAGGTAGTTTTTGTATTTTATTGCGAAAATGTATATGTAGTAGTTAGGAGATATAGTGGAAATTATATAAAGAAAGTATAAGTATAATAACATATTTGTATTCGTCTTAAAGGAAAGTTCCTGCAGAATATTTTCGCAAAAAGAATGGGTAAACAATTTTTATTAATAATTTTTGTTTTTGTTAATAATGTTGCCACTCCAAATTACATAGTTTTTTTACGAAATTTTCAAAACTTTACCACATTCTCGTCAATTACAAAGCTAGACTGTGGAAACCTTTATTATTTGTAATTGTAGTAATGTTTTAAATAGTAAACTGCAAAAGGAATTTTGAGCCCGGCTTTTAGCATAATATATTTTGAGGAAAACCTAATAATGTTCGTCTTTATTTTGGGAATTGTGGGATTTTCCTTTATAAATATAAAATGTTAGAATTAGCCTCCATTTCTGGTGTCAAGACGTACAAATCAAAAAAAATATAATTGAAATATATTATTTTTTTTTCCGGAATTTTATGCAATTATAAAGTTTCCGTCAGCGTTTGAATTTTTTCTCGATTATTTTCTACGAATCGGTATATATTAGATTCGGATATATACCGATGCGTTTCTAATTATTTATTTGCCATTTAATGAAGAAATATTGCCATGGAGACAAAAGTTATGGCCATTTGTAGTAGTACTTTACAAAAATATTCTTTATCAAAATACAAACAATACAAAAATTATTAAAGGCGGTAGTTTTTCTGTAGAATCGGTTTTTTAAATTTAAATTTGTTAATGTTCTAAATATTAGAATTTATAAAAAAAACAGACCTTGAGCTTGAATAATTTTTAAATGGATTAATTTTAAATTTGTCCACAATTTTGTTCATAACTTTTAATTGTGCTTCACGATTATCATAACAATTTGTCAGCATATAAAGTGAAATACTGCGAATGTCGTTGCTGTTGTCTTTGCAAGGACAACTTCGTTAAAAAGGTCACTTTTCAGGTATTTATAATACATTAATAATAAAAAGTAGAAACCTTTTTCATTATCATTAAGCAACAAACTTTAAATTTTGCAAATATTTTTATCTAACCCTTGTCATCTATCAGCTAGAAAAAGTCCACAAAACATTGATGTAGGTCATTTAAAATTCGTCGTCGTGTCATCGTACAAAATGTCACCCTTGGAAAATCTGTTCTCTAAAAATCCACCGCCTGCTTCCCCACATTTCATTGCCATCGCTGCAATTCGATGAAACCCTAGAAAAATGTTTGCAATACCAGGCAGCAATAACGTGGTTACTCCTCAACCGAATACCTTCGGAATCGCATTTCTGCCTTAGAGCATTATTCTGGTTCACGAGTCGAGTCGAGCAAAGAAGGGAAAGGATGATGATTTGTGAGGTTTTGCATTTGTTCTTAGCCAACTTTCTTGGAAACGAATGAAAAATTGGATTGGTTGGGCATGTGGGTGGGCAGAAGTAGGGGGCGGGGGTGATAGAGGGGAATTCGTATTTACATAGTTGATAAAATTTTCCTCTTTTTGTAGGATTGTTTCGCATCCTTGGTGTTGGATGTTCTTTGAATGCTTCTATTCTCAGCTGGTATTCGGGGAATGTAAAGAACGTTTTTTTTTCTGTTGCTGTTGGTCTTTGGATTAACCAAGAATCGAAGAAAACCAAACAACTAACAGTTTGCTATGACACCTTTGGTATTTGCGCTGTATAAATTGTCACAGTGTTTCGAGTTGGCTGAAATGTTGAAAAGTGTTATTTACGTTAGGGAATGTTTGAGAAATAAATAGTTAAACTGCGAACCTAGTTTTGACAATTAAAATTTTAAAAGATTTAACCATTTTAGGAATTTTGACATTTTTATAAGTCAAAATTCTATCGTATGAGAGTATGACTGATAAATTAAAAACTATAATGAGAGCAAGGAAATGGGTTCTGTGGTATGCTTTAGTAATCCTTTATATCCTCAACATATCTGAAAATTATTATCATTGAGGACTTCTTTTCCTAAATACGAGTAAATGTCTAATATTTGTTTACAGTTATTACTAATTTAAAATAATTATTTACTTATAATAAATAAAGAATAGTAAATTTTTGGCTTAGATGGACAGACGGACGGACATTGCTTGGTTAGAAGGTTAGTATAGACAAAAACATATTTCCCTTAAACATATCGCACCTGTTCCACAAAAGGGTGACAACAACAAAATTATAAAAACAGTGCAGGCCAAAAACTACTTTCATTAATATTATTGTTGATATACAAAAAAAATTAAAATCAAGTATGACAGTTCAGTCGGGTAAACCGTCTAATGAATCCCCTCACCTTGAGTCTCAAAAAATATTATTAAATTTATTTTTTTTGTTTCGTTTAAATTATTATCAGTTTAAATTGCATTTAATAGCTTTAAAGTATCTACTGGTATTAAAGTTAAAACCTGTTTACTTCTGGTACAAAATGATCAATTTGTGTGAGAGGTACCAAAAGGGGCGTCCCAATAACGGTCATTTTCCATGGACTCTAGGTACTATAAAAGCATTACACTCTACAAAATGTCAAGCATTTGTATGCACTGGTATTAAAGTTATAAGCTGGAACCTTTTGGTACAAAATGGTCCATTTGTGTGGGAGGTACCAAAAGGAGTATGGCAATAATGCCCATTTTTCACTGTATTCTAGGTACTATAAAAGCATTACACTCTACAACATTTCAAGCATTTGTATGCACTGGTAATAACTTATAAGCTATTAACTTTTGGTTCAAAATTGTCCATTTGTATGGGAGGTACCAAAAGGGGTATGGCACCTTCGCCCATTTTTCTCGAGGTAATAGTGACTAATAAACTAATACCATGTGTAGAATTTTAGAGGATTCAAATAAGTAGTATGGAAGTTATTAAATAATCAATAGTTCAGTAAATGTATGTTAGAAGGAGTGGACCAATATGGCCCATCTTCGAACTTAGTTGGAGATAGAAGAAAATATTACCACATACCAAATTTGAAGTCAATCGGTTACTCCTTTCGAGAGTTATCGTGCGCAACAGCCAGCAGACAGACAGACGGACGGACGGACATTGTTCATTCGACTTAAAATGACCCAAAACGGATATCCGCCGAACATACTTATGGTCTTAGGTCGCTCCTCTCTAATGTGAGGGGATAAAAAATTTCAATGGTATTTTCTTGCAATGACATATTTCCGTTAATATTAATTTGTTGAATATAATACTCTAGGAAACAGTTTTTGGGTGCGTTATATAGGATCTAAGATAAGGCCTAATACCTACACTGTAAATCGAAAGTGTGAAGAAGAAGAATCAGATCAATAGGTATTTGCATACATTTGTCAAGGTAAACTTTCGGATAATTTATATGTGACACTGAACACAACCACCACCTTGTGTTGTTGACGTTTTTTTTAAGTCATTGTCATCGAGTTTTCGGGTATTTGTTGAGATTTAAAAATTTTATTTTCGAAACTTGAAACTGCCACCTAGGCACACTCCATTGCCTACGTATTTGGCAATGGAGTGTGGCAGCTGTATATGTTGCTGCCAACAGAAATGTCAGCTTTATTAGAGAATTGCTAAAGTTGCTGCAGATTCGGCAGATATTATAAGTACTAAAAAGGTTGTTTTTTGTTTCAATACTTTTTCACTTCAATGTTATTTTCGTTGAGAACTGAATCCATGAGCCATGCTGAGTTGTGAAATTGATGATGATGATGACGATGTTGTTGCAGAGCTTGTTAGCTGTCTTCGCAAAACCTTTAATGTAAAACTTTACTTTTTCGAAAATATTGTTATTGTTGCTGTTACCGTTTCTTTTTAGCTTCTTCCGCTGAAGCCAGGAGAACGCCGTTTTTTGCACAAAATGCAAAAGTTTTTCGATTAAAAGTATTATTTTGTATTATTTGTTTAAGATTCCTATTTCACGACGAAGAGCTGACGTTGATAAAACGCTCTTGAAGAAAAAAACGAAATAACAAGAACATCATCAACAAAACAATAATAACAGGAAATAAAAAACAAATAAAAGTTGTTATACAAATGTTAAAACAAAGTCTTGCACAGAGAGAGAGAGAAAGACTTGACACCGCTTGTGCATCAGCCTGATGAAAAATTATTTGAAATCAAAGTCAAAAGAGATAATTTTGTCTTTGAATTTGGTGAAATTGATCCTTGATTAAAACAAATAAAATTTAGTAAATATTTCCGGATTTGTGACGGCACTAAAAATGTCGTATATTGTAGCCCAAGAGGCAGACAGAGGGAAATAGAAAAAACATAGAAAAAAGTTATATACTTTAAGGTTCATAAAGGAGTTAAAAAAATAATGTCGAGTAAATTGGTTAAAAATATGGATTTTATTGAATCTTTTCAGATTTGTGATGACACTAAAATGTCTTAAAATGCACCCAAAGACGCAGGCAGAGGAAGAAAAATAAACAAAAATTTCCCCTTTAAGGCTCCTCATTATTATTAGTGTCTTTTGAGGCACTAAGGCTCCCCCGACCCGATTTTTTCGGGTCGATAGCCATTAGGAAACTAGTATCTACTATGTGAAATTAAAGAATATTCTATAGAAGTTTTAAAGGACTCAATATCTCACCGAATTCAACAAGAAAAATTTTAACAAATATAATTTTGTACTCTTTAAAAATGTGGATTTTAGTAAATATTTGTGATGCTACTAAAGTGTCTTCCAAAGCATTCTATACGCAGATAGAGGAGGAGGAAACCCAAACAAAAAATTGCGTATCCTTAAAGTAGAGGAAAGGTAGAGGAGGAGGAAAACCAAACAGAAAATTGCCTATCCTTAAAGTATATATTTTTTTTTGTGTCCTTTGATGCACTAAGCCTCCTCCTAGCACTAAAAGGGGAGTGCCGATTGCTTTCGAGTCGAGTTGAGCCATGAGAAAACTACTACGACTTCTATGTGAAACTGAAGAATATTCTGCTATGTTGTACAGAAGTGTTAAAGGATTGAATATCGTACAAAATTTCAACAAAAAAAATTGCCTTCCTTAAATATATTTATTTAGTGCCTTTTGATGCACTAAGGCTCCTCCAATTTCGCAGATTTTTCTCGAGTTTATAGTGAAGAGGAAACCTCTATTATGTGAAATTGAAGAATATTCTACACCATTTTCAACTGTAATTCGAAAAAAATCAATTAAATTTCGAATAAGATCAATTGAAATTCGAAGATTCCATTTGAAATTCGAAAAAGGTCAATTGAAATTCGAAGATTCCATTTGAAGTTCGAAAAAAATCAATTGAAATTCGAAATACATCAATTGAAATTCGAAACACATGAATTGAAATTCGAAAAACATCAATCGAAATTCGAAACACATCAATTGAAATTCGAAAAACATCAATTTAAATTCGAAACACATCAATTGAAATTCGAAATACATCAATTGAAATTCGAATTTTTCCATTTGAAATTCGTAATACACCAATTGAAATTCGAAAAACATCAATTGATATTCGAAATACATCAATTGAAATTCGAAAATGTAAACAAATCTGTACATTAGATTGGGTAGAATTTATTTAAACACATTTGCTGACTAAATCTTAACATATAATGTGACGAACAGAAGACATATAGATGATCTTATCTTTTATGAATATTTATTCAAAATTAGTTGAAACAAAACATATTTAAATATTTTAATATTAAAGGTTTAACAAAAACAAATTGTATTGTATCACTTAAATGCTACCCCATCTAATATACAGCATTGATTTTGTTTACATTTTTCGAATTTCAAATGATGAATTTCGGATTTCAATTGATGTTTTCCGAATTTCAATTGGTGTATTACGAATTTCTAATGGAAAAATTCGAATTTCAATTGACGTATTCCGAATTTCAATTGCAATTTTACGAATTTCAAATGATGTGTTTCAATTGATGTTTTTGAATTTCAATTGATGTTCTTCGAATTTCAATTGATGTGTTTCGAATTTCAATTTATATGTAGATTTCGAATTTCAATTGACCTTTTTCGAATTTCAAATGGAATGTTCGAATTTCAATTGATGTTTTTCGAATTTCAAATGGAATCTTCGAATTTCAATTGATTTTTTTCGAATTTCAAATGGAATCTTTGAATTTCAATTGATTTTTTTCGAATTACAATTGAAATGGTGTAGTAGATTGTATTGAAGTTTTAAAGGACTCAATATTTCAATAAATTTCAACAACCTTAAAATACTAATTAATTACGTTTTTTAAATATATTAATTATTAAATGTTTATAAATATATTAGCAAATGTTAATAAACTAAATACATCCCTTTTTGCCAAATTTCCTTGAAACATACATATGTAAAATAAACCAACCCCACAAATCATATACCTAAAGAGCTGCTAACATTTTTTATATCATGGCTATAAAACTTTAATTTTTATATCATAAACAAAACATGTTAAAAATTATATTCAATCGCATTTTCATGCGATTCACGAAAAGCTCATAAATGCAAAGCAAACCAAAAGGCAGAGAAGAGCGATTGGATTCAGAGACAAATAAAAAGCATTGCCTACTTAAAGGCTCCTCTTCACATACATATATATATTATTGTAGATTATTTTAAGACCAGCGCCATGCTCTTTTTAATTTAATATTCCTTTTTATGATTTTTATTTCTTATCATTTTTTATGAACTAAAAAATGTTCTTTGTTTGTCAAAAAGGTAAAGGGCGCGTAAACAACGCAACAAATATTCGTACACAATATTTTCGTGTTAACATCAAGTTCATTTTTATTTTTTATTTCCTTTTGGACGAGTAAAAAAACGCAGCTGTAATAAATTGTTGCCCCCAAAAAAGCAACAAGAGTAAAAAGCATGAAAATACAAACACATACATATGTATGTATGCAGTTATGTATATATACAAAAGAGCATCATAAGTGTAAACGCAATAAAACAAAGGCGGAAATAAAAAGGAAATATATAGGTGGATGTGTAGAAAAGGGTGTTGTCAGCGGTGAAGAGATAGGATATGTGTCTAATACTACAATGAAATATCGAAAGTAGTTTAATGTTTTAGAATTTTTATTTATATGTGTTAACATTCAGAAACTACTGAAATGGGGAAAAAATTACCCAAACCGCATCGAAAGTTAGATGTTACTGCTCTCGAAAGTTATCTTTCGAAAGATAGACAGACATAGCTGAAATGACGGATTGCCAACACGGATTGCCAAAACGGATTTCCCCCAAAATTATAGAAGTTCTTAGGCTGTGCTATACTTTTAATCTATATACCATCCACATACCAAACATGGCGGTATATATACGGTTATAATGTTTCACATCACTAATTTCTATCACGCCAATGCAATTGCCCCTTTTCCAATACATGCATGTGGATGTATAAAAAAAAACAATGCGTGTCCTACTGTATCATTACAAAACGACGAAAAAAAAACGGAAAAAATTCAAACAAACCAAAAAACACTACTGAACCAGCAGCAGATACCTTTGTGCGATATCATTGTTGTTGCCTGGGCTGCGAAAAATTTATATTGTTATTATTCACCGGTTATGGCACTTACGGGTGTAGCAAGAGGTAGCAAACATAAAGTTAAACCAGAGGAATGGCGGCAACAAAAAATGTTATTATTTGTCATATAATTTAAAAATTCAAAAAAAAAAAAACAACGTCGGCAATGCAATTCGTGCACTAACAATACAGGGTGCAGCGAAAGACTAGAATTTTACATTTTTATAAAAAAATAATTCTACATTTAAATTTTTTGAAATGGTTTAAAAAACTCTTAAAATAAGGTATTATAATTAATGGTCATGAACATCTGTCTCAGCCTGTATATCGCTACAAGAAATGCAAAAAGCTACAAAATATATTTTAAAAATTTTATATCAGAACCAACAAATATATAAGCAAAAGCGCATAAATTTTATCGACATTTCTGCAAACACACAAAAGATTAAAGAAGCATTTATTAATATAAAGAAATATTATTCAAACAAAATGGTTGATTTTCAGCTCAAGTCCACAGTGAGAAAAACCATAAAATAACATCAATAACAGATCAATCCGGCATAGGGAAACATAAAAAAATGGTTGTAATTCTTTTCTTTGAAGTAGATAACTGTCTTTTTTAATAAATTAAAATCTAAAAATTATTCGTATTTACCCAATACAAAAAACAAATTTTGAGTTTTCAATTTAAAATATTAAAGATTCAATAATTTTTAATAAAATTGTGCTAATTTTTAGTTGATTTGATTAATTGTTAAAATGATTTTCATTATTTTAAAAAAAAACGTTCAATTTTAGCAATTACAAATTTAATTTAATCAACTAAAAATTGTATTGAATTACTTAAAACAAGTTTTTGAAATCATATCATACAATTCTAATTAAAGAATTAATGCAATTAATGATTACAAATTTTATAAAATAAAAAAATTAAAAATTTTTAAAAATAAAATTCTTTTAATGGATTCATTAAAATTATTAACTGATTCAATAAAATTTTTAATTGATTAAAAGAATTGTAAGGTATGATTTCAAAAACTTTTTTTAAGTAATTCAATACAATTTTTAGATGATTCAATTAAATTTTGTAATTGCTAAAATTGAACGTTTTTTTAAAAATTTTTTTAACTGATTTATTTAATTCAATTTCTAAATGATTCAACTAACTTTTTAATTGAATCAATTGATTTTTAACTGACACAATTAGTTTATTCAATTAAGTTTTTAGTTGATTCAACAAATTTCTAGATTGATTTTAATTCACTTTATTAAATGTGTTAAGAGGTTCTATTAAATTTTTAATTGATTCATTTTTGTTGTTAATTGATTCAATTAAATTTGTAATTGATGCTGATAAATTTATAATTGATTTAATAATTTGTTGAGTGATTCAATTATGTAATTATTTAGTTGATTCATTTTTATTCAATTAGATAAATTAACTTTTTAGTTGGACAATTGTTGGTTTAATTGATTTAAATAAGTTTTCAAATGACTCAATTATTGTTTTAATTATGTGTAAATTTTTCAATGTATTAATTAATGATTTAGATGTTTAAATTTTTTTTCACTTTATTGAAATATTTTTTTAATGAATTCAATTAGTTTTAAAATTCATTCAATTGATGATTTAGTTGATTCAGTTAATTTTGTCAATTAATTCAGATAATTATGTACTCGTATTTACTTATTTTTGAACGATTCTATTTTTTTTTAATTGATTCAATTATTGATTAAATATATCAATCAAATTTAATAAAGTACACTCAATTTATATTTAATTGTTTCAATAAATTTTTGATTGATTAATAATTAATGATTTTTATTAATTTTTTATTGATTCAATTAAATTTTTAATTGAGCAATAAATTTTTGGTTAACCAAAGTATTTTTTTAATTAATCCAAATAATTTGAAAATTAGTTCAATTAAATTTTTAATCGATCAGTTAATTGATTCAATTAAAGTTTTAATTTGTTTAATTAATAAGTATTCATTTTGTATTTTTTTATACTTTTATATTTTTAATTGATTTCATTAACATTTTCAAGTAACTTTATTACTTTTATTTGATTTTTTAAAATTAATTCAATTATCGCTTTAGTTGATGGATTCAATTAATTCTTTAATTGAGCAATTATTTTAGTTAACTAAATACATTTTTTTACTCATCTAATTAATTTGAAAATTAGTACAACTAAATTTTATATCGATCAAATCAAATCCTTTAATTAATTCACTTAATGATTTAATTGATTCAAATAATGTATAATTTGTATATTTATTTTGTGTAATTTTTTTTAAAATGATACAGATATATTTTTAATTGATTTCATTAATTGTTATCCCCTCACCTTAGAGAGGATGGTATATATCATTTGCTATGAACCAAAGTGTAACACATCGAAGGAGTGACGTAAGACCCTAAGTATGTTTGGCGGATATCCCTTTTGGGTAATTTTAATGTCCGTCCGTCCGTCTGTCTGTCTGTATGTGTGCCTATCTGCTGGCTGGTGCGCACGATAACTCTCGAAAGGATTAACCAAGTGACTTCGAATTTGGAATGCGATAAAATTTTTCTCTATCTTCGGCTACGTTCGAAGATGGGCCATATTGGCCCACTCCTTCTAGTACCTCCCCCACAAAGTGTTAATATGTAGTGAAATATTGATTCTTTAATAACTTCTATACTACTTACTCGAATCTTCTGAAATTCCACACATAGTATTAGTTTTTGTTAGTAATTGGCGAAGTTGCCACGCCCCTTTTGTTACCTCCCACACAAATGGATGATTTTGCACCAGAAGTTAACAGCTTATAACTTTAATACCATTACATAAAAATATTTGAAATTTTGTACAGTGTAAAGTTTTTATAGTGCCTATATTCCATTATAGAAAGGTATTATTATACTGCCCCTTTCGGTACTTCCCACACAAATGGACCATTCTGCACAACAAGTTAACAGCTTATAACTTTAATACCAGTACATACACATACTGGAGATTGCGTACAGTATAATCTTTTTATAGTACCTACAGTCTAGTGGAAAATGGGCGTCATTGACACGCCTCTATTGATACCTCCCACACAAATAGATGATTTTAATGCAATTAATATTGATAATAATTTAATTAAAAAAAAATAAATTGATTTACGAATAATTCTTGGGAATTAAGGTGAGGGGATTCTTAAGTCAGTTTACCCCACCGGACTTTCTTACTTGTTTCAAGTAACTTTAATACTTTTAATTGATTTTTTAAAATTAATTCAATTATCGCTTTAGTTGATTAATACAATTAATTTTTTGATTGAGCGAATAAGTTTAGTTTAGTCAATTATTTTCATAACTGATCTAATTAATTTGAAAATTAGTTACATAAAATTTTTAATCGATCAAATAAAATCCTTTATTGATACAGGTAATGATTAAATTGATTCAATTAATGTTTTATTTGGTTTAAATAATTAGTAATCATTTTGTGATTTTTTTTTTAAATGATCCAGTTTATTTTAAATTGATTTCATTAGTTTTTTCAAGTCATTTTATTAATTATATGAGAGTTTTTAAAATTAATTCAACTAACGCTTTAGTTGATTTAATTATTTGTTAAATTATATAATTTGTTACTGATTAAATTTTGTTAATTGATTCAATTAAATTTTTATAATTTAGTTGAATCAACTAATTTTGAAATAATTTGAATAATTCGTTTTTTAATTGGCTCAATAATTGTGCAAATGTTTCTATTAATTATTTGATTGAATGGAGATAACATTGTCAATCATAAATATTTATTGAATATATCGATTGACTTATTTATTGATTTAATTGATACAATTAATACTTTAATTTGAGTCAATTGTTAATTTATTGAATTGATTCAATTAACTTTTTAACTGTTTCAAGTAACATTTTAATTGATTCAGTTGAATTTTTAAATTAATAATTAACTCAATTAACGATTAAGTTGATTCAACTAATTTTAAGTGATTCAGTTATTATTTATTTGACTAAAAGTTATAGTGGGCGATTCAATTATTTTTTTTAATTATTAATATAGTGAATTAATAACTTAGTTGATTTAACTAATTTTAAAGTGATTCCGTCATTTGTTATTTCACTCAATAATTTTGTAAATGATTCTATTAATTTTTGAATTGAAAGAAATGAAGTTTTCAATCGTAAATTGAATATACTGATTAATTAAAATTTTAATTGATTCAATTAGAAATTTAATTGATTCAGTTAATGTTTTAAATGCTTCAATTAGTAAAAACATAAATGTGTTTTATTATTTTTGTTTTAATTTTTTCGAATAATATTTTGCTAACAATTTTTAACTTGTCTTGAATTGTTTTGGTTGTTTAAACCTTTGGCATTTCAGCTAACGATACTAAAGTTATAAATTTAATATTGCTGCAATGGAGTTGTGGTTGAATGTTGTTTTTTTTTAATAAACACCGGCTTACACTTGTAAATTAAGTAGTGATATTGTTTGTGCTGGGACTTGGCAATGTAGCAATGGTCGTGGTCAGCTGGCGGTATGATTGAGCGTTTGATATGCAGGCGTATTCAGTTAACAAATCATATACATTGTACCTGTGGCAATAAATCATTATTAGTTTTATCGTAGATTTTCTGATGTTTTCATCACGTAAATGATATGAATGCATAAATGACGAATGACTGTTTGGCTAATATGGGGGTAGGGATGGAAATGACATGAACGAATGAATGAATGAATGTTATGTTCATATCATTGATATCCCGAGGAGGCTCAATATAACCACACTTACTCCTACTATGAAAAATGAGGTGTATATGATATTTGAACACGGTGTGTGACAAGTGGAAGGCTAATATTTTTAAATAAATCAATATTAAATAAAAAAATAATCTTAAGGACTTTCAGTTCGATATTTCAAAATTATTTTGTCCGTTAAAAAGTTGTCAAATTGCATTATTGCATTTTCGACACAAAACATTAATATTTAACATTTTCTATATGGAATTATTTCTAAAAAAATTTGCATATTTTATTTAATTAAATTTTCAAACGAAAAAAAATTGTACATTAAATAGTTGACATAATTTTAAGGTCTGAGTGAGGGTATTTGACCGTCGGTTTGCTAGGCTAAAATTTCCCGGTGTTACATCTTTGCGAGAAAAATCACACGTACGAAAGCTATGCAGAAACATATGAATATTATGTACGTATGATAAAAGGTTATAAAAAAGGACTTATTTATTTTTAACAATTAACTCCAAAGTTCAAAGTTAAATTTGAACACTTTTATATCGTTTATTGCGGAGCAAAAGAGAAGCACATCAAAGGATTATATATGCATTTTTTTGAGAAATTCGCTTCAAGACATTAATTTTGCTCCATTTGAGCCTTGTGCGATAAATACCGAACAGTGTCTGAACCATTTCAAATTTCATCGCATCTTTTTTCTTATTAACACTGTGCAACAGTGAAAAAAATACACGGATCTGGCGGTATAGGTTCGATTCTACTGCCAAATGGTAGTATAACCCTATACTCAGTTTGGCGAGATTGGTGACCAATTTCTTTTTATGGGCCTCGAAAGATTCGGAAAATCAGTGGACCCCTTGAAAAAAGGTGTCATCGGTTTTTGAGCAACAGCTACTTCAGACTTGGTGATAGCGCTTAACTATATTTGGCAATAATGTTGCCAAATATTGTTAGTAAAAAATCAGCGATCCCTTAAAGTTATGCCGAAAAAAGTGAAAAAAAATAAATTTAATCCTATGTTTTTGGAAAAAAAGAGCATGAAAACAAAAATTTTTTGGCATGAAATGTTAACAGACTTTGTTCAACGTGTTCTTAGCTACATTATTGCCAAATATAGTTAAGCGCTATCACCAAGTCTGAAGTAGCTGTTGCTCAAAAACCGATGACACCTTTTTTCAAGGGGTCCACTGATATTTCTAATCTTTCGAGGCCCATAAAAAAAAAATTGATCACCAATCTCGCGAAACTAAGTATAGGGTTATACTACCATTTGGTAGTAGAATCGAAGCTATACAGTCAGGTTCGAGTATTTTTCAAAAAGTGTTCATTTGTTGCATAGTGTAATTTAGCTCAATATTGAATCATTGTATAATATGGCCTAAAAACAACGGTATGTCTTTTATTATTTGGAATTTACATGTGGTATACTTTTAGGCGGTGATGTAAATAATCCAATCAACGACGAAAGTTATATAAATATTACTATACTTTTAGGTGGACAGCTATCAATGTATGCTTTGAAAGTACTACATTGCTGCCCAAACAACAATAAATTAATTTAATAATGAATGAGTGTTGACTATTTACTTTATATTGAAAAGGTGTTGCATATGTAATACCAATAGCGATTGACGACTTGATAACAACGCCCTGACATATACTCTGTATTAAAATTGGAGTAATAGTCAATTATTACACTATGCAACAAACATGTTTTTTCTTTCTAAGACCTAAAAATTTTTTTTTTGCCTATGTTAAGGCATACTATTTTATGAAACCAAAACAAGAAATTTTTTTAATGTAAAATGTTTATTATTTTTTTTAATTTCCAATTTTAAATTTTCCAATTGACTTTAAGTAATATAAGCCCGATTTAATTATCGTTTAAATTAATGAAAATTATGAGGGCTACAAATGCGGGGAATATCCCTTTCAAGTAGAGAAAGTGGTTTAGAAACTATCGTCACAAGAATTAGCTTTTTTTGTAATAGTTCTTTGCTGGCACGAAAAAACCATAAATAATACAACAATGTTCCATTTCTTTAAAGCTAGCATCCTAATGAAAAACAATGTCTATTTGAATAAAATCTATGAATAAATGTATGAAATGAAAAAAAACATTTTTCATATTTTTTATTTGGCCACTTTGTTTGGGATGTGCAAAAAGGGGCGTGGCAATAACGGCCATTTTGTAATAGACTATGTGTACTGGCCCCTTTTTTAATTTCCTGTTTTTTTGGGCATTTTGTTTTGAGTAGTTTTAAGATTTTTGTTCGATGGTGTGCTTGTGGCAGGACTGCAGCACTTTGTGTTAGACTAAGTAGGCCCAGACGGACATAAGTGTCGGGTATGTTTATTTATAGTATATTTTAGAAAGTAAGCCATCCTTTGTTATTAGTTGTAAGTGTTTTGGAAAAAATAAATGGTAATATTAAAACAGGAAACTATGTGTACTGTACAAGAATTATACTGTACAAAATAGCAAGTGTTTGTATGCGCAGGAATCGAAGTTATAAGCTGTTAACTTTTTCTGCAACATGGTCCATTTGTATGGGAGGTACAAAAAGGGGTTAGGTAATAAGGCGCATTTTTCACGGAACTGTAGTTACTGTAAAGCTTTACACTGCACAAACTTCTCTTAGGTCACTCTATCGATATGTTACACGTTTTGTCAGCAGCAACTGATACTCGTTCGCAATAGTGAGGGTATAAAAATATGACTTCGGTGAAATTATCTTATTTCTGCTAAAAGGGCTGAAATTTCTACATATATCCATAGATTTTTTTAAATAGGCATTGTTATTCTCTTTATGGTGCTAGCTTTCAAAAAATTTCACAAGCACATTTTTTCGATTTTTTTCTATTCTTTATGGTTTTTTTCGTGCCATCAAACACTATTTTTGAAAAAATAAACACAAACTCTTTATAATTGTACTAACAACAGTTACTAAACTACTGTTTTTAAAATAAATTTAAACAACATAATTTCCTATAATGTATAGGGGGTATCCCGGCATTATCGAGTTTATACTTCAAGAAATATGGTCCAAATACTAAAGGTGTCTTCCAAGAAAATCGGAATTTAAAAAAAAAATTAAAAATAAACTACCATATTTTTTGTAAACTATTTTTTCATGTTTATACCGCAAATCTTACCAGAAAGTGTCACAGCCCTTTTCGACAAATTTAATATCCTACACCACACTGTGGAACAGGGTATTCATACTTTGTGCATCTGTTTGTAACACCCAAAAGTTTTTATTGTTTATTATACCGATCGACATGTACTCACTTTCTGAGTCGATTTAGCTATGTCCGTCTGCCTGTCCTTCTGTCTGTAGATGTATTCTTGTAATCAAAGTACAGGTCGCAATTATGGTCCGATCTCAAAGAAACATTGCACATATCTTTCTTTAGGCCTAAGGGCGATCCCTATTGAATTGTGCTCAAGTCGGTTCAGATTTACATATAGCTTCCATATATATGTACCTAAGATTTGGCGTATATGCACTGTAGAAGCAGGTAACATTTTTGAACAGATTTGTACAAAAATTGACAGAGAGTTGTCTCGTGATACAGTTAGAGACAATACAAAGTTTGGGGAAATCGGTTCAGATTTAGATATAGTTCCCAAGCGCTGTAGAAACTGTATTTTATATCCGATCAGTACAAAATTCGGCAGAAAGAGGTTTCTTATTACATGAAGGAATACTGCCAAATTCGGAGAAAATCGGTTCAGATTTAGATATAGCCCCCATATATATGTTAGCCCCTATTTGACATCTAAGCGCTGTAGAGACTGTATTTTACTATATCCGATCAGTACGAAATTCGGCAGAAGGAGGTTTCTATTTTACATGAATGAGTATTCAGGGAAAATCGATTCAGATTTATATATAACCTCCATGTATATGTTTCTCTGGATTTGGTTACAAAGCGCTATAGAAGTTGTACTTTACTTCCGATCATTACAAAAGTCTCCAGAAAGATGTTTCTCAATTTAGGAACGAATATTGCTTAATTTAGCGATTATCGATTCAGAATTAGATATATCCACATATATACGTTCTTGTCCATTTACCAGTTATTCCAAATTATTATCGCAATGACCTTTATCGCATTGTTAGGGAGGTGTAGGGTATTATATAGTCGGCCCCGCCCGAATTTCTGCCTTTCCTTACTGATTTTTTGTTAATTAGTGTTATTCCTTTTGCAAATTTATGGCGATTTCGTTTCTGAAAAAGCACAACATTTTCTATGCACTTTTCCCGAAAAATTAACATTTCTAACACATTTTGGAAATTTTAAATTTGGAGTAAAGTTTGATTCAAGATACTATATCTATTCATCTTAAAAGGTGCAAATATTTTTTACTATTTCACGTCAACGGGGCAACATTTTTTCCAGAAACGAAATCGCCGCAATCGCCGCTTCGACATTTTTAGAGGACTGCGTTAAAATTATTGTAATGCTGTTATAACAAATGCAGGATAATTTCTATCGAATATTTTCAATAACAAAAGTTGTGAATAAAAACCGGCTAGCGAAACGAGAAACTGAAAATCCCTTGAGAGTTGGCTATAATTTGCAATTACAAGGACATAAAAATCCCGTATATACATATTAGAAACAGACGAATCAAGACAATGCAGTTTTGTGACAGCTGGAATAATATATTTAGCATTTTGTTGCAAAATGAAGTGCATACTTTTAGGTGAAAGATTAATTGCATGCAAATAAACAAATCTATAACGAAAATAGCTCTTTATTTTTATGACTACCTATGATGGTTTGAATTGTAGTTCATATTATTTAATGATTTTCTAACTGTGAAGTTCAGCTGAAGATCAAAGGGAAGTTCTCTTTTGGCTCTTATTCCAGTTGTCGTCGTCGATACTAAACTGTGTCGTTTTGACATGTGAAACAAACAAACTTGTGTGTAAATATGAAACAGACGACTCCAGATCAGTTAGTTTTGTCTCGACAATAACAACCGGAATAAGGGTAAATTATTTTTCTTTGCATACTTTTAGGGTTTTAATGTATAATTAAGTATATACATTTAGAATATTGTAGCTAAATGTATTACATACATTTAGGAGTTTCTTGTAAAACACAGTGCTGTCAAATTTTAGTAGGATTAGCCTTGATCAACTATTTTTAAGCTTTTTTGAACATTGTAATGTACAAATAAAATATATCACTTATTGAATAACCCTTTACACATGCATTTACAGAACCTGTGACTTTATCATAATATATTCACACCCGCTAAAGGGGATTTTTGGTCCATTGATTTTGTTGCTTTTTTTCCTCCTTCTTTTACCTGGCAACGAAGAACCAAATCAGCAATTTACGAAAATAGAGAAATAGCAATAACAACAAAAATCACCTGTAGCCATATAACAAGTTATTCAGGAAAAATTTCCACACCTGTGCTTATTACGAACTCATTCGAATGCTGCGTTGTGTGGTACAATTCCACAACTATTCCCAAATCAAAAGAGATGAACGAACATTCTAAAACGAATTCCCATGCCAAAGAAACAAAAATAGGAATCTCGTTTCCGAAACATTTCGCCTGAATAAATGCCCCCTTAGGGTGTAAGCATTTATGGCCTTAACGATTTTCTGCATTCGAGCGTATTGGCTGTGTGCGTGTGTTTGTATGAGATTTACAAACACATACGTTCACACATAATAAAAACAGGACCTTCTGCACAGGACGTGTATAGTGGAACACCAAAGCAAACATGTGTTCGTGTTATAGCCCAGAAAGAGGATAAATAAAGCAACAAAAATTAAACGAAACGAAAGTTTGCTTTGCCTGCCAATGCCAAAGCAAAAAAAAAATATATTGAATTTTTATTTCTGTTTCAGGTTTTCGTTTTTGGTTTTCTACTGCCAAGTTTCTCTCATCACGGCTACATGAATATAAAAATAGACTAACGAATATGAAAATCTTAGGACTTCAACTTAAGGCATTCTAGTAATTTCATCCATTTCCAGTCAGGCAATCATTTATTCCCTCCGCATAGCAGTCCGTCAGTCCGTGTGAGTCAGTCAGTTAGTGTGTCAGTCATTGCTCCAAACACATCCACATGTGAGTGTATCTGACGTTGGCTTAGTTGTGATTTCACTGCGAATTGAGGGCGTAGATGAGTCAGTTGCGTTCGTCCTTGCTGTGTTTACATTATAAGGAGAGGATATGTATTTGTATTGATTGCAAACAGAATGAAACAAACAAAAAATCAATAAGTGAATACCATTTTCAAGGATTTTTTGGTTTGGTTTGTTTGGCTTGTTTGTTGTGGGGATTTGGATTTTTTTCTTCAGCTTTCATTCAATTTATATGTATAAGCACCATATTGAAGGCTCAACAAATTCAATTTTATGTGGCTCTATATACTCGTATATCTGTATGTATGACACAGTGGCTTTCTCCCATACAATCTAAAACGAAAGGTACGGTAGTCTCTTAGAAGACAGTTATAATTCACTGAAGCACCCCACTGGCAAATAATAATTTTTTTGGAAGAGATTTACTGACAGGCAGTTTTAATTTACATGCATAATCCCAATCAAGCGTTGGGCTATACCTGAATGTAAATGAGGTGCAAAGATATTATTTCATTTACGAAAATCTATCTAACAAATTCTACAGCTGGGTGATAAATTAAAAACAAATGGCCTCAGATCAATAACGTTGCTCATAAAAGTCGGCAACATATTAAACAAATTATCGAAAATGATAGCATGTCAATTAAAACACTCCTATTGTTGCCTAATTACATTATGAGTAACATAGTGAGAGAAAAGGAAAATCAGAAACACAAACAGATATTAATGCGGATTGTGGAGAAGAGAGAAAGTGCTTTCGAATTTCAACATTGATGCGAGCTATACGTATGATAAAGAGAAAAAGCAATCACTAATTTTTAGCAATTTTAAAATATTTTTAACAATTTTAAAATACATTTTTGTGGTACACTTTTAGGACTTTTATTGTGTTAAAATTGTGCAAAAATGTAAATCATTGGAAACCAGCAATTGCACAGGCGTGCAGAAATATAATATCAACTGTATTCGACATAATGTGCTTTGAAATAATATTAATCCGAGCTGATGTCATAAATAAACAATGTGATGGATTTTACTATTTTTGCGTACATACATTTAGGATTTAAGTAGAGAAAAAGTTGTTTACTTTTAGGTGTTATATTACTGAGAGTAAACTTAATAAAACCAAATAGTATGGATAATCCCTAGAGGTAAAATGAAATTGGATTTAAAATAAACAATAAACAATTTTATTTAAAACAATTAACATCTACATTCTGAATGTTTTTGATTACGTTCGTTAGAGAGAGTGTTAATGACGATCCGAAACACTATATGAAATAAATGTGGGTTATAAGTGAGGGGAAGAAAGGAGTCGAATGTTTCGTTCGACTTATTGTACAAACAAATTCGAATATGTATACAATTTTAGTAACTCCGGGGAGTTGAAATTGCGCTAAAATGCATGCCAATTGAAAGCCATTCTTATCATAACAGTTGTCTTGAATAATGTTTATTATTTATATTCTGCGTATTACATACATGTAGCCTTTACAACGAAAACAAAGTGTGGCATACTTTTAGGAGCTGATTTACTGCAAGAACGTTTTAAATTAAATAAATAAGAAAATACAGATATAGTTTTGTTTAGGCGTTGAAAGGCGATATACTGCAAAATACTAGTTACGGAAATCGATAATTGATCTGTTATATGTACATACTATGCAATAATTTTTATCATTTCATAGAACCTATATTTGGAGTTTGGATAATTCACCAAGAGTGTAAATAATGCAATAGTTTTCATTATTTTATATACTTAGGATTTATTTAGGAGTTTCTGCAAAGTAAAATATTATCTATTTTTAAGAGGTGCTGTGATACTCGTACTGCTTATTAATATTACTAATACTTACAATGCCTAGAATTATACAACAAATTTGTTAGTTTTCTTAATTATTGGTAACAGAATTGCATTGTCTAATCATAATATTCAAATTGAGTACTTAATTTAATCGATTTAAAATTATAAATTTTTTTTTAACAAAATAGTCTTGTAGCACGCGACAGGATTTGAATCGATACCTCCATTCTAAACTATGCTAAGTGCAAAAAGGTAGTTTTTCAGGAGAGGCGATGAAAGATTGATGATTTTTTTAAATTATCCTTCCTGCATGACCTGAACTGTTTTGTGAATAACTTTTGAATGGGTTGACGGATAATCACGAAAATGTTGCTGTATATAATTTGGAATATTTATAAATTAAAAATGCAATCTCCCTAAAAATATGCTAAGTCTACTTAGCATGTTTTAGAATGGAGGTATCGAAATGGAGTCAACCTCGCAGATATTCCTCTATACTAGAGTCGACCTCTGAGGTCTTCCTCTATACTAGAGTCGACCTCTGAGGTCTTCCTCTATACTAGAGTCGACCTCTGAGGTCTTCCTCTATAATAGAGTCGACCTCCGAGGTCTTCCTCTATACTAGAGTCGACCTCCGGGGTCTTCCTCTATACAGTAGAATCGACCTCTGTAGACTTCCTTTATGCTAGAGTTGGCCACTGAGGACTTCCTGTATGTTAGATTCTACCTCTGAGGTCTTGCTCTATATTAGAGTCGACCTCTGTAGACTTCCTTTATACTAGAGTCGGCCACTAAGGACTTCCTGTATGTTAGATTCTACCTTGAGGTCTTGCTCTATACTAGAGTCGACCTCTGAGGTCTTCCTCTATACTAGAGTCGACCTCTGAGGTCTTCCTCTATACTAGAGTCTACCTCTGAGGTCTTCCTCTATACTAGAGTCTACCTCTGAGGTCTTCCTCTATACTAGAGTCTACCTCTGAGGTCTTCCTCTATACTAGAGTCGACCTCTGAGGTCTTCCTCTATACTAGAGTCGACCTCTGAGATCTTCCTCTATACTACAGTCGACCTCTAAGGTCTTCCTCTATACTAGAGTCGACGGCTGAAGTCATCCTCTATACTAGTCTTCCTCTATACTAGTCTTCCTCTACTCGACCGCTGAGGTCTTCCTCTATAATATATGCAGTCGACCGCTGAGGTCTTGCTCTAGTATATAGGAAGATCTTGGAGGTCGACTCTAGGTCTTCGTCTATACTATAACCTTTGATGTCTTGCTCTATACTAGAGTCAACCTCTGAGGTCTTCCTCTATACTAGAGTCGACCTCTGGTGTCCCCAATATGAAAGAGTCGACCTCTCAGCTCCTCCTCTATACAAAAGTCGACCTCTGAGGTCCTTTTCTATGCTAGAGGTCCATAAGGTCCTCTTCAATACTAGAGTCGACCTCTGAGGTCTTTCTCTATACTAGAGTCGATCTCTGAGGTCTTCCTCTATACTAGAGTCGACCTCTGAGGTCTTCTCCATATACTAGAGTCGACCTCTGACGTCTTCTTCTATACTAGAGTCGACCTCTGAGGTCTTCTTCTATACTAGAGTCGACCTCTGAGGTCTTCCTCTATACTAGAGTCGACCTCTGAGGTCTTCCTCTATACTAGAGTCGACCTCTGAGGTCTTCCTCTATACTAGAGTCGACCTCTGAGGTCTTCCTCTATACTAGAGTCGACCTCTGAGGTCTTCTCCATATACTAGAGTCGACCTCTGAGGTCTTCTCCATATACTAGAGTCGACCTCTGACGTCTTCTTCTATACTAGAGTCGACCTCTGAGGTCTTCCTCTATACTAGAGTCGACCTCTGAGGTCTTCCTCTATACTAGAGTCGACCTCTGAGGTCTTCCTTTATACTAGAGTCGACCTCTGAGGTCTTCCTCTATACTAGAGTCGACCTCTGAGGTCTTCCTCCATACTAGAGTCGACCTCTGAGGTCTTCTCCATATACTAGAGTCGACCTCTGAGGTCTTCTCCATATACTAGAGTCGACCTCTGAGGTCTTCTCCATATACTAGAGTCGACCTCTGAGGTCTTTTCCATATACTAGAGTCGACCTCTGAGGTCTTCCTCTATACTAGAGTCGACCTCTGAGGTCTTCCTCTATACTAGAGTCGACCTCTGAGGTCTTCTCCATATACTAGAGTCGACCTCTGACGTCTTCTTCTATACTAGAGTCGACCTCTGAGGTCTTCCTCTATACTAGAGTCGACCTCTGAGGTCTTCCTCTATACTAGAGTCGACCTCTGAGGTCTTCCTCTATACTAGAGTCGACCTCTGAGGTCTTCCTCTATACTAGAGTCGACCTCTGAGGTCTTCTCCATATACTAGAGTCGACCTCTGACGTCTTCTTCTATACTAGAGTCGACCTCTGAGGTCTTCCTCTATACTAGAGTCGACCTCTAAGGTCTTCCTCTATACTAGAGTCGACCTCTGAGGTCTTCCTCTATACTAGAGTCGACCTCTGAGGTCTTCCTCTATACTAGAGTCGACCTCTGAGGTCTTCCTCTATACTAGAGTCGACCTCTGAGGTCTTCCTCTATACTAGAGTCGACCTCTGAGGTCTTCCTCTATACTAGAGTCGACCTCTGCGGTCTTCCTCTATACTAGAGTCGACGGCTGAAGTCATCCTCTATACTAGAGTCGACCTCTGAGGTCTTCCTCTATAATATACTCGACCGCTGAGGTCTTCCTCTATAATATATGCAGTCGACCGCTGAGGTCTTGCTCTAGTATATAGGAAGATCTTGGAGGTCGACTCTAGGTCTTCCTCTATACTATAACCTTTGATGTCTTGCTCTATACTAGATTCAACCTCTGAGGTCTTCCTCTATACTAGAGTCGACCTCTGGTGTCCCCAGTATGAAAGAGTCGACCTCTCAGCTCCTCCTCTATACAAAAGTCGACCTCTGAGGTCCTTTTCTATGCTAGAGGTCCATAAGGTCCTCTTCAATACTAGAGTCGACCACTGAGGACTTCCTGTATATTAGATTCTACCTCTAAGGTCTTCCTCTATACTAGAGTCGACATCTGAGGTCTTCCTCTATACTAGAGTCGACCTCTGAAGTCTTCTCCATATACTAGAGTCGACCTCTGAGGTCTTCTTCTATACTAGAGTCGACCTCTGAGGTCTTCCTCTATACTAGAGTCGACCTCTGAGGTCTTCCTCTATACTAGAGTTGACCTCTGAGGTCTTCCTCTATACTAGAGTCGACCTCTGAGGTCTTCCTCTATACTAGAGTCGGCCTCTGAGGTCTTCCTCTATACTAGAGTCGACCTCTGAGGTCTTCTCCATATACTAGAGTCGACCTCTGACGTCTTCTTCTATACTAGAGTCGACCTCTGAGGTCTTCTTCTATACTAGAGTCGACCTCTGAGGTCTTCCTCTATACTAGAGTCGACCTCCGGGGTCTTCCTCTATACAGTAGAATCGACCTCTGTAGACTTCCTTTATGCTAGAGTCGGCCACTGAGGACTTCCTGTATGTTAGATTCTACCTCTGAGGTCTTGCTCTATACTAGAGTCGACCTCTGTAGACTTCCTTTATACTAGAGTCGGCCACTAAGGACTTCCTGTATGTTAGATTCTACCTTGAGGTCTTGCTCTATACTAGAGTCGACCTCTGAGGTCTTCCTCTATACTAGAGTCGACCTCTGAGGTCTTCCTCTATACTAGAGTCTACCTCTGAGGTCTTCCTCTATACTAGAGTCTACCTCTGAGGTCTTCCTCTATACTAGAGTCGACCTCTGAGGTCTTCCTCTATACTAGAGTCGACCTCTGAGATCTTCCTCTATACTACAGTCGACCTCTAAGGTCTTCCTCTATACTAGAGTCGACGGCTGAAGTCATCCTCTATACTAGAGTCGACCTCTGAGGTCTTCCTCTATAATATACTCGACCGCTGAGGTCTTCCTCTATAATATATGCAGTCGACCGCTGAGGTCTTGCTCTAGTATATAGGAAGATCTTGGAGGTCGACTCTAGGTCTTCCTCTATACTATAACCTTTGATGTCTTGCTCTATACTAGAGTCAACCTCTGAGGTCTTCCTCTATACTAGAGTCGACCTCTGGTGTCCCCAATATGAAAGAGTCGACCTCTCAGCTCCTCCTCTATACAAAAGTCGACCTCTGAGGTCCTTTTCTATGCTAGAGGTCCATAAGGTCCTCTTCAATACTAGAGTCGACCTCTGAGGTCTTTCTCTATATAGAGTCGAACACTGAGATCTTCCCCTGTACTTGAGGTCGACCACTGAAGTCTTTCTCTATTCCAGAGTCGACCTCTGTAGACTTTCTTTTATACTAGAGTCGACCACTGAGGACTTCCTGTTTATTAGATTCTACCTCTAAGGCCTTCCTCTATACTAGAGTCGACATCTGAGGTTCGACCTCTGAGGTCTTCTCCATATACTAGAGTCGACCTCTGAGGTCTTCTTCTATACTAGAGTCGACCTCTGAGGTCTTCCTCTATACTAGAGTCGACCTCTGAGGTCTTCCTCTATACTAGAGTCGACCTCTGAGGTCTTCCTCTATACTAGAGTCGACCTCTGAGGTCTTCTCCATATACTAGAGTCGACCTCTGACGTCTTCTTCTATACTAGAGTCGACCTCTGAGGTCTTCCTCTATACTAGAGTCGACCTCTGAGGTCTTCCTCTATACTAGAGTCGACCTCTGAGGTCTTCCTCTATACTAGAGTCGACCTCTGAGGTCTTCCTCTATACAGTAGAATCGACCTATGTAGACTTCCTTTATACTAGAGTCGACCACTGAGGACTTCCTGTATATTAGATTCTACGTCTGAGGTCTTGCTCTATACTAGAGTCGACCTCTGAGGTCTTGCTCTATAATATACTCGACCGCTGAGGTCTTCCTCTATAATATATGCAGTCGACCGCTGAGGTCTTGCTCTAGTATATAGGAAGATCTTGGAGGTCGACTCTAGGTCTTCCTCTATACTATAAGGGAAGATATCTGAGCTCGACTCTAATATAGAGTAAGACCTTCCTCTATACTAGAGTCGACCTCGGAGGTCTTGCAATATATTAGAGTCGAACTCTGAGTTCTTACTCTATATTTGAGCCGACCTCTAAGGCCTTAATCTATACTAAAGTCGACCTCTGAGATCTTCCTCTGTACTAGAGCCGACGTCTGAGATCTTTCTCTATACTAGTGTCGAACTCTGAGGTTTTCATCTATACTAGAGTCGAACTCTGAGGCCTTCCTCTATATCGGAAGAATCTCATCAATACTAGAGAGAAATCTTCCTCTATATTAATGTCGAACTCTGAGATCTTCCTTTATGCTAGAGTCTACTTCTAAGATCTTCCTATATACTAGAGTCGACCTATAAGATTTTTCTCTATTCTTGAGTCAACTTCTGAGGTTTTTCTCTATACTAGAGTCGACATCTAAGGTATTGCTCTATACTAGCCTCTTTTTCTATACTAGAGACTACATCTGAAGTCTTACTCTATACTAGGGTCGACCAGTGATCTCTTCCTCTATACTATCATCGACCACTGACGACTTCCGATGTCCGCAGTCAACAACTGAAGCATACAATACTAAAATGTACGCTATTATGTATTCCAAAAATGTTACTAGCTTAAACGACGTGTACTCTGTAACAAAAACATTCCTCATGTCGCCCTAAAGCAAACATATTTGACATAAGCAATTTCAAACGATGTCATTTGTTATTTTAAAACAGTTTTTCATATACAAGGACTAGTGAACCCGTAAAGTATGCTGCAACATTAACTACATCCGCCACAAAATATGCAGCAGTCCATTTCAAATAAAATCATGATTTATTTTCATTTCCCAAATCTGACTAAATTTTTTATTTAACCATCAATAATTCGTAGGAGAAATGTCATTGGAATTTAACGATACTGTGAGAAAATGTTCGTCAATTACTATATTTTTTAGGGAAAAAATCCAATTTTCATATAAATTGACAAAATTTATAAAAGCTACCACGACAACAAAAAAAAAAACGTTCGTAACGAAACGAAACTAATGGGAATTTACATTTTACACGAATATTACAATACAACGATAAATTTTGATTTGATTTTACAAACATCCGAACCAGCATTGAAACTTATACACATTCAAATTGTAGCACATATAGAGGATTACGTATGTAGAGGGGTATGTATGTACGTACAAAAATGTTCCATCTCTTGTCATGACACACCTACCACCTCCTTCCATGTTGGGGTGTGTTTGCTTTTTCGTTTGTACAAAATAAAGTTCAAATTTAAATTCACCTGATTTTTTGGGTATCAGTACCTGACGTACAGCATAAGAATCAGTTACTATATACAATGCACAGTGTTACAAAAGGACAGAAAACTATTGGAGGAAATAGCAGATTATCTGTTTGTTCGCATTTCCATTTCAAAAACGAGAGAAAACTATTGTAAATCATATTTTTCGTGTGTTCGCATTTCCGTTTTACGTCTGACTTGTTATCCGAAGATCCCCTGAGGCAAAGGCCAATACAAAGTACTTTTGTTTTTCATCCTCAAATACTGCAAAATTGATCGAGATAATTCTGTCAATTTTTACATTTTAAAGAATGCCCTTCTAAAGGGAAAATGAGGTATTCTCCTAGATGTATGCTACTCTTCGCAAAATCATTAAAGTCAGTCTAAAAATAGTTCAAAATCGGAACGGCTTCTAGGATACGATGTATAACAGAACTGTATTAGATTACTATGTTATGCAATATTTTATGGTACACTTTTGGGATTATTGACGCCATCGGATGACAATAAAATATATATCGACAGAAGGCATTCTTCCCAAAAAAATGTGCAGATTCAGAATAAAATATAATAAGCTAAGAACAAAAAACGATATAAAATTGGCGCGAAGTACTGGCAGAATATAGAAACAGAATTTTGATTTCTTATAATGTATTTATATTTTAGAAAAAGGAAATGTGAAAATAAGAAATACAACCTAAAATGAATCTGAGTTGTGCGATTTTTCATGTTTTATTCGAATAATGGAAAAAAAATAATTTCGAGAGCTTTTTTGTTTAAGATCCACATAGATACATTTTTGTGGTACTCTTTTAGGACATTCAGTGAATCGAAACTTCGCCAAAATACAGCTCTATGTATAGCCCTTATCCCGCAGATATGCTGAATCATAATTTGATCTGGATTCAATACACTGTACTCAATACCACCACTAGCAACGACAAGCACCCCATATACTCTATTGATATTTGAGTGTCATTTAAATACACCCACAAATATTTGTATACCAAATCTGCCGCATTCCATACTTCCTCCACGCACGCCCCTTACACTCCACCCAACAATCACGATTTTTCAAACAGACAAACAAGCAGGAACAACCTTTAAACATATAGGTACATGTGTTCGCTTCCAAATCAGGAACAAAATCATGTATGCATCTCCAAACATTTTTAGGGAGAATGAGAGAACCCGTTTGTGGTTTGAAAATATATATATGTATAGTTTTGAGAGTATGTGTGTGTGTCTCTAAAGCTAATACACATTTAGGATTTTCTTTAGTACACAGGTACATTTCAACAACAACAAGGAAACAAGCCTTTGTGTGCGTACGTACCTTGGTATCTTAGTCTGACGTTCTGCAATTTTTGTAATGCTTATTTATCTCGTATGTGTCAATAGGAATTAGAAATTCTGCATGTCTAACTCATAAACATTGACAAATGATTTGAGTTAATTTGATTGAACTTTAGAGATAAACATGGACCTGTTGACACAAAATTAGGTTGTCCTGATCTACAGTTGAAGAAAATCATATTTTATATTACTCAATCAGATATCTAATCTAATTTCAATATATTTATAATGGAAGAGCCCTGTAGCCGACTCCGAACATACTCGTATAAAACTTTTTGGTATGAATTGTAAGGATTTTACACTGGGAAATTTGTACCAATTTTCACTGAGACTTCCTTTGGAATTTTGACTATATTTCTTTTAAGAGTAAGTGCGATAGAGCTAGAGTACACAGCAAATTTATCAAGGATGAGGTTTTCGGATAAAAATATCACCAACGATGATATTTTCCTATAGAAAGTCATCAACGATAAGCATTTCGTATACGAAAAACTCATCATTAATGACATTTCTATATGAAAAGCCCATCGTTTACGACGTATCTAAAGGAAACGCTCATCGTTGAAGGCTTTTCTATACGAAAAGCGCCATCGTTGATAACTTTTCTATTCGAACAGCTCGTCGCTGATGAATTTTCTATACGAACAGCTCATCGCTGAAGACTTTTCTATACGAAAAGCACATCGCTGAAGACTTTTCTATACGAAAAGCTCATCGTTGATGACTTCCCTATACGAAAAGCTCATCGTTGATGACTTTTCCATACGAAAAGCTCATCGTTGATGACTTTTCCATACGAAAAGCTCATCGTTGATGACTTTTCCATACGAAAAGCACATCGCTGAAGACTTTTCTATACGAAAAGCACATCGTTGATGACTTTTCTATACGAAAAGTTCATCGTTGATGACTTTTCCATACGAAAAGCTCATCGTTGATGACTTTTCCATACGAAAAGCACATCGCTGAAGACTTTTCTATACGAAAAGCACATCGTTGATGACTTTTCTATACGAAAAGTTCATCGTTGATAACTTCCCTATACGAAAAGCTCATCGTTGATGACTTCCCTATACGAAATGCTCATCGTTGATGATTTTTCTATACGAAAAGCTCACCGTTGATTACTTTTCTATACGAAAAGTTCATCGTTGATGACTTTTCTATACGAAAAGTTCATCGTAGATGACTTTTCTATACGAAAAGTTCATCGTTAATGACTTTTCATACAAAAAGATCATCGTTGATGACTTTTCTATACGAAAAGCTCATTGTTTGTTGACTTTTCTATACGAAAAGAACATCGTTGATGACTTTTCTATACGAAAAGAACATCGTTGATGACTTTTCTATACGAAAAGATCATCGCTGATGACTTGTCTATACGAAAAGATCGTCGTTGATGACTTTTCAATACGAAAAGCTCAGCCTTGATGACTTTTCAATACGAAAAGCTCATCCTTGATGACTTTTCTATACTAAAACCTCATCCTTGATGACTCTCCTATACGATATAAAAGAAAGGACCTGCAATGGCCCTGATTGGTGTGAGTGGTTCTAAGTATGAATTTGCATCCCAATCGATTATAGTGCGTTGGATTCTTCGACGCGTCGCGACCTAAGGAAACAAATAGGAATATTTAAAGGTGTCGCTAACTCGAATTGTAATTGTAACTGTTACAGCGCCATTCCTCACTTTATGGTATACATTTAGCCCCTTAATTGCGCCGGAATTACCATAAAGTATATATCAATTCATGGATTTTTACTCAAAAAGGTGTAGAAAATTATAATTTTGTATATCATAATATGAAACTGTTATATATAGCATAGCATATAGCAAAAAAATCTATCATTTTGTACAAACAGTTAACTGCTCATAACATTAATATCTGTTCATACAAATAATTGTAATTTTTTAGTGTAATGACTTCATAGTACCTACGTACATTATTTTGAGCGCCCCAGTAGGTGAGTTGGTAGCGTGCTCGCCTATGTGTTTGGGGGTCGTGGGTTCGATTACCAGCAGATGCTGTGGCCACATGGTCTTTGTAACCCGGCTTCCCTGGACCGTAAAATTAGAATATTAATTTACTTGGTATTGTAATTCATATAATTAAATAAATAATTTAAGATGCTTCCAATACAACTGCACATTTTTAGATCGACCGTGAACGTGTATCCTTAACATTCATTGAAATATTATCCTTTTAGGGTTTTTTGCTTGAGCTTTCCATGTAAATGTGAATATATAACGCACAAGGACATAATGACACAAATCATTGAGATTTGCGCGAAATCAACATCTTTGCTAAATTTTAATATGTTTGTAATATACTTGTGCTCCAATCATATTGGATTTGTGCTCTCATATATGTAAGTTTCCTAATGTGAAATTATTCTTTAAGCTTTTCGTTTAATTTGATTTCGTTTATTTTTACATCGTTGGCAAAACGAGGGAGAAAGTCAAACAAGAGATCAATTTAAGCTAAATTTCAAAAATAAAAAAAAATGGATTACATTATTAAATTTTCCTAACGAGATTTTGCTAGAATATTAAAGAAATTATATCTAGTGACGAATTTTTCAAAACCTTATATTACAAAATATTCCAAGCTTGTTTACATGGTAAAATATTCGGAATGATGATCCTTTCCCCGAAGAGAAAGTATATATTTAAATGAATATTTTATTAATTTTGATATTTTTAGAACATTTGGAAATTAGGCAAATTCTTCATATTCATTTCTCAAGTTCATTTCTCAAAGGAAATAATCTAATTATTGTTTACAATAATAAGTCTTGATGAAAAATAAAACCGGTACACTACTACTTATACACGTGTTATAAAAATTTCAATCCTTTCAAAAAAAACTCACCCTTAAATTATGACGATGGTTTACGTCTTTATTATTTGCATATTAAATTCCACCCCTTGTAATGAAAGTGTTTGTGTTTACTCGAACATAACTTTGTAATGTTTTTTCATATAATCCCAGGAGGACCAGACTGGCTTTCAATTAGCCTGAAGAAACATTTCGTTTATCTTTTTTCAACATCTTCAGAACATATTGGTGAATGATTGGGGATGATGGTAATATGATTGATATGAAAATAATGTCATTTACAATGCTAAGAGCTACTACAACTATATTTAGATTAATGAAAATAAAAGCATTTGTTAAACAATAAACAAAAAGGATTTCGAAAATTTTTTTTCTTTCAAATGAATTTTCTTGTTGAAGAGTAGATTTAAAATTTTAAACGAACTTTTTTATACATACAAAAGTCATCATGGAGGAGCTTTTCGTATGGAAAAGTCATCATGGAGGAGCTTTTCGTATAGAAAAGTCACCAAGGATGAGTTTTTCGTATAGATGAGTCATCATGGATGAGCTTTTCGTATAGAAAAGCCATCAACAATGATCTTTCAACGATGATCTTTTCGTTTAGAACCATCATCACCGATGATCTTTTCCTGATGAATTTTCGTATAGCAAAGTCATCAACGATGATCTTTTCGTATAGAAAAGTCATCAACGATGAGCTTTTCGTATAGAAGAGTCGTCAACGATGAGCTTTTCTTGTAGAAAAAGTCATCAACGATGTTTTCTTCTTATGGGAAAGTGATCAACGATGATCTTTTCTTATAGAAAAGTCATCAACGATGATCTTTTCTTATAGAAAAGTCACAACGATGATCTTTTCTTATAGAAAAGTCACAACGATGATCTTTTCTTATAGAAAAGTCACAACGATGATCTTTTCTTAAAGAAAAGTCATCAACGATGATCTTTTCTTAAAGAAAAGTCATCAACGATGTTCTTTTCTTATAGAAAAGTCATCTACGATGTTCTTTTCTTATAGAAAAGTCATCTACGATGTTCTTTTCTTATAGAAAAGTCATCAACGATAATCTTTTCTTATAGAAAATCCATCAAGGATGAGGTTTTCGTATAGAAAAGTCATCAGGGATGAGCTTTTCGTAAAAAAAAAGTCATCAACTATGATCTTTTCTCATAGAAAAGTCATCAACGATGACCTTTTCTTATAGCAAAGTCATCAACGATGATCTTATCTTATAGAAAAGTCATCAACGATGATCTTATCTTATAGAAAAGTCATCAACGATGATCTTTTCTTATAGAAAAGTCATCAACGATGATCTTTTCTTATAGAAAAGTCATCAACGATGATCTTTTCTTACAGAAAAGTCATCAACGATGATCTTTTCTTACAGACAAGTCATCAACGATGATCTTTTCTTATAGAAAAGTCGTCAACGATCTTCTTATCTTATAGAAAAGTCGTCAACGATGATCTTTTCTGATAGAAAAGTCATCAACGATGATCTTTTCTTATAGAAAAGTCATCAACGACGATTTTTTCTTATAGAAAAGTCATCAACGATGATCTTTATAGAAAAGTCATCAACGATAATCTTTTCTTATAGAAAAGTCGTCAACGATGATCTTTTCTTATAGAAAAGTCATCAAGGATGAGGTTTTCGTATAGAAAAGTCATCAGGGATGAGGTTTTCGTATAGAAAAGTCATCAGGGATGAGCTTTTCGTATAAAAGTGTTATCAACGATGATCTTTTCGTATAGAAAAGTCATCAACGATGATATTTTCGTATAAAAAAGTCGTGAACCATGATCTCTTCGTATACAGAAGTCATCAACGGTGATATTTTCGTATAGAAATGTCATGAACGATGATATTTTCTTATAGAAAAGTCATCAACGATGATCTTTTCTTATAGAAAAGTCATCAGGGACGATCATTTCGTGCAGAAAAGTAAGTGATGATAAGCTTTTCGTTTAGTTAAGTTATCAACAAGGAGCTTTTCTTATAGAAAAAGTAATAAGCGATGAACTTTTCTTACAGAAAAGTCATTAAGGATGATCTTTTCGCACAGTAGTCACTAACGTGTTTCTTTATTTTGGATAAAATTTATTTAATAGCGTAGCATAAATTAAAGTTGCATTTTTTCTGATTACGAAATGATTTTAAGATAAGCTTCGGTGGAAAAATTTCTGCCGCATGGAAAATGAAATTTCTTGGAAATGAATTGCACTTTTTGCTTTAAACGCATTGCCTTTCGAATGATTCATGCACGTAGTCACTAATGTAAAGCAGCTTAAACCATGCTATCATAATTTGGATTAAAATTATTTAATGTTAAAAAGTGTAGGATACATTTAGTTGCAGATTTTCATAGCATATGAAGTAATGTTCAAGGGAAATATTAATGGAACGTGGTACAAATTCTTGGAAATAAATGCACTGCTTCCTTTGATTGGGGAAAATATTACTGAAAATGAAAATTTCTTAAAAATAACTTGAACTTTTTCCTTTAAACTTATTACGTTTAAGGAAATAGTCTAGACGGGCACACATTTAAAGTGACTTAATTGGTGTTCTTCAAAAAATACTCCCAAAAGCATGCTACCATATTTTTGAGTTGATTTAGTAAATGTAAAACAATGTGGCATACTTTTAGTTGAACATTTTCTTACAAAAGAATAATATGAATTGATGTTCAAAAAAAATATTAGTTGAGTGTGGAAAAAATCTTGGAAATAAATGCATTTTTGTGCACATTACTTTTCGAAGCCAAATTGTTTAAAACAGCCAGGATTTAATTTAAAGATAATATTACAATTAAAGATAACAATTTCATTCAAAGAGCTTTTTGGCAGAAATATTCGAATCAAGAATATTTTGTCAAAAATTTCTAAATTAAAAAGTCTTCAAATTACTTTATTCGCCTCTCCTTTTGTTGCTTAATACATAGTTATAAATCTTTGAATTTCCTCTTCCGAGCAGTGAAATCTACGGAGATAAATGTTAATAAATAATTTAATAAAATACAACTTAATATATTTTGTATATTTGTTTACATTTTCGATTATTGTCATTATCGCATTAGCTTCACAAAGACACAATAAGTAAACCCAAAATGACCGCAAAGATCAAACCAACAGAAACGAGTAGTACAAATGAGTGGAAATATCTTTTGATTGTAAGAGGCATTAATCTAAATTATATGAATGGCAGAGACGAAACCACTAAGGAAACTAACTACAGCAAAGGATATAAAGAAAATGTCGACAACAACAACTCTTGCAGAGATGCTTTCACAATAAATTACCTATGACCACAAATACTAATGCATAATATATACATAACCCCAAAAGAGGACAAAACACATAAACGCCACACATACAAAGTAGTTATGCACTAAAGCAGAACAAGGATAATAGCAGATAGACGCTCATTTTATTGGCATTAATCTTCTTAATGAGCAATGAAGTTAGGCATTTATGATGTGATAGTGTTTCAAACTATATATATATATATACATACTCGTATGTACATATACTCATATATATATATGGGTATGTGAGTGATGTGTTCTTTATATGTATCTGTATGAGAATATATGAATATCTAAGGACATTTTCGGAAGCCTAACTTTGTTGCTGTGTGATTTGCCGTAGAAGTTTTTGTAAGTTAGAATATCTGCTCAAAATAATAATTTGTTTTATTTAAGTTTTGAAGCAAATGCTTGGCTGAACTAAACTTTGTTTTGCATTTAATCCTCCAGAGGATATTGTAATACATATATCATTGTTTATGATACTCTTATGTCTACAAATTCTTTAGGGAAATTCTTATTAATCACCTTAATATAACTTTCTTGGTTTATGAGCTGGCCAACAGAAGAATGTTTTATTAAAATTAATATTAAAATGTCTGAGAATTTTAGCGATGCAAATGGGGATTGTTTTGGAACTCTTGAAAAACAAATGTCCAAATATAATGTGGAATATTTAATAACTTGTACATATAAATATAATTATGTACATATTTAGTTCTTCATGGCTGAAAGTTTTTCGAATAAAGATAAATTGATCGAGAAATTGATCCATAACAAGCAATGCTCTGAAATTTAATGACAATTTTAAACATTTAGATTTATCAATGTTAAGTGTTTTCGCAACTACTGTCGCTAAGTTTGATTGACAGGGAGAGGCAAATAAAAATTATCCTAAATGTAGGCAACAAAAACCTGTCGTCTGGTATAGGTCTGAATGTATGTCAAATAAATTGAATTCTCAATTCTATCCACACAGAAAAAACAAAATATTTAATTCAACAATAATTTTCAAAAACTCAAATACAAAATTTTTCAAAATTCCTGTGATAAAGAAAATTTATGTTTCATCAACGAAAATTGTGACTCGTTCATTGAATATTTTTTCCTTTTTTACTTAACAAACATATTTTCATTTCAACGACAATATTTGTAATTTGTTTGTTAAAAATAATTTTGATTTTTACGAACAAATATATTTTCAAATCATTTATTGAAAATATGTTGCCTTAAAATTCAACAAATATATTGTCATATTAACAACCAAATTTGTTATTTTCTCTGGAAATTAATGGATTTTATACAATGCAATTATTGAATAAAACAATATTATATATCTTCATTTACTTTTATTTAAATATAAGTTTAATAAAGCTTATTATATGATTATGTACTTATTTAAAATCGTAATGCCATCTTCCTCATTAACATTTAGGCGAAGTGGGAACAGAGTCTGCAGATTCCACAATAAAGTTGACTCTAAAGAAAATTTTAGACAAAATTACAAAAAAATAAAACATTATGTTAATGATAGATATTATTTACTTACATTCGTCTCTGCTTTGAGTTAATTAAATACAAAAATATTTGCCTCATAAAAATGTTATGCAGGTACAGCTTAATGTGTTTCAGCACTTCCTCCAAAACAGGTCCACTTCATTTGCTCTAATGTTTTTGGAACGCAAATACTTTACTGCCTCCACTTAATATATCTCTGGAATTGAGTAACCAAATTTGAAGTGAAAAACAGTAAGGACGTGCTAAATATACCCTATTACCCTTAAATATCAAATTAAGAATGAATGTCAAGTATTATCGATATTGTTTTTCTATTATTCTGTCGAAGATTTTATATCTTATAGCGCTTAGATTCAAACTCGGAATGTAGGAAGGTATATAAATACGCGACTATATCTTAATCTGGATAAATGTTCTCACAATTAGACAACGTTCGTCTTTGGTTTAATAAACTGTTATCTGTTTAATCTTTTGAAGATGTGCTAAGAAATGCCGATTAGATGCAAAATCGGGATATACGTATTTGCGTGGCTATATCTAAAACTGGAAATACAGGTTCTATAGCGCTAAGAGGCAAATCGGAAGGAACATGAATAAGGGGGCTAGAGGTATCTCTGTTTGGTCCAAAAGTTTTCTTTGGGTCGATTTTTATACACCATGCGCTTAGATTCCAAATCGGAAGTACATATGGGCAAATATCAATTTTTTAACATAGGGGTAATGTATGTTGTTTTACCCTTTTCTTGCTTTGTGTACAGATTTCGGTGCATAAGTTGATGGAATTAGATAAACCACAACCATAAAAGTTTTTTCCCAAAAAAGTTTGTTATTACCTAAAAAACTTTAGAAGTTATAAGCACATACATTTCAAAATTGTGAAAAAAGTCCTAGAAATGTGCATATCTGTATCCATTCTTTTATAAGTTGTGGCCAAACTATTTATTCTGAAGTAACTGGTCAGTTACAAAAAACACGAGGGGCACATGGAGGAAGAATTTTTCGTGAGCACTGGTCATGTGAGATCTTTCCGCAAAAAATTATAGCTCATAACTTTTTGAATTGATTTCAAGTGTTTATTGCCTATACCTATAAATCTACATAGGTGTCGTTGATGTGCTCTTCCCAAACCTTTGTTAAACTTGCGTGAATTATTTTTTGATAGTGTATTTCGCGGAGCACATCGACAGTTATGTATAGGTTGAGCTGAATTAATTATCCCAAATGGCTTTTGAACTGGTGAATCCAAAAATCAGGGGGCCGTAACAAAATAATGAATTGCTGAAATTTTATAAACATTTTTAAATTTTTGCAAAAATTGCAAATTTTGTCCTTGGCATTTATAATAGTTTAAACGTCTGAAATTCATTTCTATGTTCTTTGGGCGTACTGCTGTGGTGCACTTAACAATCATGGTTACTTATTTGAAGATTGAAGTCTTGTACGCGAAGAACGTGACACTTTTGTCTCAGCAATGATCGTCAAGGCACACCCAGTGTGGGGTACAGATATGGCGGAAGTGTATATGAAATAAAAGGATTTTTAACGCTCTATTCCGAAATCGGAGGGCCGTCATTTTATTTTGATGATTGTGCACATTGCAAAAATTATATTTCCACAAAAATAATGTTCGTATGATAACGATGAAATCATATTTTTTTTTATTAAAATAAAACACATATGATGTGAACTTCGAATTTTGAAACAAACATAACTTTTGAACTAATAGCGATATTATCCTCATTCCTTTTGTAGGCCACAGAAAATTGCCTCATATAATGGTGAAAAATAGACTTATATTTTTTCGATTTTTATATTTCGCGGAATTCGATATATTACATTATTTTTCAATTAAAAATTATTTCGATTCGCTATATTTATCCGAATAATGAAGCAACAGCGAATATTTTGTCATAGGCTGATAGATATGCTGATATTCTATGATTGTAATTTTAGTTTTCCGAATTCCGCTGAAAATAGCATTTTATAAAATTTTTTTTAAATTTCAATTTGGAACCGCCATAACTTTCGCGGCCTTTGATGAAATTTATTCACAACAACGGTTTTTGCATGTTTATATTTTTATCTTCGTCTGTTGTAAAAACCGTTGATGCGCTCGCCAAAAAAATCTTGAAAAAATATTTACTTCAAAATTAAAAAATTTTGATATTTGCCCATATATATTGGGACTTATTCTAAATCTGAACCGATTTTGACAGTTATTTGTGCAAAATTTCATCAAGGTCGGAGTGAAATTCCGACTTGTACTTTGCGAACACCTTAAGATGGAGAGACGGACGGACATGGTTAAATCGAATCAGCTACCGATTCCTAGTAGATGTGCACGAAATAAACGTATAATACCCTGTACCACAGTGTCACACTTAATTTCACTTACCTCTTTATCCACTTATCACTTGTCTTTTCATGTACGCACTCCTTTTATTCTTCTAATGTAAATTAAAACGCGTTTTTGCGATGGTAAGGGTACGAAAGGGTGCGACAATCAATTTTTATTTTTAAATTTATAATGACATTTTTATGTATATCTTGTGTCAAGCTCAAAATACGAAAAATATTACGAGAAATAAGTAAGACTTTGACAAATTTATCATTTGATTATATTCGGAATAATTTTGAAAATTATTTTCCAAATTTCATTAACAATATTTGATGAATTTCAAAAATATTAACATACACATACATTTGTTGAAATTTTTAAACTGTCTGTTTTTTCTGTGCAATTTACATTTGCACGCTCAAATATAGACAAAATTATTCATAAAAAAACAAGAAAAACAATACAATTTTAATTGGCATAAGAACACGATTATCCTTTCGGGAACAAAAGTCATCAACGATGATCTTTTCGTATAGAAAAGTCAACAGCGATGATATTTTCGTATAGAAAAGTCCTCAACGATGACCTTTTCGTACAGAAAAGTCCTCAGGGATGATCTTTTCGTATAGAAAAGTCCTTGACGATGATCTTTTCGTATAGAAAAGTCATCAACGATGATCTTTTCGTATAGAAAAGTCATCAACGATGATCTTTTCGTATAGAAAAGTCATCAACGATGATCTCTTCGTATATCAACGATGATCTTTTCGTATAGAAAAGTCATCAACGATGATCTTTTTGTATAGAAAAGTCATCAACGATGATCTTTTCGTATAAAAAAGTCATCAACGATGATCTTTTCGTATAGAAAAGTCATCAACGATGATCTTTTCGTATAGAAAAGTCATAAACGATGATCTTTTCGTATAGAAAAGTCATAAACGATGATCTTTTCGTATAGAAAAGTCATCAACGATGATCTTTACGTATAGAAAAGTCATCAACAATGATCTTTTCGTATAGAAAAGTCATCAACAATGATCTTTTCGTATAGAAAAGTCATCAACGATGATCTTTTCGTATAGAAAAGTCATCAACGATGATCTTTTCGTATAGAAAAGTCATCAACGATGATCTTTTCGTATAGAAAAGTCATCAACGATGATCTTTTCGTATAGCAAAGTCATCAATGATGATCTTTTCGTATAGAAAAGTCATCAACGATGATCTTTTCGTATAGAAAAGTCATAAACGATGATCTTTTCGTATAGAAAAGTCATAAACGATGATATTTTCGTATAGAAAAGTCATCAACGATGATCTTTTCGTATAGAAAAGTCATCAACGATGATCTTTCGTATAGAAAAGTCATCAAGGATGATCTTTTCGTATAGAAAAGTCATCAAGGATGATCTTTTCGTATAGAAAAGTCATCAAGGATGATCTTTACGTATAGAAAAGTCATCAAGGATGATCTTTACGTATAGAAAAGTCATCAAGGATGATCTTTTCGTATAGAAAAGTCATCAAGGATGATCTTTTCGTATAGAAAAAGTCATCAACGATGATCTTTTCGTATAGAAAAGTCATCAACGATGATCTTTTCGTATAGAAAAGTCATCAACGATGATCTTTTCGTATAGAAAAGTCATCAACGATGATCTTTTCGTATAGAAAAGTCATCAACGATGATCTTTTCGTATAGAAAAGTCATCAACGATGATCTTTTCGTATAGAAAAGTCATCAACGATGATCTTTTCGTATAGAAAAGTCATCAACGATGATCTTTTCGTATAGAAAAGTCATCAACGATGATCTTTTCGTATAGAAAAGTCATCAACGATGATCTTTTCGTATAGAAAAGTCATCAACGATGATCTTTTCGTATAGAAAAGTCATCAACGATGATCTTTTCGTATAGAAAAGTCATCAACGATGATCTTTTCGTATAGAAAAGTCATCAACGATGATCTTTTCGTATAGAAAAGTCATCAACGATGATCTTTTCGTATAGAAAAGTCATCAACGATGATCTTTTCGTATAGAAAAGTCATCAACGATGATCTTTTCGTATAGAAAAGTCATCAACGATGATCTTCTCGTATAGAAAAGTCATCAACGATGATCTTTTCGTATAGCAAAGTCATCAACGATGATCTTTTCGTATAGAAAAGTCATCAACGATGATCTTTTCGTATAGAAAAGTCATAAACGATGATCTTTTCGTATAGAAAAGTCATCAACGATGATCTTTTCGTATAGAAAAGTCATCAACGATGATCGTTTCGTATAGAAAAGTCATCAACGATGATCTTTTCGTATAGAAAAGTCATCAACGATGATCTTTTCGTATAGAAAAGTCATCAACGATGATCTTTTCGTATAGAAAAGTCATCAACGATGATCTTTTCGTATAGAAAAGTCATCTACGATGATCTTTTCGTATAGAAAAGTCATCTACGATGATCTTTTCGTATAGAAAAGTCATCAACGATGATCTTTTCGTATAGAAAAGTCATCAACGATGATCTTTCGTATAGAAAAGTCATCAAGGATGATCTTTTCGTATAGAAAAGTCATCAAGGATGATCTTTTCGTATAGAAAAGTCATCAAGGATGATCTTTTCGTATAGAAAAGTCATCAAGGATGATCTTTACGTATAGAAAAGTCATCAAGGATGATCTTTACGTATAGAAAAGTCATCAAGGATGATCTTTTCGTATAGAAAAGTCATCAAGGATGATCTTTTCGTATAGAAAAGTCATCAACGATGATCTTTTCGTATAGAAAAGTCATCAACGATAATCTTTTCGTATAGAAAAGTCGTCAACGATGATCTTTTCGTACAGAAAAATAATCAAAGATGTGTTTTCTTTCGAAAACTTAATGCTTTCTTTCCTATCTTATTTGATTTTAAAAAATTGCTCTAACAAAACATTCTGTTAAAGTTTACCCACAAGTATATACAAGTTTAATTTAATTTCTTTTAATAAATTTACTAAAATGTTGCATACTTTTTGTAGCTGCAAATGTGCGCTTCAATTTGCATTAACGCCAACGCTCTGGGGATAAAACCGTCCTCTATCGCCAAAAGTCCCCCTCCTTGCGTTAACCTTTAATCGCCACGGTCGTTAAGTGAAATTGAAAACAAATTACACTATTCCCTTTGTGCTCGTTACTGGCCAAAGGCAGTGGAGGAACATTTGTCGACATTCCCCCCATTAATTATCTCAAGTAGTCTAACACCTCACCCTTGTAGGCGAGCAGCAAAAGCAGGGCCAGTAGTTGCAGTTGTTGCTGGGGAAGCTTGGCAGGAGTCAGATGCGTTAAGTTCGCAACTGGCTCCTGTATTGAGTGTCAAATTATGTTGAGTGCATTTATAAATGTTAACACTGCATCTCACATGGAAATGGTAATGTGATTGTGTGTCATGGAATGTGAGTAGTGTGATGATATTCACTAGATATCCCTTGGCTTTTGTTCCTTTGTTGGTTGACTCATTTTACTTTTCACAAACCGACAACTATAAGAGAGTGGTTTTTAGCAAAAATCCTGCTTTTGTATAGTCTAACCAGAAAAAAATCAAAAAGAAGTAGAAAATAATGTATACTCGGAAAAGTATGTCAGTTCTGGTGAGATTTGAATTGAATGCTTGGTTGGTATGAAACTGGGAAAACCCATAACCAAAATGCAAGAAGACAGATATGCAACAGCAGAGGTACCGGCAAGTTGGAAGCAGCAGAACAGGAAAAACAAACATCCGAAAACAGAACATGAAATGTTTTTAGAAAATTGAAAGAGTACACTTTTGGGAGAATATAAAACCATCAAAATGTACAGCACTACAAGATGATGAGAACCACAATGGCGACGACGACGACGACTATGGTGATGATGAAGAATGTCGAAAAACCGTTCACCGAGAAGCATTTCATAGCGTACCATTTACAGTTGTTTCCCCATAACTGGCTTCGTATTAAGAAATCGTAAAAAAATAAAGTATGTGTGATGTGTGGTTAGTACCGAAATTGGATTGCTTAAAGAAGACAAGTATGGTTGGTACTTAGTTAAGTGCCTAGAAAGAGGCTTTTATTTATCAGTGACGTATAATCCCCAAAGTAGGCAATAGTTTCTGGTTTTAGCAGAGAACGGTACAGAACATACAGAAGGTACAGAACATACAGAAGTGTTCTGTGAACAGTTTAAAAGCCACTTTAAAATGCAATAATATGTATTCTTCCCCATACAAAACTCGACAACTAACATAGTTTGTTAAGGAAAAGGTATCAACGATGATTATCCCGCATCATCAACTCAAGATCTTTTCGTGTAGAAAAGTCGTCAACGATGATCTTTTCGTATAGAAAAGTTATCAACTATTATCTTTTCGTATAGAAAAGTCATCAACGATTATCTTTTCGAATAGAAAAGCCATCAACGATGATCTTTTCGTATAGAAAAGTCATAAACGATGATTTTTTCGTATAGAAAAGACATCAACGATGTTCTTTTCGTATAAAAAAGTCATCAGCGATGATCTTTTCGTCATTAACGATGATCTTGTCGTCATCAACAATGTTAATTTTCGTATAGAAAAGTCTTCAACGGTGATATTTTCATATAGAAAAGTCATCAACAATTATATTTTCATATAGAAAAGTCATCAGCAATTATCTTTTCATATAGAAAAGTCATCAACAATGATATTTTCATATAGAAAAGTCATCAGCAATTATCTTTTTATATAGAAAAGTCATCAACAATGATATTTTCATATAGAAAAGTCATCAGCAATGACCTTTTCATATAGAAAAGTCATCAGAAATGATCTTTTCATATAGAAAAGTCATCAGCTATTATCTTTTCAAATAGAAAAGTCATCAGCAATGATATTTTCATATAGAAAAGTCATCAGCTATGGTCCTTTCATATAGAAAAGTCATCAACGGTGATCTATTCGTATAGAAAAGTGATCAATGTTGATCACTTCTTATAGAAAAGTCATCAACGAAGATCTTTTCGTCATCAACGATGATCTTTTCGTATAGAAAAGTCATCGACGATGATCTTTTCGTATTGAAAAGTCATCAACGATGATCTTTTCGTATTGAAAAGTCATCAACGATGATCTTTTCGGATAGAAAGACATCAACGATGATCTTTACGTATAGAAAAGTCATCAACGATGATCTTTTCGTATAGCAAAGTCATCAACGATGATCTTTTCGTCATTAACAAAGATCTTTTCGTCATTAACAATGATCTTTTCGTCATCAGCGATGATTTTTTCGTATAGAAAAGTCATCGACGATAATCTTTTCATATAGAAAAGTCATCGACGATAATCTTTTCGTATAGAAAAGTCATCGACGATGATCTTTTCGTATAGAAAATTCATCGACGATGATCTTTTCGTATAGAAAAGTCATCGACGATGATCTTTTCGTATAGAAAAGTCATCGACGATGATCTTTTCGTATAGAAAAGTCATCGACGATGATCTTTTCGTATAGAAAAGTCATCGACGATGATCTTTTCGTATAGAAAAGTCATCGACGATAATCTTTTCATATAGAAAAGTCATCGACGATAATCTTTTCGTATAGAAAAGTCATCGACGTTGATCTTTTCGTATAGAAAATTCATCGACGATGATCTTTTCGTATAGAAAAGTCATCGACGATGATCTTTTCGTATAGAAAAGTCATCGACGATAATCTCTTCGTATAGAAAAGTCATCGACGATGATCTTTTCGTATAGAAAAGTCATCGACGATGATCTTTTCGTATATCAACGACTATCTTTTCGTACAGAAAAATACATCAACGATGATGTTTTCGTATAGAAACAGACATCAACGATGATGTTTTCGTATCGAAAAGTCAACACGAAGATGTTTTCGTATCGAAAAGTCATCAACGATGATCTTGTCGTGTAAATCATCTAGTATGAAAAGTCATCAACGATTATTTTTTCGTGTAGAAGTCATCAAAACAAACTATAAGAATTAATCTTCTTGGTGATTTTGTATTCATATACAAGATTTACTCCTATATTTTGTTTTGTGACCTTCATTAGGATTTACCACTTAATAAACTGCTGTTTGATTTTATTATGAGTTTAAGCCCCACAGCGATTGAAATAATTTATTATTTAAAGCCTAAAACTATGCTTTAATTTTTTTCTCCAAAACTAAAACGCTGCGGGGTATACATCGAACATGAATATTAAAATAAAACAAAATGTATGCAATATAATGCATACATATATTAAATGACCAACTGTGTTTCCATTCATTTAAAAATTCAAATAAAAGGCTATAACGAATTTACTTTTGCTTCTTTTTGTGTCAGTCAAAAAAAAAATATTTACCTATTTCTTTTGCAACATATTGTTGAGCACTTTTCAATTTTGATTTCTAAAATTTATACTAAAAAATTCATTGCCGTTTATTTTCGTTACATATACGTATGTATGTTCGTGCGCCCCGGCGTTTCCAGTTTCCGTCCTCGTTTGATGGGTATGGATGTGTGGCTGACATAGATTTTAGATGGTTTTGTGTGTTGGTTTTGGCTCTTTAGTTTGGTAAAATGACCAATATTTAGTTGACCACATGGGTTGTATGTTGGTCCACATATATACATATATATATATATATAGAGCAAAGTTAAATGAAACACCAACAAACAGAGCAACACAACCTCCAGCCGGCAACACGAGCTGTTTTCGGTAGTCGGAATTAATTGCTTGTTTTCACAAAACCAAAAACTTTGTTGAGGTCCTCCATTTTTCCCCCTCATTCCCTTTGTTGACCAAGTGTTGGCATCGTGGGCAGGTGCTGGTACCTCAGAGAAGAGGAAGCTCAAAAAAGCACAATTCGAATGGATTTTAAATATTCAAAATGAAAAAGGTTACCAGCACAAAACATTGTTTGTTTGTTGGAAAACGAAGGTTTAGTTTTTATATTTGATAGAGAATTTTCAGTTTAGTTTAGAAAGTTAAAAAATCTTGTATGATTTTTGTTTGTTTTTTTTTTTTCATTAAATGAAATCCCATTCTGGTGTTCGACACCTGCTGTTGGTCGTTGACTGCAAATTGGTAGAGGTCAAAATTGGGAATGTTTAATAAAGTGCCAAAAAGAGGGTAATATCACAGATTATTGTTAGGATTAACGCGAGAATAAATCGTACAGAAATTTTCTAATTCCATAAACGCATTATAATTTTACTCATCTTTTAAAAAAAAATGATTTCCTTTGCCGTTAAATTAAAATTGGTTAAATTTAAAAATTTTACAAAATTGCTATTTTGAAGAACCTTATGATAGGCTTTTAATGAAACTCTGTGCCACAAAGTAGGCAATCAATTTTTTTTGCTTAAATGTTATTTGATTGCTATATATATTTCTGACCTAGGCAACACTAATGGCGAATTCGATTCTGCAAAAAAGTGCAACACTTCCATTGCCCTTTTCCCGAAAACTGCACTATTGTATCACTTTTTTGAAATTTGAAAGCTTAATTACCAAATTTCAAAAAAGTGACACAAAAGTGCAGTTTTCGGAAAAAGGACAATGAAAATGTTGACATGAGGCATCCCTGGGCATTTCTTCCACCAGCATACATTCGATATTGCATAAAGACCTGGTGCACACGTGGTGGTGAACACGCGGTGCTTCAAAAGACATTTTTAAGATCGTCACAGGTGACGAATCTTGGATCTATGCGTATGAGCCCGAAACAAAACAGCAATCGACCATGTGGGTCTTCGAAGACAAGCCAAATCCAACGGAAGTTGTTCGTGGAAGAAGCACTTCGTAGCAAATGGTCGCCTGTTTCTTCGGCAAAACTGGTCATGTGGCGACTGTTCCGCTTGAGCAACGTAGGACGGTCAATTCTGAGTGGTACACCACAATTTGTTTGCCTAAAGTCTTCGGAGAAATTCGAAAAACGAACAAGAGAAGACGAATCATTGTGCACCATGACAATGCGAGCGCTCACAAATCGTCTCAAACCAGCGCCTTTTTGACCGGCCAAAACATCTAATTGATAGGTCATCCGCTGTACAGCCCTGACTTGGCACCCAATAATTTCTTTTTATTTCCGCACATAAAGAAAAAATTGCGTGGTCAACGATTTTCGTCGCTAGAAGATGCTGTTCAAAACCCATGTTTTGGAGGTGTCTCAATCGGAGTGGAAAAAGTGCATCGACAATTGGTTTGAGCGCATGCAAAGGTGTATAAATCATGCTGGAGAATACTTTCAAAAACAATAAAACCATTTTTGATGATAAATATTCGCATTTTCATTATTAGACCAGAAATATATATAGCAGCCCTATATCAAGAGCTTTTGATTTGAAAATACAAAAAAAAACTTTTTAATTAATATTACATCGACTGCTTTCTTTTGGTAAAACTCTTTTTATCCCTGTCTAAATCTGTACTATTGATAACTATGATATTTGTACACTATTGTGATGACATCTTCTCATAATCCTAAAGATATGCTTGCATATCTTATTAACTTATATTCCACAATTTAAGCAGAGATAATTGAGTTACTTTGCAATTATTTCCTCAACAATTGCCTGAACATTTGAAGCTCCTCTAACGAGGTTTTTGTCTGAGATCTGTTGTGGTCAAGGTGCGTCGTTAATTTCAAGTTGATCGGTTGAAATATACACTATTTCTGAAGCGTATTGCACAATATCATAGATTTTTTATTTTAAAGTCATTTGAAGCCTATCCTAAAACGTTTTTTATTGCAATGGTTGTAATTGTTTACATTTCCATTTTCTGAAATTATTAATGGGTAAGATTTTAAAACATATCTTACTTCATACTGCAACAACATCCCATTGAAGCTTTCCTCAAAAGAGGTTTTTGTCTGAGATCTGCTGTCCTTTCAAGAGGCGACGGTCGTTTCTAGTTGATGGGGCTTTATTCACAATTTAGTAAATCTGATTGGATACTTTAAATATTTTTTTAATGATATTTATTTAATTCCTACAGTAACGAAATGCTTACTGTAAATTAATGTACATATTTACATATTATTATCTGCAAGGTATGTTTGAATTTTTATTGAAACAAGTTAGCCCCAAAGTAGGCAAGCTATTTTAATGTTCACTAGAATTTCATGAATCCTTCTTTAACATCTAAATAGCTGTAAAAAATAAGTTGTTTTATAAATTTATAGCTATTTTGGTTATTTGGTGTATAGGTTATATTTCACTGTATTTAAAGACTTATGTGGGAGATACAAGAAAACGTGGTCCAAGATTTTACATTATCGAACTTAAAGTAATGTAGAAGAAGGTATTATTACGTCCTTAACTTTAGGTCATTCCCTCCTTTCTGGAGTTATTGCATGCATCAGCCAGACAGACGAACAGGCGTAGCTTAATGCTAGCTAGACTCAAAATGTCCTGAAACGGATTTCCCTTAACATATATGGACAGAAACAGTCCACCAAGCGAACATTTTTGAAACTGGTCCAGTTTTATTATTATTTTTATAACTTTATAAATATATACTTTTAAAAAATTTATTTCGATATGCATTAATACCACAATTAGTTCCAAATTCTATCCTACATAAGATCTCTTAATGTTATAAAAAATTAACATTTTTTAGGTGTTTATATCATTAATTTAGTGTTCACATAGATGACCCGATCGATTTTATTTAAAAGCATATATTCATTTGTAAACATAAAATATCTATTAATAAATGTTATTAGAAAATAATATAAATTTGTGTTTATTTAAATTATAAAATTTTTAAAAATTATATTTTAAAATTATTATTAAAAATAAAATTTATAAAAATTACTCATTAAAATAAACACAAATTTTTGTTTTTTTATATGCTACTATAAAAATGTGACGTACGTCACGTAGCGTGTGTCACAAAGGGTGGAAGGCATTTTATTAAAAGTTACAACATTTTTTGGCTGCAAATAAGTTATTTTAGAATACTCCTACATATTCCTTTTAGGTATTCGATTTTTTGTGCTTTATTATTTATGCAAAATTTGCTAAAAATTACGAAAACACATTTCAACTTTGAGTGTTACTTCCAGTTTTTGTAGCGTATTTCAGAAAACTTTGTGATCAGTTATTTCTCAAAAAAAAAAAAATACCAGTTAAAAAATTATGTTTTATGCTAATTGAAAGTACACTTAAATCCCACTAATCGCTGTGTATAAGTTGAAGTTATCTCTTTTGAAAGACCAAAATAGGTTTACATTCCAGAAACGCGAATGAATGTAATGTACGTTACACATGATTTGCCCATATATAATCTTGGTGACAACTTTGATATGTCCCACCGCAGCTTTCTTCCGTAAGGCGAGGGGACATAAGGATAATAAAAAAATCTATCTACTCCCTTTTGAAAGAAATCTTGCTGCAACACAATTTTCCACACATATGTACCTTGGCTATTTTTCTAAAATTTTCATGCGAATTTCCGAGGTCATTTGTAGAAGAGTTTGGCATTTTACATGTTATTCCCTAAAAATATACTTTAATTTTTTAAGAAATATGTTATATCAAGGTAGGCAACGAGGGCGGCATAGCGCCCTACATTATTCATTTTTGTGCAAATCTATAAGAAATGGTCTTAGATCATTGGAAGTTGGCACTAAGCATAATATTGATTAAATTAAGAAAAAAATGATACAATCGATAAAGATTTTTGCGCATATAACTCCTATCCAAGCAAGAGTCTTCAAATTTGGTACATATACTTACTAGAACAAACAAAAGATGAGTGCTAAGTTTCCCACCATCCATACAATCTAAATTGATATTTAAGCATCCCTTTTGTATACCCAAGCAAGTCTTTAAATTTGGCAAAAGCTCGTTCTAGAACAAACAGAACCCTGCAGCCAAAATGACTAGTTTGTATATAGAAATATACTAGTTGCTTTTTACTTCAAACTAGTAACATATCTGTCCTTTTTTCATATAACGAACTACCGATTTTAACATTGGCTTGTCATAGGCACCCAACTAGTTCATTTGTTTACAATTCATTACTAGTTAATATCTAGTTCAGTTATTACTATATTTGAGAATAAGAGAGCACAAGAGAATGGTGGTGGGAGAGAGAAACATTTACTCTGCCACCACCAAGCAAGTACTTGCTCGTTAAGCAGTTCAATCATTTTTGCTTCTTTTTCTGCTGCTGACGGCAGAGAGACGAACGAGTCGATCTGTAACCACCATGTAGGTACCATGCAAGTACAGTTAAGCAGCTCAGATAATCGTTTTTGCTGGCAGCGATGCGAATGGGTTTGCATAGGTCACATGACTGGCAACTAGCCTATGACTGGTTCAATACGCAACTAGAAATGATTTCAGCTGCAGGGAAGATACACGCCAAGTTTTAACAAAATCGTCCACTCCCACCGCCCATAATACCATTATAAAATATAGGTTATTTTTTCAGTATTCAATAATACTTGGCCTAATAGTATGCAATAGTTTCTAGCAATATTTTCATGCAAGAACTTTGTGAATAGTTTCGTGATTTTAACCAGAAATTTACAGTTTTCTTCCTGTTCCGAAAATTTCCAAGAAGACACTCCCATCCTTCATTCTATTGAAAGAACAGCTTGAAAATATAAAATAAATTAATTCTTAGAGTCCTAAAGATTTGGACATAATAGGGACAAATTTTATTCAAAATTTATTGAATAATACTATATTTTTATAATATACCAAAGTCAAATGGTATTTTCAAGAAAATTATGCATATATTGCATGAAATATAAGTCATATCTTTATTCGCTTCAAATTTTTCTGAAATGTCATATTTAAATAATCCTCTACAAAACTGCATTATTCACTTTTTGAAATTGAGTGTTTGAAAAAAGGTTATTGACATCAAAATCCCTCTGTGTCATTCATATCGTCCAAAAACATTAATGACTTTTCGCTTAAAAAAGTAATTTTAGTTGTTGATATGGGAAAAATGTCGGCAATATGACATATGCCAATGCAATGCAATATGTAATCCAATGCAATATGTAATTTTGTACTGTATGTAGAAATAATTTTTATTTTCGCCCAAAAACAATTATGTCATTACGCCCAAAATACAGAAACAATTTTATTTTCAAATGTTCAGCACACAAACCAGGCTACAATTCATGGTGGAATATACCATTATAGCTACGCGGACCAAGATGTGCTTAAGTACGTGGCCGGCCTTCGGTCGTGGTTAAAGATTTTCTCCTCTGAGGTATGTCCAAAGACAGTTACGCGGTCCAAAGTGTCTTAGCGTGGCCTGTGTTCAAGACTTTATCCTCTGGGGTATTTACAAAAATGGCTACGCGGTCCAAAGTGACTAAGCGTGACCGACCTTCATCCGGGGTTAACGATTTTCTCCTCTGTGGTATGTCTAAAGACGGTTACGCGCACCAAAGCTTATTTACTGAAGTATTTTTAGAAGATTTTTTTTTTGGGGCGAAATGACGTTGGCCTATATGACATTTTTAGATAATCGATTTTTGGTGATATGTCGCTTTTTGGGCGAATTTACATTCGTGGTTTTGGGATATATGACATTGGGCGAGATGACGCTACGCCGGCAACGAGTTTAGACCAATCTAGGGACAAATTTGTACTGCAAAATATGCTTCAGTTCTTTAATAAATATGTCGGAGATATTTTAGTTTCATTGTCAATTCTATCATTTGTTACATGATATGCTGACATGATTACGATTTATCTCAAACTAGGCAACTAGTTGAGACAAATCGAGGAAGAAATGTGTACCGCATATGTAAGGGTCCGCCATCTAACGTTTTTTTTTCAACTAGTGCTTGTTTCGTGAATATGGTTGTGTATACAGGACACACATGCTTACAAGCACACCTACATAGGATAGGAGTTGCAGATGACAGCATATGTAGGGCATGCGGGGAGGATGACGAAACGTTGGAGCATTTCCTCTGCCAGTGCCCAGCGTTCGCGAACAATATGTAGATCCCGTTTCTTAGAAAATGATACTATACCAGACTTGACCCAACTTAGGGGCGTGGACTGGAAGAAGATTGAGGACTATGTCGACAGTACAGAGGTCCTAAAATAACTTTCCAATGACCTTTCTAAATAATAACAATTAGAGCGCACAACAGGCCGAATACTGGCTTACGTGTATGTCCAACGACATGAGGTGGAATTTCACCGCCTCCTCTTCTTAACCTAGCCTAACCTGTAAGGACACCCATGATCTTACTAGTTTCTACCTTGCTCAATCTCAGTAAGGTCTTGGTCTTGTCCTCTTTCGGGTCACCCCACAAGACTTTCGTTGTCTTCCCAACGTTTTAACTATTCCACAGCGTGATATGGGCGTTCATCGCCCATATTTTTAGTTCCGAACGCGTAACTCCGAAGGGTTTTGCGTTCTCTAATGTTGTAGTTTGCAAGTCTCTGGCTCTAGATGCCAAGGCGTTTGCTTTCTCGTTACCCCTTACTCCGCAATGGATGGTAACATCCGTAACTCCGAAGGGTTTTGCGTTCTCTAATGTTGTAGTTTGCAAGTCTCTGGCTCTAGATGCCAAGGCGTTTGCTTTCTCGGATGGTAACACTTAGCTCATGTCTGATTTGACAGATAATTAGTTTTATCCTTCCGCTGAACGAATATGGTTGTGTATACGCTTGAACAACGCTGGGAGCGATCGACTTACAGAAGATGCCGATTTTGCCAAAAAATCATCTTTTCAGATGAAGCTCATTTTGATCTTGGCGGGTATGTAAACAAGCAAAATTGTCGCATTTGGGGCACAGAAAACCCGCACGCATACATTGATAAGCCGATACACCCAAAACGAGTCACTGTTTGGAGCGGATTTTGGTCCAGAGGCATAATTGGGCCATTTTTCTTCGAAAATGAGCAAGTGGCCGTTACATCAATGGCGATCGTTATCGGGCCATGTTGAACGAATTTTTGTTCACAAAAATTGAAGAGGAGGATATTGGCAACATTTGGTTTCAACAGGACGGCGCTACGTGCCACACAGCCGAAGCTACACTCGATGTTTTCAAAAAAAAGTTATTTGGCGGATCCTTTAGAAGAATGAGACCACTTTACCCATTAATTCCTCAAAAATATGCTTCATTTCTTTAATAAATATGTTGTCTTAAAATAGGCAATGAGTGTAGAAAAAATTAGGGAGTTATTTTTTTCAGGAGCTTTTTAAACACTTGTTATGTGATATCTTGAGGTGACTGCGATTTAAATAAATCCAATAACAATAATAATAAAAAGAATCAAATCGCCCATTTCTCTTGCAGTAGTTTCGCCATTGCACGGTAGAGATGACTGCAAACAAGTGATAAAATTAGTATATTTAGTATTCCTTCAAAATCCCTTAACAGTTTCGAAACGATTTTATTACATATAAAAATTTGTTTGCCATCGGCCTACTGTGTATTGGTTTTTATGCATATATTTACTCTAAATTTTTTTTTTTCTTCTCCCAATTACTTTGATAATTATAGTGATTCCACAAAGAATGATGAAACATATCTCATGTTATAGTCCTAAAGTTATACTTTACTTTTTAGGTCATAAAAAAAGTTAAAAGTTAATAAAAAAATTGTTAGATTTTAAACGTTAGAGAAAATAATATGTAAAAAATGGTTACAACAAATATTACATACTATTGGCTTAAATGTATTATATTTTTTATATATTCTAGTATGTGTATACGTACGAGTATTTCCAATAATATTTTCGCAATAATGACCATGACAAATTCATGGGAAAACGTGATTGATTTCTTCCGTATATTCATCTACATTTACAATTACATTTTTTTTTTTTCCAAAAAATGGCAATGTGATTCCCGGAAAAATTTAATTTAATTTTTTTTTTAGGTAAACCAATTTAAAACCTCATTATAGGAAATGTCTTTTTTATTGTTTTAAGTACTTTACATTTGTGTTGCAATTTAATCTTTTATTTTTTAAAAAATGAAACACATTTTTAAGGGAATTTCATTCTATTGAAACATTATATGTGTTACATTGTCGGCCATATAATCCATAGAATAATCTTCAGTGACAAGTCGAGCTACATAGTGAGTGATAACATCGTCGACGACTCCATGGTCGACACAATCGATAATATCTTCATCACTGCAGATGCAAATGACAACGTCTTATAAATGATCCTCGACGAACTAATGCAAGACACTATCGTGCACGGCTTTTTTGGTACTTGTGTGAAAATGTCGTTGATGATTCTCTTTGCCTGTCCTCTAATGGTGTTTTCTTTTGTGGCAAAAAATGCTACATTTTTTATGCCTTTCGCCCCAAAAATGCCTTTTTGTCTTCGATATGGCAAATAAATGCTGCACTGTGAAAGGGTTTCGTTTTCTTTTGTGAAAAATGTCGCACTTGCACGGGGCAAAAATGCAACATTTCAGCCCTGTATTTAATCGAAGGGGTGGACGCTGCCCTACAAAACAAATGTTTTTTCGGCGTCGAGCGAATAGCCTAAATAACCGCGTGTGTCCGTGCCTGCTTTTTTATAATGAAGTTTGGTCAGATGCTTTATTTAGGCGGCGCCGTGGAGTATTCTTTGTTTTTAGTTTACATTTAGTGAGTTAAAAGGCTAGTTTTTTGCATTTTTGTTATCGATTCTGACCATAAAAAATGCAGCAGTACAAGAGGGTGTAGGCGACATTATTCAAATGCTGCTCTCTGACAGAGCAACATCTTTTTTTAGAAAAGAAAACACCATAAGTGTCTTCAACGATTTATAAAGGGTCGTGCACCCGCTTCAGGGATGTCTTCAAGACATTTCCTACTGGGTTGCTACTAGTTGCCTATACTAAAGCGTTAAAATTGTCATGCATACTTTTAGGAGTTCGACCACACACACTCACACGCATGAATGATAATACAGGTCCTACAAATTAACTGGCAAATTCTTAATAATTTTTGTTTTTTATTTAAATTGTTTATTGCATTAATATTACATACATACACATATTAAGGCTTCCCTGAACAAAATCTCTTCCTCCGAACTGACTAGTTAACTTTTGAAAAACATACAAATACAATAGTTTTTAAATCTTTTCAACTTCTTCAACTATCATGAAAAATCGAGAAACTTTTAATGCGTGTGTAAATAGTTTAAGGCAAACAATTCATTAGGAGTTACAACTTGAACGAAACTCACTTGAAAAAAAGAAACAAAAGCTGCGGAATAGCAAACAGAAAATTAAGCTGATTTATTTTTTTTAAAGAAAAAAGGAGGAAGGTTGCAGAACGCACAACGGAAGAGGAATTATTCGTGGAAAATGGGAGAAGCTATACTTTCTTCGCTAAAAGATGGAATAAAGTAATTGAAAATATAAATATATAGGGTGATTTTTGCAAAACGCACCCAGGAAAATAATTGGTTGGAATTCGATTGTAACAATAAAAAAATAGTACTAGCAACTAAAAGTATATTGCTTACACCGTGTGTCAGTTGTATTTATATACATACAGGGTTGCCCATATTCGACGGACCCATGTTGTCGTTGGGCCCATTCCAATCGACGAGGCTTGTCCGCAGGCAACAATCTTTGCGTCAATTGAATTTTGTACGGGAACAAATGCAAATCAACGCGAATAATCCGTTGTAAAGTGGACCGAGCCATGCCCAACTGCTGAGAACGGCGTTTTTGGGATGTTCTTGGGGACCTCTCAACACTGGCTCGTACGGCAGCGATATTCTCGGCCGATCGCCTTGGTCGACTTTTATTTGGCCTCTTCGGATTAGAAAGAGCCTCACCAGTCGAAAATTTTTCGTATAAACGCTTAATGGTGTTCTTAGAAGGCGCACTTCTCACATTTTTTAATATTTTAAAAGCACGTTGAGTTTTCACAATTGACTTGAATGTAAATTTCAACTATTTCAGAGCGCTCGCGTGGCGTGTATTGTTCCATGGTAAAAATCTGCTTGGACTGACGCTTCAAACGCGGTATGTCATTAAGCGATCTGACATCTCTGTCAAAAGTTATGGCGTTGCCAGATGGGTCCGTCGAATATGGGCAACCCTGTAAATAGTTGAAACAACAATAATAACATGGATACGATCAAATGAAAATCCATGCTAATAAATCGATGGTTGTATTAATCGAATTAAGATTGTTTTTTTCATTGACACTCGGTTAGTTGTGGTAACCAGTTTTAAACTTTCATTATGGTACCATATGATAGATTTTTGGTTGTGACAACCAATGTTTTATTCTTGACAACAGAAATTGTATCAATAGACCAAAGATTATTATTGTAACAAATAATTGGTTAATACAACAGAAAAATAATTTCCCAAATTTAGAATAATGGTTGGTGTTATTTTGCTGATACATGACAAACAAAAAATAAAATTACTCGACATAAATAAATCTTCAACATTTTGTTCAAGAACGGTATATGTAGTCAAAAATAATCTCGTGTGGATAATAATGTGTGGAATGCAGAATATGTTGTTGAAAATGTTTTACATAAATAAAAAATAAAAGCAACAATCATGAAATTGAAAGCGTAATTGCATAAAAGTTTTGTGGTTTTTTTTTCGTGTACTAAAATTTGTGTCAAATATTCCCACATCTCATAATAGTGATGAATTTGTAATATGGGATTTTTAATTTTGTTATGAATTGTTTGGGTTTTTGGGTTTAATGAAAACGGTTTTTAATTAATTGTCGGTAGTATATGACTGACAAATTGTCAGTACAACCAATTTTTTAAAGCAGTTGGTTGTGGCAACATACAACAGATAATTTTAGCCACCATTTCCGAAGTTGACGCAACCAAATGTGTTTGTTGTCAACATGGAAGCAGAAGTATACCACAACCAAAATGTTGGTTGTCCTGATGGAATCGCATGATAGTAGACAGAACTGCGGTTGGCAAATAATTCGGTTGAGGCAACCAAACTGTATTCTGTGTGCGAATATCTTTAAAGTGCAGACAAACATTTTGATATCCAGGAAATTGTCCTTATTTATGGTACTGACGCTTGTACATGACTTGAGACATGTGGTCGACGTGACTGGCGCAAACACTAATCTGGTCATGTAAGCTGTAAGGAAGTACATCCGGCTGTAAAGAAGTATTGCGGTAGTAATGGATCGAACAACAAACAGTACCCGAAATACCTATAAACGTACATGTCTGTGAAGATAAATTGTTAATTTAACTAGCAAAGACACAAACCACCAGTTTTAACAGAGCGCTGTTAATGGGTTAACAGAGGTATGTTAAGACGAAATGAAGCAGCTGCTAGCATATATTGAATCGATTTATGGACGATCAGGCAAATATATATATCAAAACTAAGGTTTATAAAATAGATATAATGTCTATGTAGTTGTGTAAACATCAAACATAGAAGAAATCTCATGGGTTATATATATATATAGCCACCAAAAGTACATATAATTTTGCAAAATCTTTGTCAGCGCAGTAAGTAATCTGGGATACATAGGGTAATAGAACTTATAGAAGATGAAAGGTCGTGGAACGACCTTTCAGAATATATATAGACTATATCCCAAAACAATTTGTGAATCCGGATATTTTCGATATAAACCAAACTGTGTTTTTAACAAAGGAGCCCACTGTGCGAAAACGGAAATACATAGGGTAATGAAACTTGTACTGAGTGAAAGGTCTTGACATGACCTTTCCGAATATATATAGACCATATCCGAAAACAATTTGTGAATCCGGATATTTTCGATATAAACCAAACAATGTTTTTAACAGAGGAGCCCACTGTGCGAAAACGAAAATACATAGGGTAATGAAACTTGTACAGGGAGAAAGGTCTTGAAATAACCTTTCCGAATATATATAGACCATATCCGAAAACAATTTGTGAATCCGGATATTTTCGATATAAACCAAACAATGTTTTTTGAACAGAGGAGCCCACTGTGCGAAAACGGAAATACATAGGGTAATGAAACTTGTACTGAGTGAAAGGTCTTGACATGACCTTTCCGAATATATATAGACCATATCCGAAAACAATTTGTGAATCCGGATATTTTCGATATAAACCAAACTGTGTTTTTAACAAAGGAGCCCACTGTGCGAAAACGGAAATACATAGGGTAATGAAACTTATACTGTGTGAAAGGTCTTGACATGACCTTTCCGAATATATATAGACCATATCCGAAAAAAACTTGTGAATCCGGATATTTTCGATATAAACCAAACAATGTTTTTTGAACAGAGGAGCCCACTGTGCGAAAACGGAAATACATAGGGTAATGAAACTTGTACTGAGTGAAAGGTCTTGACATGACCTTTCCGAATATATATAGACCATATCCGAAAACAATTTGTGAATCCGGATATTTTCGATATAAACCAAACAATGTTTTTAACAAAGGAGCCCACTGTGCGAAAACGAAAATACATAGGGTAATGGAACTTGTACTGCGTGAAAGGTCTTGACATGACCTTTCCGAATATATATAGACCATATCCGAAAACAACTTGTGAATCCGGATATTTTCGATATAAACCAAACAATGTTTTTTGAACAGAGGAGCCCACTGTGCGAAAACGGAAATACATAGGGTAATGAAACTTGTACTGTGTGAAAGGTCATGTCAAGACCTTTCACTCAGTACAAGTTTCATTACCCTATGTATTTTCGTTTTCGCACAGTGGGCTCCTTTGTTAAAAACATTGTTTGGTTTATATCGAAAATATCCGGATTCACAAGTTGTTTCCGGATATGGTCTATATATATTCGGAAAGGTCATGTCACGACCTCTCACTCAGTACAAGTTTCATTACCCTATGTATTTCCGTTTTCGCACAGTGGGCTCCTTTGTTAAAAACATTGTTTGGTTTATATCGAAAATATCCGGATTCACAAATTGTTTTCGGATATGGTCTATATATATTCGGAAAGGTCATGTCAAGACCTTTCACTCAGTACAAGTTCCATTACCCTATGTATTTCCGTTTTCGCACAGTGGGCTCCTCTGTTAAAAACATTGTTTGGTTTATATCGAAAATATCCGGATTCACAAGTTGTTTTCGGATATGGTCTATATATATTCGGAAAGGTCATGTCAAGACCTTTCACTCAGTACAAGTTTCATTACCCTATGTATTTCCGTTTTCGCACAGTGGGCTCCTCTGTTCAAAAAACATTGTTTGGTTTATATCGAAAATATCCGGATTCACAAGTTGTTTTCGGATATGGTCTATATATATTCGGAAAGGTCATGTCAAGACCTTTCACTCAGTACAAGTTTCATTACCCTATGTATTTCCGTTTTCGCACAGTGGGCTCCTTTGTTAAAAACATTGTTTGGTTTATATCGAAAATATCCGGATTCACAAATTGTTTTCGGATATGGTCTATATATATTCGGAAAGGTCATGTCACGACCTTTCACTCAGTACAAGTTTCATTACCCTATGTATTTCCGTTTTCGCACAGTGGGCTCCTCTGTTCAAAAAACATTGTTTGGTTTATATCGAAAATATCCGGATTCACAAATTGTTTTCGGATATGGTCTATATATATTCGGAAAGGTTATTTCAAGACCTTTCTCCCTGTACAAGTTTCATTACCCTATGTATTTTCGTTTTCGCACAGTGGGCTCCTCTGTTAAAAACATTGTTTGGTTTATATCGAAAATATCCGGATTCACAAATTGTTTTCGGATATGGTCTATATATATTCGGAAAGGTCATGTCAAGACCTTTCACTCAGTACAAGTTCCATTACCCTATGTATTTCCGTTTTCGCACAATGGGCTCCTTTGTTAAAAACATTGTTTGGTTTATATCGAAAATATCCGGATTCACAAATTGTTTTCGGATACGGTCTATATATATTCGGAAAGGTCATGTCAAGAGCTTTCACTCAGTACAAGTTCCATTACCCTATGTATTTTCGTTTTCGCACAGTGGGCTCCTTTGTTAAAAACATTGTTTGGTTTATATCGAAAATATCCGGATTCACAAATTGTTTTCGGATACGGTCTATATATATTCGGAAAGGTCATGTCAAGACCTTTCACTCAGTACAAGTTTTATTACCCTATGTATTTCCGCTTTCGCACAGTGGGCTCCTCTGTTCAAAAAACATTGTTTGGTTTATATCGAAAATATCCGGATTCACAAGTTGTTTTCGGATATAGTCTATATATATTCTGAAAGGTCGTTCCACGACCTTTCATCTTCTATAAGTTCTATTACCCTATGTATCCCAGATTACTTACTGCGCTGACAAAGATTTTGCAAAATTATATGTACTTTTGGTTGCTATATATATATATAATCCATGAGATTTCTTCTATGTTTGATGTTTACACAACTACATAGACATTATATCTATTTTATAAACCTTAGTTTTGATATATATATTTGCCTGATCGTCCATAAATCGATTCAATATATGCTAGCAGCTGCTTCATTTCGTCTTAACATACCTCTGTTAACCCATTAACAGCGCTCTGTTAAAACTGGTGGTTTGTGTCTTTGCTAGTTAAATTAACAATTTATCTTCACAGACATTAAACGTACCAGAGGCAAATATGCGTACATAAATAATCTTCCTTACTATTTAAATCTGTACGTTTAAAAATCGTATAAAGTTCTCTACCTTGCAAAAACAACACCCTATATATAAAAACACATTCCCTGTTAGTATAGACCAGAGACAAAAAAACGCAGATAATTCATCTTCTTTCTTCCTTCCTAGTTAACTCTATACCTTGGCGTATAGTTTATGAAACATACGTATTCCTGCTCTCACTAAGAAGCTCAAAAGTGTTGAAAACTTTGCGGTTATAAGTTTTGGGTTTTCTTTTCTTCGCCACCAAATCCGTCACTAATTCAACTTTTACGTACGTGATGCTGCAAAGCGCATCTAGAGCGTACGTAAACTAAGACGATATAAGGATTTTCTTTTTGACAAACTTACACAGAGAGGACACATATAAAAGTCTTAAGATATAAAAATATCCTTGAGGAAGACACAGACATACGTACATCTGCTACACAGAAAGAAGAAAGGGCTCATCTCTGTTGAAACATTGAGAGAAGCATGAACTGCAAGCAAGGATTGAGGGGTAATAATCTAAAGGGATTATATATTAGCGCAACTTTGTATTTTCCTAGAAATACTGCTCTCTCTCTCTCCCTCTCTGTGTAAGATATGGGAATGAGTGAGTTTTCTTATCCTGGGCTCTTCAGAAACATCTCATATCCCCCTCCTCTTTGCCTTTGTCACATTGCTTTCTGGGAAACTATCTGACGGCCACTGCGGGATCTTAACCACTATGTTTAGGTGGCTGAAGATTGATAATCCATTGACAGTGACATTTTGCTATTCATGTTGCATGCCACACCACACGATACGATATCGTTGTAGCACTTACACACACTCAGTTTCTGACTCGAATGCACTTCAATTTGGCCGAGATAGTCGGTGTGACATTGCGGAGGTTTCCTTTTCAATTTATTATTTTTTTCGAAGGATACAACTCCCGTCACCCTCGTCATCGGGACCATCGAGGACCAACAGCAGCAGTAGCAGTTGTTCAAGTGTACTGTTGATGGTATCTTGAAGCGTAAAAGGCAATCAATTTGAAATGTTTTTCACACGATGTGTGAAATCAATTGATTTGATAGGAATAATTCGTAAAGCACTGATATAAATGTTCAATTTATTGGGGAATTTTCAACAAAATCTGATTTTAAAAACTATATGGTTTAAGAATCAAACAGGGTGAGAATTTGAGAAAAATCCCACACACAGTAAATTCAATTTTGCTGCAAAAATGTACCAGAATATATCTATCTGGAATATGGGGACATTAGGTATTCGGAGTTGGAAAAATTTTATATAATATTAAGAAAATGATTTGAACTGGGATATTCTCCTGACTCTGGACCAAACTGCTGTTACACAATGATAGAAAACAAGTATTTTTAAGGAAATTGTCTTAAGTTTAAATACGAAATGTCAATGCTTTAAATATTAGATCATCTTTAGAGCAAAGTAAATTGGAGCAATTAAGCAAATTTGTGAAGTGTAATGAATTCAGTGAAAAAGAGAACAATATAACGGGGTTTCCAATAGGAATGATATGATATTGAACTGACGTTTCGGCCATTTGTAATATGTCATGATCTGTCATTTGTTTTTCATTGTATTCAGTAGTGTTTACAATTTCATCATGGAGCGATATAGGCAAGAACAACGTTTACAAATTATTCAGTTTTATTATCAAAATAATCGTTCTCTAATTGCAACATTTCGTGCGCTAACACCATTTTAAATCAAAAAAAACACTATCCAGTCGATCTACGACCTTGACACCCATGACCTCTCGTTAAGAGCTATCTTTTTGCCATTGACCGATTCCCGATCCGACGTACCGTTAAGGAGCTAGAGCAAAAATAAACTTTCAGTTCACATTTGAAAATGAGTTCTTTTTTAAAAAACCAAAAAAAAAAACACTTTCCAGTCGAACTACGACCTTGACACCCATGAGCAATATTTTAGCTCTCTTTTTGTCATTGACCGATTGTGGCTACGTGCCACACAGCAAATGAAATAATTGAATTGTTGCGAGAAAAGTTTGGAGATTCGATTATTTCAAGAAATTGTCATATTGAATGGCCTCCAAGAAGTTGTGATTTAACACCATTAGACTATTTCTTGTGGGGTTATTTGGTCTTTCGAAATAAACCAGACTCTCTTTAAGCTTTTCAAGTCAATATTGAACGTGCCATCAAAATTAGGTTCATCGAATTCGTTCGTGCAGAAGAAGTCGTGGAGGCCATTTGAATGACGTTTTATTTAGAACTTAATTGTATCGATTGTACTTCACATAAAATAAAATACTTTTGAATTTCCTTAACAATAAGTGTGTTTTTTTCAAAGAAATCATATCAGTCTTAATGGAAAACCCTATAGCTAAGACCCGGAAACGTTTAAGAAAATCCAACAAATGGTATTGGGTGATCGTCAGCAGGAAGTGCATGAGCAAACTGAAATGACAGGCATTTCAAAAAGTATTATACATCGCATATTGACCGAAAATTTTAACAAGAGAAATCTGTCAGCAAGATGGGTGCTGCGTTTGCTCACAATAGAACAAAAACAGGGTAGTGAAAACGTTTTAATAGCGTTTGGCGAGATTTCACCGCAATAAAGTGGAGTTTTTGCGTCAATTCGTAAACATGGATGAGACATGGGTCGACCACTTCACACCTGAGATAGAGGAGAAGTCAAACCAGTGGACTGGAATGGGAGAATCGTGTCCAAATAAGGTGAAAACAGTTTCATCTGCAGGCAAGGTCATGGCGTGGGATAATTTTTATTGATTATGTTCCAAAAGAAAACAATCAATCGCGAGTATTATGTTAACACATTGCAGCGTTAAGCGGAAGAAAGTAAGTGAAAAGGAAGTATTGGGCGAAAAATATAGTCTTGTTTTTTCAAGACCACTACTGCGATGTAGCCATAGTACGGATTACATCAATTGCAGTTTGTTAAAAAGTTTAACTATTTTTGCCTAGAGCAGTTAAAATAAGTTTCAATAAAAGATTTAGCCTTAAACTAGGAAATATTCTTCTAAAGCTTATATTGAACATGTTTAAAAAGTTAACCCTGAAAAGTAGTTAAGATATTGTAGATATTTTGTTTTATTATACTAATTAACGTAATACAAATTTTTACCGAGAGGTCCTTAATTTATTGCCATAAAATAATTTACTTCTCAAATTAAAAATCCACCTGATATGGCTCCTTTAAATATGCACGGTTTTACTTTATATTTCATTCATGGTTTTCTTTGCAACATATTTTATTCTATTTGCTTTTCCGGTGATACTTAAAATATGCTTCAAATATTAACGTTTTTATATACAAAGAGTAATACAGGGTGGCTGATGAATGCTGCTACCAAAAAGCAGCACGCTGCATTGTCGGGCCTCGTCTCAACTCTCCAATCAGTAATGAACAACTTTTTGGTAAGATGCCGCATCAACGAGCAGGGGGGGGGGGGGGGGGGGCATTTAAATTCCATTATTTTTAAAACTAATTAAGCCATATTTAATTAAATTTAATGAGCTTTAACATGAATAAACGAAAACTGAATTCCATACACTGAAAAAAAAAGTTATTTGAGTCTCTTATTGTAGCAATATTCATCAGCCACCCTGTACGAACTGAGAGAACAAACGCCGCTCATAGGGCGTATCAGAATCGTGGTACTAAGTAGTTATTAGATGCTGACATTATTTACAATGGTAACTACCATAGCGCCCAAAACAATGCAATATTTTCCAATAATAATGCAAACAACATGGAAATGTATTTTTATTATAGCTGTAAATACAATCAGCCTTATTCAAACAAACTTACAACAGTTTTATAAACGGATAATAGGGTATTTTTCTCAAATGTGTATTCAAAAACGAACAATAGCGTTATACGCCCTTAATAAAGGTTTGTCATTTTGAAGTTTAATGTATTTATTTATTTTTGTGTATTGTGCACTGAAATGCTATTATTACAATTATAGGAAAAAATAATTTCAGTGAAATATGAAAGCAATAAAAACAAAAGCAGCTTGTTGGCGTAGTTAATTGGCCTGAGATTGTAACAAAGCATCAGCTGGAGTGTGAAAATCTGAGGACAATTTTTTGTCGGTGTCCAGGAGATTGTTGTAGAACTCCTGAAGATTTTGCAGATACATTTTAAGATTATTTAGCTGAGTTGCATCGTTGCTCGACGTGGTCTCCTCCAGCATGTATAGTTTCTGTCGCAAAGACTCAATCGATTGTTCTACCCGTCGTCTAGTATCCTGTATCTTCAATGTAAGCCATGTCTTGGCACACTTTCATTCCGGTCATGCGTTCATTGCCCGAAGTCAACACGTCTTGGGCAACTTTCAATGAAATGTTCTTGCTGCTTCCACTATTCTTCCAGGCGGCATCCAGGTCACAAAACATGGAATTCCTTGGAATGAATTCTATGGAAGAAACTTGGCTGCAGTTTGTCGATTAACTTTTAGTTGCTTCATTAATTTATCGGATTTAACATGCAGGTCTTTATTTTGTTCTTCAGAGCGTTCCAGGATCAATTGTAGTTCGTTTATTTAATTCTTGCATTTATATCTCGATCAGTGTTGCCGTTTTTGGGTTTTTCTACCAAAATTGGTAGATTTTTTTTAGTTTGGTAGAATGGAAGAATAAATGTAAATTTGGTAGATTTACGCCCCTCAAGATATTTATTTATATTTATTATATATCATATGAAGTTTTGACAAAAATATATTTTGACGTCGTGTAGTAAATTTCTTTGTTTTCGTAACAATTACCCGATACAAATAATAGGTAATATCGCTGACTCTTGAAGACCTAATTCTCTCTATTCTCTTGCGGAGGGCCAAACAAATTCAATATTAAATCATGAAAAAGTAAATGAAACAGAATGGACAAGTAAGATTATAATACAAATGCGAAATAACTATATACAGTCTGACGGAGCCGACTATATGACTTTGTGCGAGCAGAATAAGCAAACATATAGTGATTCTAACAGCCTGTTTCTCTATGTCGAACGACAGCGATGCGAACGAAGAACAGCTGATTTTAGACCTTCTAAAAGGTATCAGAACGACAAAGCGAATGCAAACATAGTGGCTGATGCCAGTTTGTAGGTCTAAAGTCAGCTGTTTTTCGTTCGCATCGCTGTCGTTCGACTTAGAGAAACAGGTTGTAAATGTTTTACCTAACATTGAAGAATTTCTAAGCACTTTACTATCGAATCGAAAGGAACATGTATATATGGGGGTTATATATAAATCTGAATCGATTTTCTTCAAACTTGTAAAGTTCGTTTCTGTAACAAGAACTTTTTTTTCCCAAATGTTTAATAAAGTTTCTATAGCGCTTCGATGCAAAATCGGAAGGAATATACATATATGAGGATATATATATAGATCAGAACCGATTTTCTTCAAATTTTACAATATTCGTTACTGTATAAAGCAACTCCTCTCTGCTAAAATTCATGGGATCGGATGTTAAATAAAGTATCTATAAGTAGCACATTGATAGCAAGTCGGGAGAAACGTATGTATGGGGGTCTTTATCTAATTCAGAGTCTATTTTGTTCAAAATTTACAATGTTCATTCCTTGTTAACTAAAATCTTTTGTGTCAAATCTAATAATGATCAGACGTATAATACTACTTCTAAATCAGAACCGATTTTCTCCAAATTCAATACCGTTCGTCATAGATGCGAAAAAGTTGTCCGTGGATTTTGTCCAGAATTGCGACTTGTACTTTGATTACAGAGTTTAGATGGAATCAGCTGCGGATTCCGAGTCTATCCGTATACTTTAAATAATACATTACAATAACAATTTTTAGATATGTTCTTCGTAAAATAAAAAATGGAAGATTTCAAACGATTTTGGTAGAAATTTTAGACAATTTTGGTAGAAAAAAAATTATTGGAGTGGCAACACTGATCTCGATCAGTTGTTCTCTGGGTACCAAAGAAGCTGTAGCAGTGCCAGACTTTTATTTCGCATAATGTTCAGCCTCGACAGCGGCCTTTGTCTTTTTATCCCTGGTGTCTTCACGTTTATATTCTGCAATATATGGTGTTATTTTTACAAAAGCCTCTAAGGTCAGATTATCAAGAAGATGAAGAATTGAAATCACAGCTTCCACTCATGGCGAGCGTTTTGAAAAGATTTGAACTATTGCTATGTAATACTTCACCACGTCCAATTTTGCTGGAGTAGTATATATGTATGTATATGCACTTACCACGTCATCCTCCATTTTCATGCAGGAAAAGATCATTTTTGTACAACATTCTCTATAATTTATTTCAATTCCATTGTAATTTCTACATTTCACAAATTATTTGAGGCAAATTAATATGTTAGCGACGTCAAAAAAATTTAAACAAACTCATTATTCGAATACTTTTCGAGCCGTCTGCAACAACATATCTTAACGAATGATAATTTTATTAAAATTTGTTAATTTATTTTACATATGCTTTATGGTAAACAAAATATTATAATTTTTATAAAATATATATGTATATTTTAATTTCTTCAAAAAGTATGCCAGTAGTCATTTAGACTTGATTACCGGATAAATTGTAACCGGATTTTTTCATAACTAATTACTAAATGACAATCAATAATCACATATGTTGCCAAATGCAAACTAAAAGATATGCTATCAGATATCTTTTAGTTATTAAACCTTTATTGTGGGATTTTGAATACGCTGTTCTATTACAGGTTTATTGCACAAAATGGGTTTGATATATATATATAATATATCGCTCACTTACTTCAAGAGTGTCATAACTCAAAATTTAAAATTGTCGAAATGTGTAACTTCAAGTCCGTATAAAAAGATAAATAACATGAAATAGGATGTTTAAAAAAGGTGGAATAATCCGAAATATGATTGTTTACTTATAAACTAAATTTCGTTGAGATTAATTTATGGATATTTGCAAAATTAGCATTTCTGTAAGGCAACCAAGAAAAAATTTGAATTTTGAGTTATGACACTCTTGAAGTGAGTGAGCGATATATTGTCATACGTACATTTTTTCTATTTAACAAAAGCCTATACACCCAAAGCAAAATGTTCTTGGGTTTTAAAGGGCTTTAATCTCAAAGAAAATAAACAGGTTTGAAAAACAGCATACGGTGCATCAAAATCGTTAAATTTTTGAGAAATTGTCAATTTGTTGAGACATTTCTGCACATAATTTATCGTAACTTGCAAACGACTTGTACGATTTGGTTGAAATTAATATATGAAAATTTTGAATTACATTACCTTTAACCGTTGCCTGTACAAGTTATTAATCTGATCAGAATAGTTTCAGATCTAGCTCTCCCAAATAACGAAATTGTTGGCTCTATTTTATGAGTGGTAATAATTTAATTCCCTTCTATCATGGCAGGTTGGTAGAAATAATGAACGAAGTTATCTCAGTGTAATATTGCTAAGTAAAACCCTTTCCAAAAAAAAATCATTAAGTCATTTAGTACAGTAAATAAGCTGCAAGGACATCAAGTTTACTTTAGCATTTACTTAAATTATTGATTGAAGAAAAATTTTCTTGTTTTTGCTCTAGGTTTATATGCATGTGGATGTGACATATGACAACTTGTTAACAAAAAATTTACATTTCAAAATAAATTAGATGAAAACTGTTCTTTGGAATCCCATTTAAATAAATTTTGTTCCAGTAATCGTCGTAAGTTCAACGTTTTACAGTATCATTTTTTTACAAATAAAATAAATATTGAAATTCTGAGGAATAATGTTCTGGCAAATATAGCGATTGGATTTTTTTTTGGGAGGAAATCAATTTAAAAATTATTCTCAGGAATTGTTATAAAAATTTGTTAAAGTGTTTTCAATTGTAAAGTGTAGATGTAGAAAGAGTTTTCAATTGTAAAACAGCTCTGCAAATTTTTCTCTGGAAAACCTGTTTCATATGTGCATTTCGCTTTAGACCACTTTTCAAGGGAAGTACATATTATGACAGAACACATTTAAAATAAAATGTTATTTTTTTTTTTTTGTTTTCTTGGAAAGACCGAAATTTTCTGGTACTTCAAATAAAATTCATCAGTCATACATAACATACATATATAAAATGGCCAATACAAATTGTCACATAAGGCAAGAGCATCCATAAAATAAAAAATCAACAAAAAATAAGTTTATTCTCACCCACCAGACGAACGATTTTAGGGGGTACGCGTGGTAGGAAAGGCCGAGGAAGGGGATAAATTGGAAAGCAACAAGAGTAAAGTTATAAAAATATTGTCTGCAATCAAATACCAAATTTGTGTTATAACGAAATTTTTCATATCAGCAAAAATACATAAAAAAATATGACAAGCGTACGACAAATGATTCATACATCAATTCATAAGTTTTTTCTGTTGCCACAATGCACAAATGGAACAAAGTTTTATTTGCATTGAGATTTAGTAAAGGGACTAGCAATACAAAGAGGGAAGACCTCCTCCGTCCGCTACCGCCCTACCCAAAAAAATATTCAATATGAATATCTCAGTATTAAGCTGGAATATTAAAAAATATATATTGGACTCTGGATGAACAAGCAACAAAGAAAAACAACGGCTCTGTTTTTCAGAATTCAGCTATATTTTTATATATATTCATAGCATAAAAGCGCAAGTATTTTCAAACAAAATGATGGATTTGTCCAAGGAAGAGGAAACAAATATAAAATGGAGTAGAGTGTAACAAAAAAGAAGATGATGAAATATTTATATATCTGACCCTTTGGGCTTCTGTAAACTTGTGTGAGTGCACAATGTTCATATTGTTAGAGATGCATGTGTATGTTGAGCAAGTATCTCAAAAATGTAGTGGAATTTGCAGAAGATTAAAATATGGCCAAAGGCTTCTAAGGCACATGGTTAGGAATGACAAAACTCGGTTTTTGGATAAAGTATGTGAAAAAAATATTATATTTATATGTAAGATGTCTAACATGTCATTACAATTAGCATTATATAGTAACGGTAGGTTAATTATAAAATCAATTACATGGTAATGATAGTTGATTACCATATGCATTACCTAACAGTAATATCGCATATTAATTTGCATTTCCTAGCGTATTCAACCCAAATTTCTTAGTATAATCTTGATAAGTTAATGTCATTACCATTTACATTATAAAGTAATGACAGCATTACAAAATGCATTACCTAACAATGATAGCTTACATTTATTTGCATTACTTGGTAATGAAAGCCCACTAATTTCTGCATAACTTAAGTTCAGAGCTCCAATTTTTTTTTTATACAGGGTTTTCCAACAAGAAGTGTTATTTTCAATTACCCGGTATTTCGGTAGCTGCCACTTTTGAAGCTTTTATTCTCTGATATTTGACAAGTAGAAACTACGCCATTACTAAAAATGGAACGATGCGCGATTCAACAACGCATTGAAATTATTCAAATTCACTACAAAAATGGTGAAAATCTTGCAGTCACAGTTCGCAAAACTAAAGCATTTTTGGGTCGTCGTGAAGCACCTTGTCGGACAGCAATACAGAAATTTGTGGAAAAATTCGAGCTGTTGGGACAAGTTAGTGATGTGAAGAATAAAACCCGTGCAGCGACGTGCAAGAACAACTGAGAATATTGCTGCTGTAGCCCAAAGTGTTGAAGAAAACCCAGTTTTGTCCATTCCTCGTCGTTCTTTGGAATTGGGCATTCCACAAACGTCATTACACCGTATCTTGCATAAAGACTTGGGTCTTAAGGCTTATAAAGTTCAGTTAACACAAGAACTCAAGCCGGCCGATCATCAACAACGTCGTGTCTTTACTGATTGGGCCCTTGATATGCATGAAAATTATCCGGAATTCCATCGAAAAGTCATCTTGACTGATGAGGCCCATTTCCACCTACGTCAACAAGCAAAATTGTCGCATCTGGGGCTCGGAAAACCCAAGAGTTGTTGTTGAGAAGCCTCTGAATCCTCAACGTGTGACTGTTTGGTGCGGTTTATGGTCCGGCGGGGTCATTAGACCTTACTTTTTCGCAAATGAGGTTGGATCAACAGTTACGGTGAATGGATTGCGCTATCGAGAGATGATTAATGATTTTTTTATGGTCGGAGTTGGATGGTATTGATCTGGACAACGTTTACATTCAACAAGACGGCGCTACGTGTCACACAAGCAACGAAAACATTGCTATGTTACGGGAAAAGTTTCCGGACCGTGTTATCTCTCGAAGATAACACGGTCTCTTGTTGGAAAACCCTTTACCTTCTGCTCTCATGGGATTGCAAATGTTCACCACCTATCCCTATTACACTATGCAAGAACAATGTAGACTAAACATAAAATTTTATGAAACCTAAAGAAAAAAATGTTTGTGTTAAAGTTTTTTTTTAATTAAAGAAAATAATAATGGCTACAAATGTTATGAATATCATGTTCACATACAGACAGTGTTTTAGTAGCTGTCGTTAAAACAATTGGAAAATTTGTTATTTGATTTAAAAAAATATTTTTAGTCTGGCAAGAAAAACCAATAAAAATTAGAAAAATCGTCCAAAAAAATAGTTTTTTCCATATTTGGGAAGCTTGCACCGCAGCAAAAAAAAAATTGACTATTTAAAAAAAATTATAGAAAAATTTATAAATTATGAGCAATATTGTAAAAGTAAGGGAAATTCAAATAAATTATTTTTCATGTTTCTTGTTTTGGCCATTTTGTTTGGGAAGTTCCAAAGAAGTGGCAATATCGCCCATTTTAAATGAACTATGGGTTCTATAAAAACAATAAACTGTTTCGACATTTTGGCCAAACGACCCTTTTTCTCCATCTATATAACTAATTACCTATTGCATTTAGAAAATTTTGCCCAAAGCGTTTTCGATAGCATTTTATTCAATCTTTTTTTAAAAAATAAAAAATTCACAAATATATTATTTATTATTTTTTTCAATTCCATTAAAATCAATTGATGTGATGCTATAAGTATATCGCAATAGAGATAAACGTCTACAAAAATAGAGATTGATCCAGATATTTTAGCATGGCACGAGAGCCATTTATCCTAATTGGTTCAGGAAAGCTTTAAAAAATGCATGACATTTAAACAATTTACATTTTCTTAGAACATCATTTCTTCATTTTTGTTCTCAAACGAAATCTTAAGTCATTTATTTTAAGAGCTTTATGGGATATTGGTTAGATGGGTCTGTACTTATATCTATCAAAATAAAGAGATTGAACATATTTAAGGATAACTGGAGAGAAATTTATCCTATTTGGTTCAGGAAAGCTTTAAGGAAATCTAAATTAAGTAGCCTTAAATATCTTCTAATATCATTTTTTCATCCCATCAATGGTTTAAAAGATATCTTACGAAAAAATCTAATTTTTTGCGAAATTAAAACCTCTAAAAAACATTGAAAAATTCACAATATTATATTTTTATTTGACTTTACAATAAAATAATAAAAACACAATAACTTAAATTTTTCAATGTTTTTAAGAGGTTTCACTTAAAAAATTTGTAACATTTTGTCAAAAATTGGGTTTTTTTCCAATATCTTGTCAGATAACTTTGAAACGGCTGATGTAATGAAAAAATTATATTAGAAGAAAACTAAATATAGGATTTTTAAAAGCTTTCCTGAACCAATTAGGACAAATGGTTTTTGAGTTATTATTCTATTTTTCTATTCTCTATTTTTTAGATGTTGAAAATGCCAAAGTTTGGGGGTTTTCTGGAGCGAAATGGTTTTAGTTACTTATCTGCTGTGAGCCGAAAATATTGCCTGAATTTAGGAATATTTTTCCTTTATATTTTTGAAAAGAAGAAAAGAAAAACACAGGTAGGATTAGGATTTTGAAATGAACTAGTGTTTCCTTTTTTGAATTTGAAACAGTTGGAGGAAGATTCTTACCAAGGAGAACAGGTTGGTTTGGAGCTTGAACAACAAGTGGAAGTTTATTCGATTTTTGTAAAGAAAATGCAGGCGAGAGTACATACGATGAAAGGACAGCCATATTTAGTACAAGAAAGGACACAGACACAATCAAAGCAAAGAGAGCCTGTGTCGTTGTATTTGTGACGCAATCAAAAACCGCGAAACTTAGAAAGGGCTTTTAGGCTGACCAGCTAAGAAACTTTTGACGTTAACAGATGTTTATCTTTGTTTTCATAAAAAATATTTAAAAAAAATTAAGCTATTAAAGCAAATGAAATAAGCTTTCGGTTGAGCAAACAAAATTTAATTAAAAATACAGTTTTTGTCAAAAATGCAAAAACAATTTTTAATTTTGCAAAAAATAAATCACAAAAAAATATGTTAGTGAAGATTGGTAAAAATGCTATCGAAGACACTTTGGGCAAAATTTTCTGAATACAATAGGTAATTAGTTATATAAATGGGAAAAAGAGCCCTCCAATTCTGAAAATTCGTTTAATAGGCCTGTTTTTAGATTATTTCAAAATAATTTTAGTTGTTTGTTGACAACACTTAATATAATATAGTCAACATAGGCAAACTTTTGACCAACAAAAAATAAGCATTTAGAAAATTATATATTGTATTAAACATATTAAAAATCAATACACGCTGAAAAAATTCGCTTCTGTAGTTAAGGAAATTCAAAAGTTTTTTTATTTAATGTGAAGTACAATCGATACAATTAGGTTCTAAATAAAACGTCATTCAAATGGCCTCCACGACTTCTTCTGCAGGAACGAATTCGATGAACCCAATTTTCGAGCACACTAAATCAAGTCGTATGTCATGAATGGCACATTCAATATGGACTTGTAAAGCTTGAAGAGAGTCTGTTTTATTTCGAAAGACCAATGACTTCAAATAACCCCACAAGAAATAGTCTAATGGTGTTAAATCACAAATTCTTGAAGGGAATTTAATATCACAATTTCTTGAAATAATCGAATCTCCAAACTTTTCTCGTAACAATTCAATTGTTTCATTTGCTGTGTGGCACGTAGCCACAATCGGTCAATGGCAAAAACATAAGAATAACTAGAGCTAAAATATTGCTCGTGGGTGTCGAGGTCTCAGTTCGACTGGAAAGTGTTTTTTTGGATTTAAAAAAAAATAGCATCATTTTCAAATGTGAACGGAAAGTTTATTTTTGCTGTAGCTCCTTCACGGTACGTCGGATCGGGAATCGGTCAATGGCGAAAATATAAGAATAACTAGAGCTAAGATATTGCTCATGGGTGTCAAGGTCGTAGGTCGAACTTATTATTTGGATTTTAAAATAAAATTAGGACTTAGCATCATTTTCAAATGTGAATGGAACTTTTATTTTTACTCTACACGCTGAAAAAAAATCGCTTCTGTAGTATATTGTCTCAAACATATTCGGCTTGATTAGGTGCACTCCCAACATGTAATATTTGGTACATAAAAAAAAATATATATTTTTGGGAAAATGTTGTTCGAAACAAATCTTTGTTTACATCCAATATGTATTCAGAAAATACCTAAATTGTGCTAAATTTTTCAGTAATTTAAAGATAATTTTTTAGAAATTGTTATTGTTCGTGAAATAATAAATAATAATCATTGAAATCGTATAATCTTGGATCAAAATAAATTACTTGGAGGATTGACAACTAATGATGGTTTGGAATACTTAGAAATGTAATTCTAAAAGTTTTGAAAATCTTTTTTAAATAAAATATATTTGAAGAAATTCCTAAACAATAATTTTATTTCTATTTAAACACATATTTTATTTGAGAAATTTAGTTTGAAAATATATTTTGTTGTAATATATCAATATATGCGTTCCAAATATATTTTATTGATTTTCAAATAAAATTTCTTTGCTCAGAAATATAAAATATTTCAAAATTTGCGTTCTAAATATATTTTCTTTCGATTCAAACATACCAGAAAGGGTGATTTTGCCCCGTGTAGCTCCTTAACGGTATGTCGGATCGGGAATCGCTCGATGGCAAAAAGTCAAGGTCGTAGGTGGACTAGTAAGTGTTTTTTTTTGGATTTAAAAAAAATGGACTTAGCGCACGAAAAGTTGCAATTGGAGAATGATTATTTTGATAACAAAACTGAAAAATTTTTAAACGTTGATCTTGCGTATATCTCTCCATGATGAAATTGTAAACAGATCATGACATGTTACAAATGGCCGAAACGTCACTTCAAAATCATATCATTCCTATTGGAAAACCCGATATATTTTATGTTCCAAACAAAATGTCTTGATTTTAAAATTAATTTGTTCTAAAATATATTTATAATATTTAAAAATTTTGCTTCCAACTATATTTTCTTTCAATTCAAACATATCAAAAATTGCGATTTTCCGTTTAACAATTTGTTCAAATATTTAGAGCAAAGTTAGCTGTATCTTCTAAAACGCTCAAAAGAAGAACCGGTTTCCACAATGTTCTTAACATCTCTAATATCTTGCATACATTTTTTCTTACAAATAATCATGAGCTAATGCTTATTTCTTGGCATATTTCTTCTCTTCTCCTCAATTTAATTTTTTTTTAATATTTTCGCCAAATATTTTATAGAAAATTGCACACACAACGACATATGGAGTGATGGCGCTTCTCGCAGCTGGGGCAAGTATGTACATTCATATTTGCGTTTGCACAAAAAATCCTATGGGACAGCTTAAAACTAAATATGCTATGATTTGCATTTTGTATTTTTCTTTTGTTCGCTATTTTTCCCCATCTTTGGAATATCGTATATCTAACATTGCTTTGGGGGATTTAAAGAAAGATCTGTGCTGCTGTCTTATTACGACATTATTGAACATTTTAAAAAGGCAAATAGAAAAAATTGATTGAATTTTTCTCTTCCCTAAAAATATGCAATAATTTGTAAACTAAGCTTGCTCCGAAATGTAGGCAAAACATTGCTGGAATACTTTTTCTCGATATGCTGTATTTTTTTGCTGTCGATTGTGAAGTTAATGATTGTGTTAAGAAAATTAATTTTTAGAAGATTTATTTCATTGGTGTAGAAAAAGAAAATGTTTGAATATATTTAGAGATTCATTGACTGACTGACCCCTAATATTAGTGTACAATAATCACTTGCTGTAACTAAAATATGTTTGCTGAATTAGAGATGTATACTGGAATAAGCATAGCATAAATTCAAGTGTTCATTTTGTAGATTAAGTTTTGCCTTTTGCGAAGGGGAAATAATGAGATTTGTGAACCTGCTGTTTACATAGCAATATTCTTTATTAAGACTTTACTTTTATAACATATGCCTTTCCTGCTTTGAGGAATAAATGATTGCTTTTCAGACAATTGGGAGTAAATCATTAACTTTATTTATAAAATTGAATATCTGAATTGTTTTGTGGCTTGCGAAGGATATGTATGTTTAGACATTAAACTTATAACCAAATCTTTGCTTTAATTGAGGCATAAGATATATAAGAAGAAGCATATGTTTAGCTACAAATGTAATAAGCTAAACTTAATAGCAATCCGCCTTTAATTTAATCTCTTCTAATGTAGGTACATACATACATGCATTTTATTTGCACAACTACACCGCAAACTACAAGAAATCATACAAGTATAACATACAACTCTAGTAGTATGAGGTGTAACGAATATCTAATGCTATTCCTCCGTAGATTCTTACATCTGCCATCTAAGTATTTAGCATATTCGTGCAGAGAAATCTAAAATCCCCTATTGACAGACGGACGAACAGACATACCTTGTTGGCAGCACCATCTACAGGAAGTATGTGCACATGGACATATGTAGTACGTTTGTGCATAGGAGCTATCATAACTCTGGCATATTAAACAAATCCTCAAAAAACATTTGCACTCAAGTGTGAAATTTCCTACACTGTGTATGGGTTTGTATGATCTGATTGTTCCATATTTCCATCTTATGAAATCGTACAATGGCAAAAATATACTCGTGCTCTGTTGCAAAGAAACACCGTACCCAAAAGGGTTATCCAACAAGGACAGTCAATGTGAAAAGCAAGAACTCGTATAAAGAACGGCGATATTTTCTGTACCTCCTTTCATATGTACCTTCATTCGTAGCTGTAATTTTCAGCTAAATATTTTGACTCAACCTCGGAAGGCAACTTAATAAACTTCTGAATGCAAGTTTATACAAGTTTTTCCTCTATATTATAATGGATCCAGGAGGTCTTCCTCTATACTAGAGTCGACCTCTGAGGTCTTCCTCTATACTAGAGTCGACTTCTGGGGTCTTCCTCTATACTAGAGTCGACCTCTGAGGTCTGTCTTCCTCTATACTAGAGTCGACCTCTGAGGTCTTCCTCTATACTAGAGTTGACCATGCAGGTCTATACAGGAGTCGATCATTCAGGTTTTCGTCTATACAGAAGTCGACTATTGAAGTTTATTCTATATTAGAGTCCACCTCTAAGGCCTTCTCTATAATAGAGTCCACCTCAATCAATGAATTCCCTATACTAAATTTAAATACAGAGGTCAAAACGTCCATTGTAATACCATTTGATAAACCCTATCTCTGTACGAACTTGTCGAACATGTTTGTTGTGGCAAAGTATAGAAATCCACTTGTTATGCTGATGTTACGAATAGTTTTTGTTTTTTTGCTGCTGTTACTTCCAACAGCCATTGTTGCAAGTAAGTAAGCAAGTCCTCTCTATATGTGGCTTGTAGAACGATATACATAGACGTTCATGACGATTTCATATGGTGGCATAAAGGGAATGTGGAAGGCCTTATCTACAGCCAAGAGTTGAGGAAGCACCAGTCAGAGTAAGAGTTCAGAGTAGTACACCACCGAGAACTAAACTAATGCCAATGGCAATATTTTTTTGGTTCATAAACTGTTTTCGAATGAAAATGGTTCGTACACGGCAACACAAAGAAAAGCTGAAGAATAAAACGATCCCAAATCCTTTTCCCTTTCAGATTGTAACAAAAGAATGTTACCTCGTTATTACTGGCATTGTTGCAGCTTAAAACCAATAAAAGGAGTTTGCTGACTTCGGTCTGTACTCTGCGAGGCAGTATGGTAACTTAATAGAGGCAAAAGAAGAATTTAACATATAGTGCCTACATATCCAGTAGTTTCTTGAAACGTATACTTTCTGAAAATTATCAATCTACCCTTTTTCTGGTATTTATGTCGACATATTGTAGGGTAACTGATACTTCAATTTATTCCCACTTTATGCCGGTGTATGACACTCACGGCAACATATACTATATGTTCAGATTTCCACTAACGATTTGTTCCACTTCCTGATTTAGCAGCAAGGAACGAAAGGATGTAACAACAGTTTCCCCATAGTAAAAAAAAGAGGTAAAATTCTCTATGGCAGTTAACTAAGCGTGAATTGTATTATCCCTGGAGGTGCTTGTTCTCAATATGTGTAAAGGATGAGATATGAAGCCTTTCAAAGATGAGATGAACATAAATGTTGTAAATGCTGGAGATGGTGGAGAAGGGAAGAGGAGATGAAGACTGCTTTTGGGATTCTGCTCACATTAATGTACAATCAAAATAATGAATTGAAAACTCAAGAGCTTATCTGTCAAATATCAAATTTGTGGGAACAATTGGAGAGTACAAAAAAGGATGTAAATACGCTATTCAAGCAGCTTAAATTAAAAGAACAATTGACAATTTCTGAATCTTCAATTAACATGAAATTTGGTAGAAACACTTATTATAGTCGCAAGATCATGTGGGATTGCAAAAATGCCATATCGGTCAATGTTTTGATATTGCTCCTCTATAGAGGTCGCTCTCAAATATGGATTTTAAGCCACAGATACCACATTTTTAAAGCAATTTAGCTGAAACTTTGCCGTTTTTATTCTATTATGACAAAAAATTTATCTCTGAATTTTTAAATTTTACAAATCAGTTCTTATTTTGTTATAGTCACCCTATAGATGTCGCTCCAAAATACGTTAATTTAAGCCATAGATACCACATTTTCTAAGAAATTTAGCTACAACTTTGGCGTTTGTATTTTAATAAGACAAGAATTAATCACAGTAAAAAAATTTTACAAATCAGTTCATATTTTGTTATACAGGGTGGCTGATGAAAACTGCTACCAAAAAAATATTTAATAACTTTTTTTCTCTTTAATGAATCTGGTTAATTTTTTTTTTATTTTGCAGATTGATTTTTAAGTTTAACAAAAATTGGTAACTGGGACACTGAAACAAGAATTTGGATTGTCCGCCGCTATTACGCACTGAAGTCCGTAGTTTCGGTTCAAAGAGAGTATAGGGGCACGTTTGGCGGCAATCCTCCGAGCAGATGGACCATAAAGAGACTTGTTAAAAATTTTTCCGAGCATGGGACAGTCAACAGAAGACCTTACCATCGAAACCCTTCAGTTCGGACGAAGGAAACAATCGCTGCTGTAGCTGATGCCATACAAAACAATCCAAGAGTTTCGACAAGAACCTTATCTGCTCAAATGGGTATAAGCTGACAGTCATTGCAGTCAATTATACACAGATTTGGAGTTATTCCCATATAAAATTCAAATGGCCAACAAAGTGAACTCAGGAGACTTCCTGATTCGCTTGGAATTTTGCCAGAAGATGCTTCAAAATGGTGTTATGACAGAATTGCGGCGAAAATTTCCCAATAAGCTGATATCCAGAAACTCCACATTCCGTTGGCCCCCCAGGTCGCCTGAACGTACTGCACCTGACTTTTTCTTGTGGGGTTATTGCAAACAGGAAGTCCACAAAGCAAAACCAACAAGTTTGAATGAACTAAAGCAATCCATTCGAGAAACAATTTCGGCTATTCCCGTCTCAACTCTCCAAGGAGTAATGAACAACTTTTTGGTAAGATGCCGCACATGCATCAACGAGCAGGGGGGGGGGCATTTAAATTCCATTATTTTTAAAACTAATTAAGCTATATTTAATTAAATTTAATGAGATTTAACATGAATAAAAGAAAACTGACTTCCATACACTGAAAAAAAAGTTATTGTAGCAATATTCATCAGCCACCCTGTAGTTTCCCTAATTGTAGATGTCGCTCCCAAATACGCTTGTTTGAGCTATAAATACAACATTTTCTAAGCAATTTAGATGACACTTTGCAGTTTCTTTGTATTCTATGTTTGCAAGAATTCATCACAATAAAAGTTTTTTAAGTCAGTTTATATATTGTTGTTATCCCCGTGTAGATGTCGCTCTCAAATATGCTAATTCAAGCCATAAATACCACATTTTTCAGATGATTACAATGAAATTTTGTTGTTTGTGCTTCACATCGACTTAAATTCTGCACAAAATTTACTACATGGGTACATGTTTTGATATATGTAGACTTCCTACAGATGTCGCTCATGAATAACTTGTCTAAATCATTTAAAAATATACTATGAATATTAAAAATATTTTTGAAAAGAACACTTCACAACACAAAAGGTTCAAATCGATGAATGTTTTGAGAGACCATATAGTCACTATATAGAGGTCGCTCTTAGATGTTTTTGTTTGAGCCATAGAGGCCATATTATTTGAACAATTGGCTAAAATTTTGCAGTGTTGTTTTTTAAATAATTTATTAAAACAAAAATTAACTTTATCGTTCCATAATTTGGCTAATTTTCAAAGTTTTTGTCAGGTTATAGTATGGAATACAATCCAAGTTCGAACTTACTACCGTTGATACTTTTTTTAAGTGAGCAATAACAAATTATTTTAAAGCTAATGATACTTCATTGATTTTGTCACATATTTCACATCTCTTTTTCAATAATTATATACAACCCTCCGGCAATTTTCATACGAAAAAAATCGACACAAAGCTCAGTTGCACAATCATTATAATGGCCCTTGAACAGTCGTCGTTGAATGATTCTCAAAGCATTTTATGTTAAAAATTCATTCATTTTCCCATTATTTATTCATGATTTCTGAAGTCATAAAAAATGTCATATAAAACCACAACGCCCACCCCTCCCGCACCAAATTTCATGTGAGGCATCATAATCTGCCATCAGAGGACACTTTTATTTGTACATACCATCATATTGCTCTCCCACACAATCAATCAACAAGAAAATCCCATAAAGATACTAATGAGAAAAAAATCGCATCCTTTCACTTCTGCATCATCGCATTTACGTTTAATTAAATACAACTCAATGGCTTTGTTAGGGGAATTAAAAATAAATAATAATGAAGGAAGATAAAAACACGAATCGATACGGCGACAAAAAGCCTCTGCAATACACTTCAGTTCTGCCTTTAATCGAATGACAAAAGCAAAGCGAAAAAACAAACTCTTTTATAAAGACAACCATATGAAAAAATTGCTAGAGAAATAGTGAAAAAAACACAAATATTACAGAAAAACCAGCCACGAAAAATAAACAAAACAAAAAACCCCACAGGATGTGCATAATGTTAAAACGAATATAGGGTGGAACTCATAAATGTCCAATAATATACATACATATGTATGGACGAATGTAAGGATGTATATATGCACGTATATAACCTCAAATGTAAATGTGGGAGAAAGTGGTTAAATTTTGCCGGCAAAACCCTTTAAAACTGGCTGCTCGCTGCCTTTTAACAACGACTATTATAAAAATCGACGAAAGCCAACAGACGGAAACGCTTACAAACAAATTTGGCATTATCATCATCGTCATCTGCAGCAGGAGCTGGAAATGTAGTAATAGGAGCCAAAACCAAGCAATACCAACTACCAACAATGGCATCATTATCATCATCAAGGAGAGACAGTAACGGCGGCTCGACAACACACGATGGAAGCAACAGCATCATTGTTGTCATTGTCAGACACATCATCGATACAATAAAAAATGTCGGAAATTGATGCCGAAGAGGCTTTTACATTGACTGTCGCTGCGAGTCGTTGTTGGAATACGAGAGACTATGTTTATATGTAGTTGTATGTGTGTTTGTTTGGTTTTTAACCGGATGTAACCGCACACAGACATTACTTCCGTTTCAATAGAAAGAAAAAAATGTACAGTAGGGGAATATACACAATGGGAATTTAAACTTTTCTCACCTATACATAGAAGAGGTATTTGCGACTTTGACAACGGAATTCGCACCCTTTACAACCCATAAATAGGTCATTTGAGGAATATGTGAGATTTAAGTCAAGTTACTTTTGTGTTTTATTGCGTTAATTCTAACAGCATTGAACATTACACTCAGAACAAAGTGAAACCACAAATAAACTAAAAGTAACTACACTGTAAAAAATAATAAGTAAGCATATTTCAGACGAGCAGCAGCATTTTCTTTACACTTTTTCCGAAAACTGGACTTTTCTAACATATTTTGGAAATTTTTTTAATTTCGACTTAAAAGGTGCAAATCCTATATCCTAGTATTTTTTTCCAGAATCGAAATCGCCATAAGGTACGTATGTACATACCCACACTTTATAGGTAATGTTATATGGAAGGTACATTGATTGGAAACATTTTGTTGATTCTTTGTCAGTCTATGGTCATTATAAATGCTGTCTAAAATATAGAATATGCAAATAATTAGATGATTGCTTCCGAAGTTATGGGAAAAATGAGTTCAAATGAATCCTTCAAGTTGTGTGGGGTGTTCCAGAAGGGGTTTGTCAAATACTCCTATTTTCGCTAAACAGTAGATACTTCAAATATATTGCATTGTATTGAAGTCTAAGTGATTATGTGCACTGTTATTAAAGTTATGTGTTATGATTTGCCCATTTTGTTTGGGAGGTATCAAAAGGGCTGGGCAACTCCCCCCTTTTATCTCAAAATGATTGCGACCAATAAGCTATAATTATACCCGTATGTGAAATTGCAGAATATTTTGAAGATTTTTTCAATCGGGATGATATGATTTTGAAGTGACGTTTCGGCCATTTGTAATATGTCATGATCTGTCATTTGTTTTTCATTGTATTCAGTAGTGTTTACAATTTCATAATGGAGAGATATACGCAAGAACCACGTTTACAAATTATTCAGTTTTATTATCAAAACAATCGTTCTCCAATTGCAACTTTTCGTGCGCTCAATTTTTTTAAATCCAAAAAAACACTTTACAGTCGACCTACGACCTTGACAGCCCTCGTTAAGAGCCATCTTAAGGAGCTATAGCAAAAATAAACTTTCTGTTCACATTTGAAAATTATGATAAGTCCATTTTTTAAAATCCAAAGAAAAAAACACTTTCCAGTCGACCTACGACCTTGACACCCTTGAGCAATATTTTAGCTCTCGTTAAGAGCTATCCTTTTGCCATTGACCGATTGTGGCTATGTGCCACACAGCAAATGAAACAATTGAATTGTTGCGAGACAAGTTTGGAGATTCGATTATTTCAAGAAATTGTGATATTGAATGACCTCCAAGAAGATGTGATTTAACACCATTAGATTATTTCTTATGGGGTTATTTGATATCATTGGTCTTTCGAAATAAACCAGACTCCCATCAAGATTTACAAGTCAATAGTGAACGTGCCATTCATGACATACGACTTGATTTAGTGGAAAAAGTCCTCGAAATTCATCGAATTCCTTCCTGCAGAAGAAGTCGTGGAGGCCATTTGAATGACGTTTTATTTAGAACTTAATTGTATCGATTGTACTTTACATTATATAAAAACATTTGTATTTCCTTAACAATAAGTGTGTATTTTTTCAAAGGAAAACCCTGTATATAAGTTATTGGAGAATCAATATCTAACTAAATTGTAACCGTTTGCGGGGTAGGTACTAGAAGGAATGGACCAATATGGCCCATCTTCGTACTTAGTCTGAGATACAAAAAAATATTACCATATACAAAATTGTAAGTCAATCGGTTAAGCCTTTCGACAATTATCATGCACTTCGCCCAGTCAGACAGGTAGACGGACTGACGGACATTGTAAGTATGGAAAATGCATTACTGTGTGTGAAAGTTCAGAAGATTCGGATAAGTATCATAGAATTTGTACAAAATTTAATATTACAGTAAATATAAACATAAGATATATCCCAAGGGTGCTGGTTGTCCCATCTTGTAAAAATTAATCTTTTTAACACGAGTTGACCTACTTGGTGGACCTACAGCTCCGCCCCTGTATAGTATGGAAACCCAGATTTGAAACATAAGCTCTATCATATCTTTGCTATAACTATGCAAACCTGAATCAATTGACCGGTTAAGAAACGGAAGATTTGACGAAATCTGTATCTTGTTAACTTCCTCCCACTGTGCGTTGCTCTCCACTCAGCCACACGAAAGAACGACCAACCACATTCTGTTGTCAGTTAAAACATTGTGTCATATTTTCCTCTCAAAGGAAGTTTGTCAAGTTTTATTTGTTCTAATGTCAACTGTATACTTAAAGGTAACAACGAGAATATTCTTGTGGAATTTAAACTAGGGATGGGAGAGTATATTCCTTTTTTGCAGGATTTTGGGAGAGCTTATTGTATATTGAAGAAAAGAAAACAAAAATTTTAGTAAAGCCTAAAAATGTGCTATAGTTTTGAAAATTTACTAAAACTAGGACAAATATTGTATCGAAAAGAATTTATATAACTGATTAACCCAATTTATTTTTCCAGTTATGGGCCATTGAATAGTATTAGATCCTGTATATGATCTATAATATAAAGCCCATTGTATAAACAAACTTCGATAAACCTGAACAAATGATAACGGGGTTACCAGCAAGAGGTGTTATTTTGAATCACCCGGTATTTCGGTAGCTGTCACTTTTGAAGCTTTTATTCTTTGACATTTGACAAGTAGAAACTACGCCATTACTAAAAATGGAACGATACACAATCATCGAACGATACAAAACAATCGAACAAATCTTGACTGATGAGGCTCATTTCCACCTCGGATGCTACGTCAACAAGCAAAATTGTCGCATCTGGGGCTCGGAACACCCAAGAGTTATTGTTGAGAAGCCTCTCCACCCTCAACGTGTGACTGTTTGGTGCGGTTTATGGTCCGGGGGGGTCATCGGACCTTACCTTTCCGAAAATGAGGTTGGATCAACAGTTACGGAGAATGGATTGCGCTATCGAGAGATGATTAATGATTTTTTATGTTCGGAGTTGGATGGTATTGATCTGGACAATGTTTACTTTCAACAAGACGGCGCTACCTGCCACACAAGCAACGAAACCATTGCTCTGTTACGAGAAAAGTTTCCGGACCGTGTTATCTCTCGAAGAGGTGTTCACAATTGGCCACCGAGATCTTGCGATTTAACACCTTGCGACTTTTTCCTTTGGGGCCACGTGAAAGATAAGGTCTACGCCAACAGCCCAGCGTCGATTCAAGACCTCAAAGATAGAATTCGTGAGGCTATCGAGGACATAGGGCAGCCACTTTGCGATTTGGTTATGGAAAATTTCATGAAAAGGATATGGTCCTGTAAGCGCGGTCGTGGTGGCCATTTGGCTGATGTTGTTTTTCATTATTAACGGAATACCTTCCTCTTTATTATGAAATAAACATCCGATCATTTATCTCAAAAATGAATAACAAAATAACACCTTTTGTTGGAAAACCCTGTATAAAATTCAATACAAATCATTCGAAGAGTTAATAACACTTATTTCAACAATTTTTATCCAGAAAATATAAAAAGCAGCAACAACTGCGCCGTTGATATTGTGTAAAGCATTACGACCAATATTATTTTGAATAACAATTGCCACACTACGTGCATATTTAAGGCACATTTTACCACCCATTGTTACCACGTAATGCGGAAGTATTTTCAATAATTTTATTTCATAGTTGTTGAGGTATATGAAACAACTATATTTCCCTAATAAACAATATGGAAACTAGTGAATATAGTTAAGCATGTATAATAAATTATATGAACATTTCGGAATCAAAACCAGTAAGCAAAGGTTAAAGTCGGCCTAAGCCGACTATATGATACCCTACATCACGGTGTTAGGCGCATAGCTATTTGTTCAATATCTGAAACGATTGTTTTTAAACTCATATCGTTCGAAACTACTACTTTTCATGATTCATAAAAATGTGTCTTTTAAATATAACCGAAACTTATTCAAACAAAATTAATAGAAAACTTCTTTTAAATAGCTTGTCACCAATATTACGACAATGTCATTATACCCTCTATTTTAGGCAGAAAAAATAACACAAAAAATTGGTTTAATGAAACTTGTTCGTGTTCCACTGATGTGTTTATGCAAATATGCCAGGCAAATAATAAAGCATAGGACACATTTCGTCTAATAAAAACATTATATTCAACACCAGCAATTAGGTGTTATTTCTGTATAATTTATTAAAAGCAATGATGACGGCATAAATAACACTACATATTGAAACATTACAGTTTTTTTATGATAATCGACATGCTATGGAATCTGAGGGCTGGGGTTTGAGAATACAAAGAGGGAGAGCTAAAGGGGAGTTTTATTTGTAAGATATTCCGAAAGTATTGGTGGCAATATTGAATATCAAGATGGCTGAAATAATCATATAAGATTATCTTTAATTTTTATAACATGAGGTATAAACTATTTAACAGGATTCGCGGAAATTGCTTTAACATTTTTATTTCGAAATTTTAATTTATGACCAAATTGCATGGACAGATTGCAATGTGATGTGCCACAACATAAGTCTTTCCTATAAGGTACCACAATGGGCAAAGTTTCCAGATCTAATGGAGATTCCCAACCATGTAAACCTTGCTGCTTCTAACCAATTTCAATTGTTCTAACAACCATAAATGAATTCGTTTGCACATAAAACAGCCGCACAATTAAGGTTAACACCAATTAATAGTACATACTACAAAAATTTAAACCCATGGCAATTATTCAAGAATAATTATTGTTTCAACAATTCTTAAAACAGAGGAGACGCCTTAGCACCTTTTGGGTAATAGAAACAAGAACCTTGGTATGAATTTCCCTTTCAAATGCTAAAGGTCATTTAACTTGGTCGTATTTCATTGCCGTGTTATTGTTGTTGCTATTATTATTGTTGTTTCCTCTGGCAATGTCTTGTTGTTGCTACACATTCATGCCCATTTAAAAATGTAAATTGTTTGGTTGTAATAACAATTTTGATAATTCTCATTTGGCAATTGTCGCCCAGACGACTTGTGCTGGAAATGTCAAAAGTAATTTTATTTGGGTGTAATTGTGGTGATCCTCAGACAAACGCAAACAAACACCTATAATAGAGGGAGAGGGAAAATTGTACCCTCACACACCCCACTCCAAATATGTACGCACACACCATTGAACTGTCATCTTGTCGGGGAAACTCAGAGAGGCGGCATTAAAAGTGAAAAACTAGAACTTTGGCTATTTCCATTAGCATCAACGTAATCGCAATCGTAATCGTCGTCATTGTCATTACATCACATTTACGATGAATAAAATAAACAGCCAAAAACGAACAATTGTGGTTTCTCGGTTTAGAAGCGGAACTACGTGTGCCGGTTTGTGTGTGTGGGTGAGTATTTATATTGCAATGAGTGTCGGAGAACAATTGTGTGTGTTTGTGCCGGAAATAGGCGGACAGGCACACTGAGAAAAGTAAGTAAGAGATGCTGGCAATAATTTGGAGCCAAAGACAATCATTCATTAAAATAAGTCAATTTTGTATTTAAATTTAAGATAGTTTAATTAATATTAAGTAAGTTGTCTTTTAAGTGCGGAATGTCATTACCTAAACGTTTGATGTCATGATATTATGTCATTATCTTTAATAATAGGACAATATATTTTAATAAAATTTAATTAGTATTAGCAATTTTTTTATTTAAAGTACGTACTGTTCTTAATTTAATGTTTTGTTGTCTTTGGCGCCAAATCATCTTAATACTAACACGACACTAGTTTCTGAGCAGAATATTATCAGTTTATTGTGTTGATTTGGTGCCCAAGAACATAAATCATTCAAATATGAAAATCGTGTACTTAAATTTAAGAAAATTAAATTAGTTTTAAATACTTGTTCTTTACTTTAACTACGAAATGTCCTTATCTTAATGTTCTATTGTTATTAGCCCTAAATCAATGTCATTGTCTTTAGTACTAGGAAACTTTAATTTAATATAATATTATCTACATTTTCTTTATTATATACTGTTTTTATATATATCATTATACAGTATTATAAGTTCGTAGTGACTTTATTTCAATGTTTTTTTCTTTGGCACCAAATCCATTGTCTTTAATACTACACAACACTTTTTTCAGTAAAGAAGATTATCAGGTATATTATATCAATATATATTACCCTAGCATTAAAGGCAATGACATTGATTTGGTGCCAAAGACAATAAATCATTAATATAAGTCAATTTTGTACTTATATTTAAGATTGCTAAATTAATATTTAAACTGTACGAAATATCCTTGTCCTAATTTTGTATTGTCCTTCGCTCCAAATCAATGTCATCGCTTGCACATTAATACAATATTGTTGAATTACTATTATCTACATTTTCTTTATTTTAAGTAAGTAGTGTTCTTACCCTAATGTTTTTTTGTTTTTGGATCCAAATCAATGTCAATGGCTTAAATAAAGATTATCAGTTATATTATATTTTAAATTACCACTAATATAAGTCAATTTTGTACTTAAATTTAAGATAGTTCAATTACTATTAAGCACATTTTCTTTATTTTAAGTATGAAATGTCATTGTCTTTAAGTGTTACTGTCTTTAGCGCCAAATCAATGTCATCGAATTTAGTACTATTACACCATAATTTAATGTAACTTAATTAGTATTATCTAATTGTTCTTTATTTTAAGTACGTCGTGTCCTTAATGATGTATTGACCTTGGTGCCAAATAAATGTCATTATATTTAATACTAGATGACACTTCTTTCAGACCAGAAAATTATCAGGTATATATTAAACTAAAATGTCCTCGTATTAAATACAATGACACTGATTTGTCGCAATGGACTGATGATCATTCAAATAATTCAATATTGTACTTAAATTTAAAATAATTTAGTCAGTACGAATTTATTTTTCTTTATTTTAAGTACGAAATATCCTTAACTCAACGTTGTACTGTCTTTGGACAGTAAATAGTTAAAATAAGGCAATTATGTACTTAAATTTAATATAAAATAGTCAGTATGCGATGTTTTTTTTCTTTATTTTAACTACAGAATGCCCTTTTCTCAAAGTTATACTGTCTTTGGTCCTAAATGAATGTTTTTGCCTTTAATGCTACATAACAGTTTTTTGCAGTGCAGGAGATTATCGGCGTTATAAGAATATGGTCGTTTGTGGCTTTTTAGCCCATTATACCTGTAAACTCCAAAATTGAAATTAACTAAAGTCAAATAATTGTGGTTGACCACACGTACAAACACACCCACACACAAATAGAGAACCCTCTGTCATGCCTTTATGTCACAGATACACAGCAGATATTCTCTTACTTATACCCAGACCCAGGTCAAACACATTCTGTCATATAGTATTGTATGTTAAACACGGTGATTTGAATGTATAATATGTCAGTGTATGCGTATACATCAGTGTGGAGGTGGAGTATGTTTAGGTCGCCAAGATAGTATGAGTGTGTACATATGTATATTGTTAATACACATAGACCTTTGCGTAATGTGTAGTAGGCCATGGAATTTTTCTGATGACTTCAATTATCATAATCAATTTACTTAGCTCAGTATGTGTAAATACTAGGGGCTACCTATTATTGGCAGGAGGGCTCGACCACGAATAGCTAGACAAATTGATTGCTTCTATATGAGTAGAAGTTATGCTAGTAGAGACTGAGTATTGAAAAAAGTATATATTTTTGCAACGTAACAAGAAAGAAACTCTCGAACAATTATACATCACTCTTCTATCACAGGATTGGGAAAATCTTAAATACGAACAACCCTAGTTAACATTATTGATGATAGTGTTTGCGGCTTAAATGTGTAACCACATGTGTACAGGGTCACTGGTCGTACGTTTGTGGATGTATTGTGGTCATTAACTTAACAGATTTATCATATTAGTTTTCACTTTTCGCAGAATTTCAAATTTCTAAAGGGAACCAATTATATTTGATCATTAACGACCACAGAAATTCCCGCTGTCATAGGCAAACAAAACTCTAAGGGCATTAAATGAAATACTTTGAAACCAACTTCCTTGAAATATACTGAACTATGTCATAAATTCCTTTACATAATAAATTTAGTTATGTGTTAGTTAAAGTACGCATAACGCATGACAAATATCAATTATTTATAATGACTGACTCGTAACCTTGGGAGTATTGGGGGAATGTTAATTAATAACAAATAAACATTAATATGATTAATGTCAATATCTTAGAAAGAAGTGTCCGAGTATTATTAATTCAAAGTGCTACAAGTGTTAATATGATTATCATTTACTCGACACTGTTCCAGGAAATGTATGACTATTACTAATTTAATTACAAACTCATTTCGTACAAGGGTATCACATCACAAAGTCGAATAGTTCGCCCTAATTTTACATATGTATTTATAATGTTGGGCGAAGCTAAACTAAACAGTTCGTAACATAATTGTTTTTGTTTTGACAAAAAATGTCCTGATATATACTGAACTATGTCATAAATACCTTTACATGATTTATGTATTGCTTTGAAGTATGATTAATATTAATTATAAACCAGTAAGCACATGTGTACTACCTATGACAAATATCAATTATTTATAATGACCGCATACACTCTTACCGTTTTGAATAACGGGAGTAATGTTAATTAGTAACAAATAAACTTTCAATACATATATTTATTTTCTATATGTTAGAAAGATGCGTCTGAGTAGTATAAATTCAAAATACTACCAAGTGCTAAATATATAAGGTGGCGTATGATTTTTTCATTGACTTCATATGGTTCTAGGAAGCGTATGATTATTACTAAATTTGAATTACAAACTCCATATCGTTCATTTCGTAAACGTTTGTTGCATTGCAAAGTCATACGACTTCACTCAAATGATATTCGTATAATATACATAATGATGGGAGCCGCGAAATTAAATTACCTTTTTGAAATAAAATTCCGTGACATACATTGAACAATGTCATCATGATACATGATAAATTTACTTCTGCGACGTAGGATTAATATAAATTAGAATCCATGTATCTTATGTGTACTATTTCTTGAAAGTACATACAAATAGCGTATGACAAATATCAATTATATAGACAACTTCAGGGTATTATTAATTCAAGCACTAAGATGTGCTAAATATAAAAGGTGACTTGTGATTATTGTCATTTGCATAAGCTGTTCCAGGAAGCGTTTGATTGTTACCAATTTGAATTATACATATCACATCACAAAGTGCTGTGATAAGCTAAATTACATAACTCGTAAAATAACTGTCTAATTTAAAACAATATTCCTTGAAACATCTTGAACTGTGTTATACGTTCCTTTGTATGATAAATGTCATGCAGTATATAAACCATGATACCTGTGTGCTATTAATTGAAAGTAGAAAAACCGAATAAATTATTTATGTGATGCAAATAAAGGGAGCATATAGCAGTATCAGTTGCAACTAGAGCGTATAACTTGACAATGGCACTATTCTAGTGCGATGCGTGTGACTATTATTAATTCAAAGTACCCTAAAGTGTTAAATGTATAAGGTGGCGTATGATTATTATAATTTGCTTAAAAACTGTTCCTGGAAGCGTATAATTAATACTAATTTGTATATTATAAAAACCATATCGATACATCCTTTCCAAAACATGCTAAGTCGACTTAGCATGTTGTTAAGATCATTGTATTTTTAATTTCCAAATATTTTAAATTATTCTCAGACAAAATTTAGTGTTTATTCGTCCACCCAAGCAAAATTTAATCATAAAAATAGTATAGGTCATCGATTGCATTTAAAAGGAATTCCACACAAATTCCAAAATAATAAAACTTTGATCGTCTCTCCTGAAAAACAACATGTTTCGACTTAGTATGTTTTGGAATGGAGGTATCGACATAACTCTTTTTGTACAAAATTTCTCTTTAAGATTACTTAAATGAAATAACTCCTAACTTAGTGGTCTTCTTCACGAATCAGTTTAGTCCTCGTTTAGAGAGAAGATGTTAAAATGGCGGACGTTTTTTCATTACAACATTAAACCAGTAAGGAAAGGCAGAAAGTCGGGCGGGCCGACTATATAATACCCTACACCTCCCTAACAATGCGATAAGGGACATTCGGATAATAATTTGGAATAATTGGTAAATGGGTAGGAACATATTATCTTATTCTGAACCGATAATCGTTAAATTAAGCAATATTCGTTCCTAAATTGAGAAACATCTTTCTGAAAAATTTTAATGATCGGAAGTGAAGTACAACTTCTATAGCGCTTTGATACCAAATCAGGAGGAACATATTATATGGAGGTAATATATAAATCTGAACCGATTTTCCCTGAATACTCATTCATGTAAAATGACCTCTTTTTGTCGAATTTCGTACAGATCGGATATAAAATACAGTCTACAGCGCTTACATGTCAAATCGGGGGTAGCATATATATGGGGGCTATATCTAAATCTGAACCCATTTTCTCCGAATTTGGCAGTATTCCTTCATGTAGAAAGAAACCTCGTTTTGCCGAATTTCGCACTGATCGGATATAAAATTACATTTTTACAGCGCTTACATGTCAAATCGGAAGTAACGTATATATGGGGTCTATATCTAAATCTGAACCGATTTCTTACAAATTTAAAAGTGTTCATTCATATACTAGGAAACCTCTTTCTGCCGAATTTCATACTGATCGGATATAAAATACAGTTTTTACAGCGCTTACATGTCAAATCGGAGGTAACGTATATATGGGGGCTATATCTAAATCTGAACCGATTTCTACAAAATTTACCAGTGTTTATTCATATAATAAGAAACCTCTTTCTGCCGAATTTCATACTGATCGGATATAAAATAAAGTTTTTACAGCGCTTACATGTCAAATCGGGGCTAACATATATATGGGGGCTATATCAAAATCTGAACCGATTTTAGCCAAATTCAATACGGATAGTCCTTGGGCCAAAAAAAAATTATGTGTAAAGTTTCGTCGAGATCGGACCATAATTGCGACCTGTACTTTGATTACAAGAATACATGCACAGACAGACGGACAGACAGACGGACATAGCTAAATCAACTCAGAAAGTGATTATAAGTCGGTCGGTATAATAAACGATGGGTCTATTTCTTCTCCTTTTGGGTGTTTGTTTATAACAAATGCACAAAGTTATAATACCCTGCACGACAGTGTGGTGTAGGGTATAAAAAGTTCTATTTTGAAATGGCAATATACCAATATTTTTAACAAAAATCTAATTTTATAAAGCTTACAACAAATTTTAAATTATACTAAAATGTTTACCTAATTTGTTCGATTGAAAAACTGAAAAGTTCTGATTAATTGTTGCCCTTTTCTATGCAATATTATCAAATGAGAATTTATTTAATGAGAAATTAAGGTAAATACTTATGTTAATTTCTCATTAAAAATCGTGGGAAGAACTAAAGGATATTTTCATTAGGAAGCTGGTTCGCAGGCCAAGTACACTCGCAAGAGAATTTGGTCGAGGGTCCTCTTTACTTTGTCTCGGACAATATAGGTATTCATTGTCTAGGTGCACCGGGGGGGGGAATCGTCATTTTTGGTATGTTTGAATCGAAAGAAAATACACTTGGAAACAAATATTTTAAATATTATATATTTGTGAAGAAATAAATTATATTTGGAAATCAAGAAATTTTATTTGGAACGCATATATTAATACATTAGAACAAAATATATTTGCGAACTAACTTTCACAATTGAAATATGTGTTTACACGTAAACAAAGTTATTGTTTAAGAAGTTTCCCAAATATATTTTATTTAAAAAAGGCTTTTAAAACTTTGCTGAATCTTTCGAACTTTAGTTAGTTTTTCCTAGATTTAGTGTTATACTTTATACATAGTTAAAAATGTCATAAGCAGCATTAGCTTTATCTTACAGAGCTAATTTTTAATTAATAAATATTACAATTCATCACTTTTTGTCCATCCATCAATGCGATTTATAGTTACGAAAGATTATAGAATCTAAGTTTTAATTGAATTTTACAAACATATAAAATTTCTAAGGGCCTTATTCATAAAAAGTTAAAGAAGGTTTAAGGAACGCTTTAGCAGTGTTAAAGCGTTCCTCAAACCTTCATTAAATTTTTATGAATAAGGGCCTACACGGGGCAAAATCGCCTTTTTTGATATGTTTGAATCGAAAGAAAATATATTTGGAACACAAATTTTTAAATATTATATATTTCTGAGCAACTAAATTATATTTGAAAATCAACAAAATGTATTTGTAACTCATATATTAATATATTACAACTAAATATATTTGCAAACTAATTTTCTCAAATAATATATCTGTTTGTATACAATTCAGATTATTGATTGGGAATTTCTCCAAATATATTATATTTAAAAAAAGTTTAAGACTGTCGAATTTTAGTTTTATTTTTTTCCTAGATTTTGTGTTATACTTTATAGATAAAATGTCATAAGCAGCATTAATTTATGTTTTACAGCACTAATTGTTAATTTATAAATATTAAAATACATTACTTTTTGTCAATTCGTCAATTCAATTTATACGAGTTATAAAGTTCGTACTTACAAAAGATTATACGATTTAAATTTTATTCGAATTTTACAAACATAATTTTTTTTAAAAAATCCACTGAAAACCAAAAACTTAGCATTAATAAATTGCCAAAATACTGAAATACAAATTAATCTTTGTTTCGGTAATATTAGTTCCAAATAAAAAATATTTGAATGAAAACATACTTTTTTTTTGAACAACATCCTCACAAACATATAATTTTTGTGTGTGTCAAATATTAAATATTTGGAGTGTATTCTAAACATATATATATTTCAAGCAGAATTTGTTTGGGACAATATACTACAGAAGCGATTTTTTTTCAGCGTGTACAAATTTACGCTTTGAACTTCTGAAAAACATAAAACTTCCCTTTAAATTAATGCATGGATACAATGCCAAAATACTTAGGGCCTTATTCATAAAAAGTTAAAGAAGGGTTGAGGAACATTTTAGCAGTGTTAAAACGTTCTTCAAACCTTCATTAAATTTTTATGAATAAGGGCCTTAAACACAAATTGATATTTGTTTCGGAAATAATAGTTCCAAATAAAATCATATTAGGGTGGGAACAAAGTTTTGTTTAGAACAACATCCTCCCAAACATATAATATTTGTGTGTGAGTGTACCCTAAACATATGTATATTTCAAGCTGAATATGTTTGGGACAATATACTACAGAAGCGATTTTTTTTCAGCGTGTGAATATATGCCGGAATCATGAACATGTTGAATAGTATGAATTACAATAATTGGGTGGTACAATGGTGTGTATTTAACGTGTCACTAATTATAATGTATACGTTGTTTATTCTATGAAATACTCGTATATTGTCATTGCTTACATAAATAATTCTAATAAAATGCAGGTTATTGTTGAAAGTTAGTATTACAACTACTTAAACTTAATGAACATACAAATAGAAATGTATTATTTATACTAATCTTGCAATAATGTGTGCTATTTAATCATTTAATTTTTCTCCAAAATCGTCAGCTCTTTTTTATCAAAAGCAAAACATAACAAATATTGTCTACATTCAGAGTCATTTCCTATTAAAAAAAATTACTTATATTGTTTTTAGATCACCTTGTATAATAATAAGGGCTTGGAAGCGTATACGTACTTTTAATTGGAAGTACCAATGGCGTATTATTAATGTTTTATAAATGGGTGACGTATACGTTTTTCTACACTAAACGTATATTGCTTTACCAAGCCTTACTAAAATAACTACAACTTTTTAAACCATGCATCGATTTTCTTCGGAATGAGGTCACTTAATTCATGACCGATCTGACTTTACGATAAAATCATAAAAATATAACATTTGTACATTTTTGGATTGTTTTATGGGACCTTTATTTGAAAATTATTAAAAATTTCTCAAAAAATATGATTTTTTGAATTGTTTTGTAAGATATCGGCGAAACCGTTGAAGGGATGTACAATTGCGTTGCAAGAAGTTGAAGGCTACTTAATTTTGAATTCTTTAAAACCTTCCTGATCTAATTCGGATAAATGGTTCTCAAGTTATACAAAAATATGTGGTTCAACCTCTTTATTTTTTCAATTTCACCATATATAGCGAGAATCCAAAGAAACAAGCCTTTAGGCTAAGAAAGTAAAAAATAGGTTGAACCACATATTATGGCATAACTAGAGAACCATTTCTCCGAATTGGAGAAAAGTTTTAAAAACTCAAAATTAAGTAGCCTTCAACTTCTTGCTAAACAATTTTCTATCTGTTCATCAGTTTCGACAATATCTTACAAAATATTGCGAAAAAATATTTTTTTTTGTGAAAATTTTAATATTCTAAAAGCCTCATAAAAACGATTAAAAACGCACAATAGTTATATTTTTATGATTTCATCGTAAAGTCTGATCGGTCATGAAGAAAATGAGACAATTTCGAACATAATCGATGCATAATTTAAAAAGTTGCAGAGAGGAAACATGTCAATGCTCTTTCGAAAATTCGAAAATTTGCCCTAATTTCTACAAAATCAAATTTTGACAAAAAAAGTTTTTCCCTTTTTTAGTAACAAAAAAATAAACCAAAATTTGACACGTAGAAGTCAAACCCAAAAATCGTGTCCACTAGGGTTATCTAACTAAATAAATTTATTTTTTTAATTAAAGATGACCCGGTATAGAGTTAAGAGGGGCACCGCAATTCAACTTTTTTCGAGACGCTTCCGCATGTTTTTTAATATTTTTTTTTTCGAAAATTTTACAGAATAAACTTTGAAAGTTATAATTTATTGTACCATTGGTTTCAATCAATAAATTTTAACTGTTTCGTCACAAAAAAATCTTAAAAATGTGCCTTTTTTGCATGATTAACGTTAAAATACAATTGTGGAGGAGATATCTTCCAACGCTCAGAAGCTTGGCAATCAACTGGCACGTGTTAACTCTGACTTGAGTAAAATTTTTCACAACGAGCAATTCCCATGGAAGCACATTCTATAAGTTTTCCATAAGTTAGATTTCTCAACAACAATGTTCACTAATGTTAATTTTTTAGTCTAAAATTATGGTACTGAATTTTAGACTAAAAAATTTCAATATTGTAACACAATATTTTAAAATTACTAGATGAACACCAGAAATTGGGACTACGAATGCGGCATTATAAATTTGTAATTATTATTATAACGTGTACATTTTGCCTACACTCATTACAAAAAAAACGGTTTCGCTTTTATTTCAAATATTTTTTCTATAAATTAAAGATTTCCCTAAAACGTTGCTTCTGATAAAAACCTTCAGTTGTCAACACTGAACAAGAATCTATTGGAAAATATTTGTTCTCCTTTTTAAAAAATTCTCTACCTGTTTCTAAATTTATTTTTCATAATTACAGGTTGGTAGGCGTATGAGTAATATTATTTGGGGGTGCCAAGGGCGTATAATAAACGTGTTATGAGTAATAAAGTATACTTTATCATATAAGAAACTGAAGTAGGACTATTTAAAAATAAAATTTGTGATTTGCAAATTTTGCTACACATATTTTGTAGTTATTTTAAAACATTCGCAACTTTTCGACTTTCTTTTTCAAAAACAAATTGTGGAACTTAAAGAGATCTACAAAATTCTTTTTGTGGTTATGTAAACGCGTTTTTGGAAATTTTTGTAAATTCCGAAAAGAGATTAATTTTTCTGCACAACTATTATTAATGATTAAAATCTAGATAGCGTAAAAGCAATCTCATATATTTTTTAGTTTCTACAGTCTTATTAATTACAAAAAAATTGTGTAGTTTTAAAATAATTCGCAAGATATGACAAATTTCTGTTCTTGGATATTTTACGTATATAATTTTACAAATATTCCTCCAGTAATAAAAGTGGTTTCCTGCCAAAAAAATTGTCCTTTGTTAAGATGCCATGACAAAACATATTTCCTCTTACACCAGAAGTCAATCAGTATCACTTTGATGTGAAAATGTGCCTAAGATTATTTACATGATGACAACATTTTATTTTATTTAGCCTTTGTTGTCGTTTGGAATTTCCCATTCACATTTACCGGGGCTCTAGCTCATTAAGTGCTGACAGTGGCAGTGAACTCTACGCTCTAAACACATTCTGCCAAATTGTTAACCAAAACACAAAAATGTGCTAATGTTTTAATCAACAGTCGATGTTATACCACCACCACGAGTCGTCGTCAGTGACACCCACTCCTGGCTTCATGGCAACCTTTACCCCTTCTCGGGGTAAGCAAATGTGGGGCGGAATTCATGGTGTCCTCTCATCTAGGGAAGTAATTTAGCATTTTCCATTGGAATACAAATAAAAAGTTTCGTGTTGTTTCGAGACGCCTTTGTGTCTGAGGGGTGCTACACAGTAATCGAGGCCCCCCTCAAAGGCTACAAACACTAGAGGACAAAAAATTAGAGTGTAAATACTACAAATCCAGTGGCAAAACATGGAGAAACTGTAGGCGTCTTTGTCACATGACATTTCGAATTGTGTGCGGGATAGCTGCTGAGTAGATTCAAGCCGAAAAAATGAAATTTGCCACAACTAAAATACCCGTCACTTCGTCTCGAAAGGAGCAAATGAATGACTCGTTGCTGGTGCTGTTGACATGGAGGTTGTATGGGTTGCATGAAGGTGTAACCCGAATCAAGGACATTTTGTCGTAGTTAATGCTGGCTGACTGCTTGGCAGTCTGACTGGCTGGCTGGATGGCAACGTAAATGAGTTCGAGTGCGAGAAACGTGTGAAATACTCTTACGCCAATTAAGGTTAAAATAACCCTGTAATGTTTGCTGCTGGTAGTTGTGACATTCTGCAGAAAAGTCGCCAGGGGGGAAATATTTGTATGAAAATAGAGCACAATTAACTAAACGCTTTTGTTAGGCTTTCTTGCTTTGTCAATGCCAAAGCCACGTGCTGCTGGTTTCGGTAGGAGACGATAGAGATCGTTAAAGGCTGTATTCTGCTGACACTGGGTAATAGGAATACCAACAACAACCACAATCACAATCATGATGATGATGATTATGATGAGAATCCGTGTCAGTGATGGAAATGATGTTAATGGTGATGATAATTCTTCCGGGAGTGGATTAAAAGGAAAAAGTGCCAAACATCAATGAAACACCAGATGAAGGATATTACATCATTGATTGCTCTATTGTAGGAAGTGTGAAAATGGATTGTTTGAAAGGATTTTTGAAAACAATGGAAAAAAATATATCAATTCTAGTTGCGAGCTGTGAACACTTTCATTAGGATCAAAGGAAATGGGTAGATGTTTAATGGGGTCTCCAATAGATATGGAATTGTTTTGTGTTGGGTGGCATATGTGTTAAGGAGGCTGTATGATATTTATAAATTTTAAGTATTAATAGTATCAGGGGACGTATGAACACTATTAATTCGAGTCACAATAGGCGTATGACTAATGTTTATCATAAATCGGGAGATTATGAGTGATTTTAATTACATAAAAAAATTTAAAAAGCGCAAGCTAAATAGGGACGATATAAATTTTCAAAATGATTCAATACGAGTACCAGATGCGGGCCGTGAACACTTCCATTAGTATCAAAGGAAGTGGTTAAATGTTTAATGGGGTCTCCAAAAGATACTGAATTGTCTTGTGGTGGGCGGCGGCATTCTTGGTTAGGACGGCGTATGATAATTAGTAATTTTAAGAACATCGTACCATGACCGTATGACTACTATTAATTCGAGTCACAATGGTCGTAGACAAATATTTATTATAAATCGGGAGAAAAAATAAATATTTGTTCTATTGATTATGAATGATTTTAACTACACAAAAAAAAATTGAAGGAGCGCTGGCTAAATAGGCCTATATAAAGCATTCTGAATTCTGCTGAGGGAGGAAATAATAAAATTAGTGATTGCTTCAGAATGATAGGACCACAAACAGCAGTGTAACAATTCGTACAAATATTCTTTCTAGGAGGTGTGAAAGTTGATTGTTTGAAAGGATTTTTGAAAACAATGGGAAAAAATATATCAATTCTAGTTGCGAGCTGTGAAAACTTTCTTTAGGATCAAAGGAAATGGGTAGATGTTTAATGGGGTCTCCAATAGATATGGAATTGTTTTCTGATGGGTTGCATATGATATTTATAAAATTTAATACAATAGTACCAGGGAACGTATGAACACTATTAATTCGAGTCCCAACAGGCGTATGACTAATATTACATAAAAACACAAAATATTTCAACAGGAATTGGTGATTTTATCAAAAATATTATTATACAACTTTTGTACCAGAGAACGTATGACTAATATTAATTCGAGTCACAATGAGCTTATGACTGATATTTATTTTAATTCAAGGAAGAAAAATTTAAAAAAAATATTGTAGAAATCATGAGAGGTCCTAGCTCTATTCAAAAGATGATGGAGAGCAAACTAATTATGAATGTATCGTTCTGCTGCGGGAGATATAATTAAATTATCTAAAGTGGATTGATCTATTATAGAAGATGGGGAAATAGATTGCTTGAAACGTTTTTTTTTTTTTTTGAAAGAATATTTCATAATTAATTTTGATATTTTGTTTAAGTTTTTGTCAAATCGTGACATGCGTAAAAGCATCTTCTCTTGCCTTTCCATCAATTCATTGAGCTTTCATATCAAAATTCGCGGTCTATGAAAATGTGTAATTATCAAAAAATTTTCTTCAGCGATAAGACACGTTTTTGGTTCAATGGGATATTCAAGAGCAATGCTCCCTGAAAACGCACAGTTAGGTGTGATTTATGAGCCGGTGGCATCATTGGACCGTACTTCTTCAAAGGCCGCAACTTTACGATAATGACCACAACGTTACGGTCAATGTAGCAAGTTACAGTTCGATGTTTAGCGTTTTTTTTTTGCTCAAAATGGAAGAACTAGGTTGACATGTGGTTTTAACTGGTCGAAGTCACATGGCACTTTAAGCGCAATACCATCGAGAGGCAGGTTTCGTGAGCGATTTAGCTCACATGTTGATGCTGTCAACTGATAGCCTCGTTCGTGCGATTTGACCCCACTGAACTGAAATACTCCTTCAAAAGTGAATGACAGTCAGAGGCTTATCGACACAAATAAATATGTAAAAATTGTCTGTGTTGTCTTCAATTTTCATAAACAGAACGCTTGCGTTTCATTTCGAGGGAGCACATAATTAAGGGGTAGTAAACAAGGAATTAGTAAGGAATAAGAAGCCTTTAAAAATGAAAATTATGCATTTCATTGAACCAGTTACCTTTTCTGTTTCATTGCGTCGCCTCACATCAATAATAATTTTTTAAATATTGAAATTATTAACAATCATACGCTCCAAATTTCACATTCAATGCTTAACCTCAATCATACGCCACACAGAAAAACTTGAATTAATAATAATCATACGCTCCCCCTTATTACTGCCATCTATAACAAAAGCAATAATATTTCCCAACCTTAGTTAAATGTACAATAAGTCTTTTCTTATCCTTATATAACTAAGGGAAACGACAACGAAAAAAAAAACTTTTCAAAGCACTATATTACCGAAAAGTTGAAAGAAAACTATAATTTTCCATACAATCCCAACACCCATATCAACTGAATTATGAATGCCACTGAAAATGGGGACAAAAAGAAGACGAGGATAATATTTCTTTTGAAACTACTCGTACTTAATATAAACAGATCCTTTCCTTTCAGTTCGTTATTATACCTTAGTTTTTGGCAGGAAGGGCAAGGAGAAAAAAGGGATACATATGAAAGTATAATGTAATATAAATCTTTAATTTCTTCATGGCTGTCTGTCTGTATGTGTGTAAGTATTAGAGAGAAAGCGCAAAAAATGTGCAAGTGTGAAGAATTATAAGTTTTAAATAGAAAGCATGAAATCGAAAGAAAAAACTTTTATCATAAATTGGATTTGAAGCACACAAAAAATATAAAAGCACATATATAAAGAAATTTCTTTTAATATTTTGCGATAGGTGAGAGGGTAGAGATAATCAGTTGCTCTAAACAAAGTGTATAATCGCATTTTATAAGAATAATATTTAAACAAGTGAAATAATAAAATTATATCTGCTCATCATTATTTTCATCATTTCATTCTTCAGTCGCTTTTCCCAGTGCTTTACTTCTATTGGGTTTTTGGCACAAATGCTGAACTCTGAAGTGAATGACGCCAAATTGAAAAAAAACCTTGAATTTGATTTTAATAAACGTTTAGAAAACAAACACACATATGCATCATCATTATCATCAGAGTAGTAGTCAGAGTTCTCATTTATTGCAACATTTCATGTACACACGTGGGCTGGGTGTGAGTGGTGTGGGTGCCAGTATTTGTGTTACTTTAGCTTCAAGCAGTAATTTTATATTAGTTTGCAAAATGTTGTTGTAGTGAAAGACAAACACACTCGACCTCTGGTTGGATGGCAGAGTGACTATATTGCATAGATACTTGTGTCTGTGTGAACATATTCCGTACATATGAGCGGATACATACATATATACATATGTCTGTGCCATGAAGCACAAGTGGTCAGAGTGGTCCAAAGTTGAGCACAAAGAAAATTCATTACAACTAACTTCAATGTGTATTATATCGCAAATGTGTTTAATATGAAATTCCAGAAAACTACTTGGTAATAACAACTAACAAAATAAAACTGTCAGAGGACTCTTATGAACAAAAATACACTTAAATATTAGTTTTAGTTGCACACTCGACTTTGTATACAATAGTCAATATAATTACTATTTATCATACGCCTAGAGAGTTTTCAATTAATAACACTTATACGCACACCTTGGCCTTATTTATTAGTATCTACTTATAATTGAATTTAAATATATGTTCAAATATATTGACACATTGTTACCGCTGACATAGAAATTAATTAGCTAATTTGATACCATTGTCCACCAGCTAAAAATAATAGTGTTCACATAAGAAAACGACAAATTAATTAGCAGCTAGTGATATGAGCTATTTTTCAATATAATTCAGTATATAAACAAAATTATGGATAATTTAAGACCTTTATTAAAAAACGGAACGAACTAAGTTTTTCCCACAAAGAAGTTTATTAAAAGTATACCTTTCATTCCGAAATAAACCTAATAACTACAATATTTTGGTTTTGAACAACGATTTCATAGAAGTACTAATAATTTACCAACAACCTGTTAAAATCTTATTGACAAAAATGAGTCCAATGTTGCAGATTTTTTTTTCAGATTAGGTAAAATTTAACTACAATTAATATTCCGATTAAGTCAGTGAAGTTTGTACAATAATATACACTGCTTGCCATTAGTACAATATGTATTACTCTATGCTTAAATTGATATTTAAAATATAAAGACATTTCGGCATTAATATTTGCTTATTTTTACTCAAAAAAATATACTCAGTAATTTCTAAAACTCGCGAGTGACTACTTATGTACACAAATATACTTAAATATAAATTTAAGTTCCATACCAGGTTTCGCAAGCTTCTAAGGTAATGAAATCAATATTTGTCAAACGCCTAGAGTGTTTTACATTAATGACAATCATACGCACACCTTGATATTATTATTATCTACTTAATTGAATTTAAATATTTGCGTAAGCGTATTAACACATTTTAACGCTGGCATACAAATTAATCAGATAATATAATGTTAATCTCTTCAATTTTATGATTATAGAGTGCTTCCACAAGATAGCAGCAAATGAATTAGCAGCTACTGTTATGAATTCTTGAATTAAGTGCAATATTTCCAGAAAATAAAACCTCTATATTATTCAAGACATAGCAGAACTAACAACTGAACAGCGTTTCAAAAAATTATTACATTAGCAAACAAAAATAATCGTTCTACTTAAATATACTTGATGCCTGTGCGATGATGTCCATAATGTCTATGACAAGCAACTAATACCATATTTTCCAAATAGTACGGTATGAAGTAAGTCCAACCAAATAACGATGAATGTATTTGATAGAAACCTCCTCTGTAAAATAATATTTACTTGTGGTTTTTCTTTTCAAAGAAAGATGTTGCCCTGTCAGAGATCAGCATTTTCTTAACAAAAATGGAAAAGTTCTTCCTTTTAACTCACAAAAAAAAACTTAAAACAAAGAATACTCTACGGCGCCACCTAATTAAAGCATCTGTCCAAACTTCATTAGAAACAACACTCACATATACACGCGGGGATTTAGGTTTTTCGCTTTATGCTGAAAACCCATCTGTTTTGCAGTGCAGCGTCCACCCCTTCGGTTAAATACATCTCTGCAATGTTGTTTTTTAGCAAAGTGCAAGTGCGACATTTTTTACAAAAGAAAACGAAACCCTTTCACAGGGCAGCATTTATTATACAAATGAAAACAAAAAGGCATTTTTGGGGCGAAGGGCAGAAAAAATTTAGCATTTTTGGCGCAAAAGAAAACACTATTAAACTGGTTTTTGCGACTACTATTTGGAAAATAATGATATCCTTATGATTTTTATCCCCTCACCTTAGAGAGGAGGGTATATCATTTGCTACCAGCCAAAAGTGTCACACATCGAAGGAGTGACCTATGACCCTAAGTACGTTTGCCGGATATCCGTTTTGGGTAATTTTTAGTCATTTGAGCAATGTCCGTCCGTCCGTGTGTCTGTCTGTCTGACTGCTGGCTGGTGCGCAGGATAATTCTCGAAAGGAGTAACCGATTGATTTCAAATTAGGTATGTGGTAATATTTTCATCTATCTCCGGCTAAGTTCGAAGATGGGCCATATTGGTCCACTCATTCTAGTACCTCCCCCACAAAGGGTTAACATTTAGTGAAATATTGATTATTTAATAACTTCTATACTACTTATTTGAATCCTCTGAAATTATAAACATACGAGGGTTGCTTTTTATATTTCGGTCCTGGCAATTCTGGTGTTGCCAGATGAAAACTGGAACTTCCATTGCAAAGTATAACATTTTTATCCCCTCACCTTAGAGAGGAGGGTATATATCATTTGCTACGAACCAAAAGTGTAACACATCGAAGAAGTGACCTAAGACGCATATCCGTTTTGGGTCATTTTAAGTCGAATGAGCAATGTCCGTCCGTCTGTCTGTCTGCTGGCTGGTGCGCACGATAACTTTCGAAAGGATTAACCGATTGATTTACAATTTGGTATGTGGTAATATTTTCTTCTATCTCCGGCTAAGTTCGAAGATGGGCCATATTGGTCCACTCATTCTAGTACCTCCGCCACAAAGGGTTAATTTAGTGAAATATTGTTTGTTTAATAACGTCTATACTACTGCTTTGAATCTTATGAAATTCTACACATAGTATTAGTTTATTAGTCACTATTAGCTCGAGAAAAATTGTCGAAGTTGCCACGCCCCTTTTGGTACCTCCCACACAAATGGACAATTTTGAACCAAAAGTCAATAGCTTATAACTTTATTACCAATGCAGACAAAGACTTAAAATGTTGTGCAGTGTAATGGTTTAAAAGTACCTACAATACAGTGAAAAATGGGTATTATTGCCACGCTCCTTTTGGTACCTCCCACACAAATGGACCAGTTTGTACCAAAAGTTACCAGCTTCTAACTTCAATACCAGTGCATACAAGTACTTGAAATTGTGTACAGTGTAATGCTTTTATAGTACCTAGAGTCCAGAGAAAAACGGGCGTTATTGACCCGCCCCTTTTGGTACCTCCCACATAAATTGACCTTTTTGTACCAAAAGATACCAGCTTATAACTTTAATACCAGTGCATATAAATACTTGAAATTTTGTACAGTGTAATGTTTTTATAGTACCTGGAGTCCAGAGAAATGTGACCGTTATTGGTTCGCCCCTTTTGGTACCTCCCACGCGGTATCCGCGAATGGACCAGTTTGTACCAGAAATAAACAGCTTTTAACTTTAATAACAGTACATAATTTAATGTTATTTAATGCAATTTAAATTGATAATAATTAAAAAAAAAAAAAAAAAATATTTACTAATATTTTTTGGGACTCAAGGTGGGGGGATTTATTAGTCGGCTTACCCGACTGAACTTTCTTACTTGTTTAGCATAACTTCACTCAGACCGTTTTGTCATTTGAGCGGGAATTGTTTTGGTTACAGTGTGTTGAAAATTCACCTCCAAAACACGGTTTTTGAACGCTTCGTCAGCTGCTTCAGGCATCGAAAGCCGTTGACCAAGCAGTTTTTTCTTGATGTGAGCGAATAAGAAGAAGTCATTGGGTGTCAAATCAGGGCTGTACGGCGGATGACCCAACAATTCGACGTTTTGGCCGGTCAAAAAGGCGCTGGTTTGAGCCGATGTGTGAGAGCTCGCATTGTCATGGTGCACATCGATTCGTCTTCTCTTGTTCGTTTTTCGAATTTCCCCGAAGACTTAAGGTAAAAAAATTGTGGTGTACCACTCAGAATTGACCGTCCTACGTTGCTCAAGCGGAACAGTCGCCACATGACCAGTTTTGCCGAAGAAACAGGCGACCATTTGCTTCGAAATGCTTCTTTCATGAACAACTTTCGTTGGATTTGGCTCGTCTTCGAAGACTCACACGGACGATTGCTGTTTTGTTTCGGGCTCATACGCATAGATCCAAGATTCGCCACCTGTGACGATCTTATAAACGTCTTGTGAAGCATCGCGATCGTATTTTTTCAAACGAGCCTGTTTGTTGAGCGATTGTCAAATTGTGCGGAATCCAACGAGAACAAACCTTTTTTACGGCCATGTGTTCATGTAATATCGAATGTATGCTGGTGGAAGAAATGCCCAAGGATGCCTCTATCTCACGGTATGTCACATGACGATCTTGCATTATTAGTTCACGCACGGCATCAACGTTCTCTGGCACAACGGCCGTTTTTGGACGACCTTCGTCTTTGAGCGTGCGTCGGCCACGATTGAATGCATTAAACTAGATTTTCACAGTGCTAAAGGATGGTGCTTCATCAGCACACAAAGATTTAAGTTCATCGATGCACACTTGTCGTGATAGTTGTGAAAAATGATCGCACTAAAATGTTCACGAGTTAATTCCATTTTTTTGCCAGATTGGTTTTTCAAGTCACTGTAAACAACACAAATGATAATCGTACGTCAAAACGTTCTGAGTACGTTTATGCTAAAAAATTTCAAACTTTTCAATGGAACTGTCAGATGGCGTCAGGCAAAACTTATGGTGATTTCGTTTGTGCAACAAAATGTAAAATTTTTCTACATTTTACACTGAAACCGCATTTTTATGTTTGTTTGTAAAAATGGTGCAGCCGTATGAACGGGTTTTGATTTCTTTTGTAAAATTATTACACTCCGCAAATTCGAAATATCGCATATCCACACTCAGCCCAGTCCACGGTGTGGAGTGTTGCACCGTCAAAAAACAAACTTCAGAATCAAACCTAATTGAAAGCGTAGATTCTTAATGCACTATCAAATGGTTGCGCCATAATGTAGGTATGGGTTTTACTCACAGCACGATTTTTGTTCGATTGTTGGCATGCAAAATGCCAAATTAGCAGTGGGTACAAGGGGAATTTTTAAAATGTCGCAACATGATGTGGTGATATTATTTTTCAGAAACGAAAACACCATTACTTGTGTACTCAGTTTTTTTATTTTCTAGTCGAGAAAGAAGTGTCATTTTTTAAGGATATCTTTATACCATTTTCTTTTTGTATTTTTTTCTGAATGTTCTTGTAAGACGATATGGGTGTCAAATTAAAGGTCACATTTTGGGCAATCTAAATACCATTTTTGTTTTTTGAAACTGGAATTAAAAAGTTTCTACAGTAGATCCTTTAAGATCTACTGCAGAAAATGTCGAAAACAAATGTCGTATCTTACAGTTTTGCTATTCATCTCCAAACTTAAGCATTCTACTTTAATTAGTTTGTTTTTTAGATCGAATCGCTAGATCGCATCAGCTGTATATTCTGAGTCGATCCGTATACTTTAAAGCGGGTCCGGCTCCAGTATATTTAAACGATACAGCTACGTTGTGGTGTGAGGTAAATAGTTTGATTTAAGGTATGAATAGCTTGATGTAAAATCAGCATACTAGTCAAGTGTATCTATTATTATGATCAAATATGTTAGGTAGTTCATAAACTCGCGCAGGAATAATAATATCAGAACCTATTCCTGCCAAAATTTTGCTATAAATGGCATTGAAATGTCTTGGAATTAAGATAATTTACAAAATTAAATGCTTTTAGAAGTTTTTTGATAATGATCGATTTAATTTTAATTTTATTAGATTTATTGAATGTTTTCACATTCGAATTGTTCAGCTTTTTTAAATTTGAACTACCGATTACTTTGACTTGTGATTTGAGTCTTTTGGCTTATTTTCTGTGGGGAGCCATTAAGGATAAATGTTACGCAAAGCATTGTGTTCCATTATTATATGACAAAGTGCATACTTTCCAATAAAACCAGAAATTTTAAAAAAAATATCAGTACTTTTTTTTTAAGCTGATTCAAATTTAAAATTTTAAGTGCCCACCCTTTTTATAAAGAAAGATGTCTTAATTTTATATATCAAATGTCTCTGTTTTAAAGAATAGGAGGTCTTTGAACCAAAATCTTAAAAATTAAGTAACTTGTTTATCAGATTTTCTTTTAACAATCGATAGGTACTTACTGTACTGTGAAATACTTTTGCAGACAGAGGGAGTGCTGAAAGTTGAATCTTTCTTTTGAAGTGGAAAAATTTCAAGCCCATTTGTTTCCAAAGATAATGCTGTGAAATAAGGTCCAATGGATGTGTATAGATATTGAACGATCTTCGAAGAATGTTCGATTCAAACAAGGTTGCCCCATCACCTCTAATGCTGTGCCACTCCTTCATCAAGAGTGCACAGTTTTTGTTGTAAGAGTATATCATATCTTCCATCATAGTATAGGGTACGTTTGGCACCGCCATCAGCCACGGGTACAGAGCGTGCATATAAATTATCCACTCAAAAATGCAATTTCCTGTAAATGATTCCTCTTCTCCAGTTGTGAATATGTTAACTTGAAAATGTTCGTCGATAACACATTACCATCTGAACACTAACCCATACACTGACACGGACACACACACACACACTTTATGATGTTTAAGCTAGTTTTTGTTGCGTTTTTCGTATATCCTTCGATTCGTCAGTTACAGTATTTTTGTTACAAGGGTATTCTTGCAGTACTTGCGTCCATATACGGATATAAACGGGAAAAACACCCTTAGCTAAGCAACTGAACTCAATGTTATCGATACACTTGGAGGACTTGGAGGATACCAAAATCAAACCAAATAGAAAAATAACAAGGAAGAAGGCTAAGGTACGGAGGAAAACAGAACCCGTGGCATACATAGAGTGTTATGCAAACGCTTTTCTCCTGCCTTCACCTCCCACAAGAGCTATACTACCATAACAACAGAATCTTTCAGCAATTCATACACAGTATGTATGGATATGCCACAAAGAGATATATGTATGTGTTTGTAAGCCGGTTTGGTTGGTGGAGGCAATGCATGAATGAAAACCGCACATTGATCCCAACAAAACAACTGGAACATATTAAGCTCATAGAGATATGGTCAACCTACTCACTCACTCTCTGCATCTCGCACACACTCTACCGCTCACCGAAACGTATAGAGATAAGCAACATCAAATTCCATGCTTGGATCGAACTCCACTTGCAGAATAAATGCTTAGTGAGATAGGGATATGTATGTAGATGTGAGTACACAGCGTACATATATGGGTGTGGGGGATATGTGAAAACTTCTCCAATATACTCACTATCATACGCGCGCCCACACACATCAGACACACTTTATGTTACCATATTGATGACACACTTGAAAACACTCATCCATCCGCATGCACAAGAAGTTACTTTAGTGCGGCGGCGACGACGACTCTGGCGACAAAGCCACACAGCTTTGTGGGAGAGGGTGTTCCTAATGTTGAGGCTGTCGCCTGACACTGCTGCTCTTCGTAATGCTGATATCGTTGTTTTCGTTTTGTTCATTACGTTTTTGCAGCGAAGAAACAAGTCGATACTTGTTGTTGTTAGGGTAAAACCAGCACAACCAACAACAACCCGATTTGGTATAAAATGACAAGTTGTGTGGATCATTGGTTTGATGGTTTGGAGAAAAACTGAATTTCTTTCGTTCTACGGTACTGATATTAAATGCGGTTTATTGTGGTGCTTTTCAATACACCGGATACAATGATTTCGCATCATTGCACAGTGACTTCAAAAGATAGTTTTCCAATTATCCATGTTGTATATTATATGACATTCATTTAAATTATTTAATTTAGATCGTTCTAATAACTAAAATTTCCCATCAAAAATAGTTTGAAGTGAAAAATTGTACCACTAAGTAGTTTCAAGTTATACAGTGATCGACAATCGCTTGAGTGCACAACATATTTTTAAGTTTTTTGATGACAACAATTATTTTTTAAATTGTTATTCCCCAAATCGTTTCATTTCTCCATTTTCTTAGAAAACATGTTCAAAAATAATAATATTTTCAAATATTATGCGAAAAAAATTAATAAAAACAGAAAAAAAACGCGATAGACATTCCTTTGAGCGCACTTTATTAAAAACTAAAAATATAGCCTAAACCATGCATTTCGTCGCTTGGAGGCAAGGATTAAAGCATTATCTTGCTGAAAATGTGTTATTTAGGTTGAAATTTGTGCCTAAAACTATCCAAAACTTAATTGAATCCACATCAAATCAGATCTGTTTGTCATTCAGAATAGTGTTAGACTTACTAAGCATTAATGCAACGCAAATATTACATTAAAAATATTTATATTATTTTTTTATAAAGTGAGCTTAAACGAATGTCCATTGCTTTTTTAACTTTTTATTCATTTTTTCGCATAATTATTTGAAAACCTTTTCTTTTTTTATAAATGTTGTAAGAATATAGAGAAATGAGAAGATTTTGGGGGAAAAATATTACAAAAATAGTTTTCTTAAAAAAATGTTGTGTATCAAAACCACTGATACATTTTTTCGCATAATTATTTGAAAAGCGTTTCTTTTTGTATATTTTTTTTTATTTTTTATTTATTTATTTATATGAATTACAATACAAAGTTAATTTATATTCTAATTTTACGGTCCAGGGAGAAGCCGGGTGACAAAGACCATGTTGCTTGTAAATTTTTTGTCGCGACAGACCAGAGCCTCTGGTGGGAATCGAACCCACGACCCCCAAACTCATAGGCGAGCTCGCTACCAACTCACCTACTGGGGCGCTCAACTCTTTTTGTATATACTTTCTAAGAATATAGGGGAATGAGAAGTTTTTGTGGGAAAATATTACAAAAATAGTTTTCTTAAAAAAACTTAAAAAAAATGTTGTGTATCAAAACCACTGTGTCTGCATATCGATACATAACCAATGCAAACTCAGAAAAATTAATTGAAAAAATATTTCAATATAAAGATTCAAATTTCTACAAACTGTTGAAATATCTGCTAAGTGGGTATATAATGGTAACATATATAGTTTTTTTAATTGACTGCAATTTGTGCTATGTTCAAAAATAACAATATTTTCAAATATTATGCGAAAAAATTAATAAAAAATAATAATATTTTCAAATATTATGCGAAAAAATTAACAAAAACGGAAAAAAACGCGATATACATTCGTTTGAGCGCACTTTATTATAAAATAACTAGTAAGGAAAGGCAGAAAGTCGGGCGGGGCCGACTATAAAATACCCTACACCTCCCTAACAATACGATAAGGTGATTGCGATAATAATTTGGAATAATTCGTAAATGGTTAGGAACATATTATCTAATTTTGAACCGATAATAGCTAAATTAAGCAATATTCGTTAGTAATTGCGAAACATCTTTCTGGAAAATTTTAATGACCGGAAGTAAAGTATAACTTCTATAGCGCTTTGATACCAAATCAGGAGGAACATATATATGGATGTTATATATAAATCTGAACCAATTTTCCCTGAATACTCATTCATGTAAAAAGACCTCTTTCTGTCGAATTTCGTACTGATCAGATATAAAATACAGTCTCTACAGCGCTTACATGTCAAATTGGGGGTAACATATATGTATATGGGGGCTATAACGAAATCTCCGAATTTGGCAGTATTCCTTCCAGTAATAAGAAACCTCTTTCTGCCGAATTACGCACTGATCGGATATAAAATAACATTTTTACAGCGCTTACATGTCAAATCGGGGGAACATATATATGGGGAATATATCTAAATCTGAGACGATTTCTTTCAAATTTAACAGTGTTCATTCATAAAATAAGAAAATTCTGTCCGCCGGATTTCATACTGATCGGATATAAAATTACATTTGTACAGCGCTTACATGTCAAATCGGGGGTAACGTATATATGTGGGCTATATCTAAATCTGAACCGATTTCTTCCAAATTTAACAGTGTTCATTCGTATAATAAGGAACCTCTTTCTGCCGAATTTCATACTGATCGGATATAAAATACAGTTTTTACAGCACTTACATGTCAAATCGGTGGTAACGTATATATGGGGGCTATATCTAAATCTGAACCGATTTCTTCCACATTTAACAGTGTTCATTCGTATAATAAGGAACCTCTTTCTGCCGAATTTCATACTGATCGTATATAAAATAAAGTTTTTACAGCGCTTACATGTCAAATCTGGGGTAACATATATATGGGGGCTATATCTAAATCTGAACCGATTTTAACCAAATTCAATAGGGATCGTCCTTTGGCCAAAAAAAAGATATGTGTAAAGTTTCGCCGAGATCAGGCCATAATTGCGACCTGTACTTTGATTACAAGAATACATGCACAGACAGACAGACGGAGAGACGGACATAGCTAAATCAATTCAGAAAGTTATTCTGAGTCGATCGGTATAATAAACGATGGGTCTATTTCTTCTCCTTTTGGGTGTTACAAACAAATGCACAAAGCTATAATACCCTGTACCACAGTGTGGTGTAGGGTATACAAATATAGCCTAAACCATGCATTTCGTCGCTTGGAGGCACCTTTTTGGGTACTGTGAGGGACCATTAACAATTAAGGCCCTTAAGGCAAATAAAGGGTTTTCCAATAGGGATGATATGATTTTGAAGTGACGTTTCGGCCATTTGTAATATGTCATGATCAGTCATTTGTTTTTCATTGTATTCAGTAGTATTTACCATTTCATCATGGAGAGATATACGCAAAAACAACGTTTAAATTATTCAGTTTAATTATCAAAATAATCGTTCTCCAATTTTCGTGCGCTAAGTCCATTTTATTGTAAATCTAAAAAAATACTTTCCAGTCGACCTATGACCTTGACACCCATGAGCAATATTTTAGCTCTCGTTATGAGCTATCTTTTTGGCATTGACCGATTCCCGATCCGACGTAGCGTTAAGGAGCTAGAGCCTATAAATAAACATTCCGTTCACACTTGAAAATGATGCAAAGTCCATTTCTTTTAAATAAAAAAAAACACTTTCCAGTCGACCTACGACCTTGACACCCATAAGCAATATTTTAGCTCTCGTTAAGAGCTATCTTTTTGCCATTGACCGATTGTGGCTACGTGCCACACAGCAAATGAAACAATTGAATTGTTGCGAGATATTCGATTATTTCAAGAAATTGTGATATTGAATGGCCTCCAAGAAGCTGTGATTTAACACCATTAGACTATTTCTTTTGGGGTTATTTGAGGTCATTGGTCTTTCGAAATAAGCCAGACTCTCTTCAAGCTTTACAAGTTAATATTGAACGTGCCATTCATGACATACGACTTGATCTAGTGGAAAAAGTGCTCAAAAATTGGGTTTATCGAATTCGTTCCAGCAGAAGAAGTCGTGGAGGCCATTTGAATGACTTTTTATTTAGAACTTAATTGTATCGATTGTACTTCACATTAAATAAAAAACTTTTGAATTTCCTTAACAATAAGTGTGTTTTTTTTTCAAAGAAATCATATGAGATAGTCAGAAACCGTTAGCAACGTCACGGAAAATTGGTTTGACATGATACGCTACTGCGATGCCAGCTCATGCAGTCACATGAATGAAATTGTATTCCATATATTTATAATGGGTATGTTAGACCTTTCGAAATTCACAATTATTACATTTTTATTATTTTATCGCAAAGTCTGATCGTTCAAATTTCTACTCCATCCTACCCAGATAGTCCCTAACCGATCTCGTTAAAATTTTGTGAAAATATTTTTCTAGCATTATTTCACTTGTAAACCTTAGAGTATTTTGTTGTATCCGAAACCAATGAAAAGGACCGTAGCTTCACCTCATTGACCATTTCTGAGACTAGAGATGACGATATCGAAAACTTTAATGGATTACACATATTATGTGGGAAAATACTCCGATTTCTTTAATATCTTTACAAAATTTCCATTTGTCTTTGACTTTAATCACTGTTCATCGTGTATTCACTTTGACTGCACACTTCTCTCCCTCTGTATATGGCCGTAGCCCATATGTTATTATTCTTACACATCATTCTTATGTACATATTATTATAGCACAAATACGGGATTTTAGGCAAAGGTCGTTTCTTCATTCCCATAGGAATGTAGGTAGGAGTGATACCGGAGATGAAGGTGATACGTATTGAATGCAGTCATACAGAATTTTGATTTTTGCTGGAAATCATACCACGACAAACAATTTTTCGGGGTAAATTGGCATATTCTTGAAATTATTGAAAAATATGAATTTGTTAGAAGTGAGCGCCAATATGTAAATAGAAATTGGTGAACATTTCGTCGGTTGCTAAGAATCGTTACATTTGTCTGCCGTTGAAGTAATGATATATTACGATAATACTAATGTAAGGTAGGAATATTACCTTTGGTGATGAACTAAGTGGAATTGTTGAAAGTAAGATATTGAAAAAATATGAAATTATTCGTAGTAATTTGTGATTTCCTAGAATATTTTGGAAGATGATGTTCAACGCAACAAGGGTTAAACTATTTTTAAGTTTGACGTTTTCCCTAAGAAACTTTCATATTTTCATGTTCCATTTTTCTACTTTGTCTTTCCAATTACTTATTTATATCCTTGTCTAGCTTTAATGAATCGAATTATTGTCATTTTTGGCTCTTTGAATGCGCATTTATAATTGTATTAGGTTAAGACTCCAACTGCGACCACGAATTGAAAACAAAAATACATAATTTTTTTTATTTAATAACTAAAGTCTTTAGCTCTCTGTAAAGAGTCGCGCTACCAAATGGGATATTTGAAAGATCAAATTTTGTAAATTCTTAGAAATAATTAAAACCAAATATGATGAGAAAGTATATATATAGTATATGGGACATTTTTCAATTTCAAAGGTTGCAAATATTATCAGGAAAACCTTAACAAACCAGCATTCAAGTAAACTAACACTTTTGTTTTCCTCTCATATTATTCAATATAAAGTTAAAATTTAATTTAAAAAAATATATTTTCATTCCTACATTATTATATTACTTTCCTTTCTGTTAATATGTAATATAAATCCTCAAAGCGAGCGCCCCAGTAGGTGAGTTGGTAGCGTACTCGCCTATGAGTTTGGGGGTCGTGGGTTCGATTCCCACCAGAGGCTCTGGTCTGTCGCTGCAAAAATTTAGCCATATGGTCTTTGTAACCCGGCCTTTCCCTGAACCTTATAATTAGAATATAAATTTACTTTGTATTGTAATTCATATAAATAAAATAAATAAAATAAAATAAATCCTCAAAGTTCAATGACAGTAACAAAAGAAAAAAAACATGTATGCATATTGATATTGTGTCTCTTTTTAATAATTTTCATTTAATTTATATATCTTCCGTTCACTTTAACGATATGGTATTAAAAGGCTTTTGACTATTGTTGTCTACACTGGAAAAAATATAATTAAACTCAAAGGTATTGCTCCAAAAATGTTCAAATCATATAAAAAATAAACAACTCTTACTTAGAATTAGGAAAATGTACTTAATATTATGGAAATTATTCTAACTTTCAGTATTACATGTCTTCGATTAAAATATTAGGACGACTTTGCAGCAAAATGTTTAAAACTAAACAATTTGTTCTCAGTGTATAATTAAATCCTCCATAATACCACATGAATGGTCATTTGTCGACAAAAGACAATGGGGCTTCTCACACATGTATTATTTTAAATACAATAATTTCTGTACTGCGAATGCATTTCATATCATCAATATAAGTTTCAATTTGATAAATACTATAATCAAACCCCAGCAAATCAAACAAAAAAACTGGAGAGGGACGAACACAAAAGGGTGACAGCCCCCAAAAGAATGCATGTACTTTATGCTAAATAAATGGAATGACGGACGTTAATAGTTTGAATACCGGATATTATTTTCAATATATCGATTTTTATCTGTTTGCAATATGTGCCATCAATGTGAATATTTCACATAACTGCAAAATGTGCAGATGTATTCCTCCTTTTGTTTCCGAGGGACAATACGTCAGCAGACGCAATTGTACCCTGTCGACCGACCAACCAATCTCGAGTCGAGGAATCATTATGAGTGGTTCGAATATGAGTAAGGCCGGGGGGGGGGGGGAATGGACGCAAGATGGGCCATTGTTGGCTGAAGTCCCCCACTCATTAAACGTAATGGTTATGGGCGGATATTATACATATTATTTAATGGATAGGAAAGCACTTCGATATGAACTGTTATCAGTTGCATTGCAGATAGCGAACTTTTTTTGTTAAACTAATTTTTTGTATATTTACATTGCTGCACTGTGAAAAGAAATATCTACTTAATTTGTAAGATTAACATAACGTAACCTAAAGAATCCTAACATAACCTACAACAAACTTAACCAAACATAACCCAACCTAAGCAAACCTTGCCCTACATAACCTAACATAAACTAACCGAATCCGACCTAACCTAAGCCAGCCTAAACTAAACAACTTATTCCAAAGAAACGAGTTTTTTACATCGATACCCCCATTCTAAACTATGCTAAGTTCAAAAGGGTAGTTTTTCAGGAGAGGTGATCAAAGATTGATTAATTTTTTAAATTTGTGTGTAATTCCTTTGTAATGCAAATCACATGACCTCTATTGTTTTGTGAACAACTTTTGATGGGGTGACGGATAAACACCAAATTTTTGTTAAATATAATTTGGAATATTTAAAAATTAAAAATGCAGTCTCCCTAAAAACATTATAAGTCGACTTAGCAAGTTTCAGAATGGAGGTAACGACATATATAAGTAAAGCAACCTAACCTAAACTAATCTTAATTACCCCTACCTTACCTTACCAAATTACTTCAAAGGCAATGAATGCCATGTTTGCCTCCGTCTAGTTATAATGTAGCGAGTCTTTAAGATTGCTCAAAATTCCATCAAAATATAATAAAACTCAAGAGCGTTAAGTTTTTTGACGATAATGAAGACGGAGATTGATTGAGAATTCAGTGGTAACGATTATAGTTTGTGGACGAAACAAGAATAATTCACTCGTAGAGGGTTTGCCCAACTACTACATCTTCACTCGGAGAGTGTTCAACTACGACTTCTTTACTCGGAGAGTATCCAACTTCGACTTCTTCGCTCGGAGAGTATTCAACTTCAACTTCTTCACTTGGAGGCAGGAATGAAAAAGTTAGTGCTTTAGTACTTTTTTCAGTACTATTTGACACGCAAAAGTACCGTAGTACCCCCACGACATTTTCAGTACTTTTTTAACGAGCCCAGAAGAAAATTATTTTAAAAAAATTACGTGACAGTTGTATTCGAGAAAGTTTATATTGTTTTACTTTTAAATGCGTCATGTAAATACAAATCCACCCTGTGGTAAAGAGTACTACGACTTTATACATTTGCGTATAACAACTTAAAGGAGATTATATCGTTTCAAAATACCTAAAATAACTTTCTGAGTCGATTTATTCATATCCGTCCGTCTGCCTGTCCAAATAATTAGCCATCAAAGTGCATCTCGCAAATATGGATCTAGCAATATGCAATTTAACATAGTTATTTGGGGACAAGGACAAACCCTACTGGATTGGTTAATATCAGTCCAAGTTTTGATATAGTCCCCTTGAAGCGGTACCTTTCTGTTAGTATTCGTATTGTTCTTAAAGTTTGTGCTTTATTTAACCCTTAATCATTCTTGAAAAAAATGTAAAACATCGGTCAGTATTTCGATATTGCCATATAACAGTAGCTTCATATTCGACTTCTTCAATTTCTAGAAGCCATAGTGTACATTGCCACATTTTTCCACCCGTCCGTCTGGTAGTTAGCAATTGGCATTTTATATATTATTTTTATATTTATAAGGAACTGAGAAAATTTTCCTTGCGATTTCTTGCAATAAAAAAAGAAAAATAGATTTATAGTTATGCTAAAAACTGAAAGCAAATTTTAATACAAAAAATATTCATTAAAATTTAAATAAAAATATTATTGGAGCGCCCCAGTAGGCGAGTTGGTAGCGTACTCGCCTATGAGTTTGGTGGTTGTGGGTTCGAATCCCACCAGAGGCTCTAGTCTGTCGCTGCAAAAATTTAGCCATATGGTCTTTGTAACCCGGCCTTTCCCTGGACCTTAAAATTAGAATATAAATTTACTTTGTATTGTAATTCATATAAATAAATAAATAAAATAAATAAATAATAAAAATATTATTGGTCCATTTTTCTGCAGTGCTATTTTCTCAAAAGTATGTATTGAAAGCTGAATGTATTGTTCAACCTGTCTAAATTTTGTTTAAAATCTTCGAAATTTACGGCCCCTTCTTATTATAGATCTACCATTTCCTATATCCAAACAATTTCGAATGATACTAAATATTGCATAATTTTGATAAGTTCTCCGATGTATCGAATCTGTTATTTTCCAATTTTAAAGTTTATTTAATTTAAAATTATTTTGACATTAATTTTGATTAAATTCTTTGTAAAATTATATATTTTTTTCTATTATGAAAATATGTTTATTATTATTTGTTTATCAGAAAAAAAATTGTACCATTTGGTACTAAAAAGTACTTTTTCAATTTTGCCTCAGTACTATTTTGCAAGTCCGCTTTTTCATCCCTGCCTGGAAGGTTCAACTACGACTCCTATATCAACAGGAGTGTCGGACACAGAGCGAGTTGACACTTAAATCACAATAACGAACGCTCTCAATCCCGCACTTTACACAAATAGTCTCCGAAGAGAAATGTTAGTGTGATTCACTGATGTCAATAAGCATTGACTGAACTATGACTGAAGGCTGGATTAGGCAAACGTAACCGTAACGCACCCGTAGCGTAACGAATCAGCTGATACGATCTGACATATGGAAATCAGTGTAAACGATTAGCCAACGAAAACGAAACGTAAACGTACGGCTGAGTCTGCAAGAATACAACACATAAAAAATCAACAAACTGAGCATTTCTGCCCTATGTGTTGTTGAGTAAAAAGTGCAATAAATCGAAAAAGGCAAAAAAGGGCAGCCTACTTTTTGACTCGGATACTGTATACTATCCACAAAATGAGTAGAAATTAATTTTAGAGCTTAATCTGACTTACAAATTAATTATATGTCTATCTATATATTCGAAATAGGCAAATTTGGTGGACTTTGAAAAATCGATATTTTTGAAAATAGTAAATCACTTTTTTACTCCAAGTAATTTTCCTAAAACTAACTAAATACATGATATTGAAGACCCCATACTCAAATTTAAATTTTACTTTAAGTTTTCTTTTTCACGCAAAATGCTTTAAAAAGCTTGTAAACATACATTTAACTCAGAGCATAGCGAACAGCTAATTAAATCTTAACTTCGAAGATACAATGCAGCTACACTATATAACCTAGAATGGTTACTTTTCGTTTAACGGCGCATAAATATTATCTGCTTTTAATCGATACCAATGACTCGTATGTTACTTGCAAAAAAAAATTGAATTAATCCACAGTTTTGGTACCAAATACCCCACTGTGCAGCGGGCAATGTTACGGCTGCGCTAAAGTTAATTTAGGGTTAAGTTTGCATAACCCAGCCTTGGACTGTGAAAGAACTTTTCCAACTAAAACAGATCAATTAAAATACGAAGAGAAAAAATCATTTGCTGACAATGGTGATCGTCTAAGCACTATGTTCTCTATTGCATCCGAAGTTAAGAACGCCCATAATGCGATTGGAAAATTTGCCGTATAACTGAAATTTTACATGGGTTAAAAAACAATTAAACATAGTTTTGAATCAAAAATACTATTTGTTAGTGTTACTTAACGCCAGTAATGTTACTTAACGTCAGTGTAGGTAAGATGTAGCTTGGGTTTGATTCCCACCAAAAGCTCTGGTCTATCGCTGCGAAATTCAGCCAAAATTTCCATTTCCGCTTTGTTTGTATATAAATAAATTTCTATTTTTCCAATCAACTCATTTTCACAAAAAAAATGTTTTTTCTTTCAGTTTTAAAAATTTTTGTAAATTAACTTCTATTGACAATATTGTCATCAAATCACGCAAATATGACTTAATAGCTTTATTTCCAGAAAAATAGAAAAAACCCGAAACATTTTGGTTAATTGTTTGTGTTTAATTCGTTGTTCAGTCGTTTGTGGGGTTTTTTCGCGGGATTTTTATAATTTGAACATTTAAATAAATGTGTAAATTATATATTTTGTGGCTTTTCATACGCTCAATTTGTTTGTAATTTATGCGGTTTAAAACTAAAGTTAATTGTATAATACCAGCATTTATTTGCAAACCAAAAGCTTTAACTCAAACTACATTATGTAGCGGTAATACGAGGGATGGGTACAAATTAAAAATTTATTAAATTCTTGAGATACGTAGTATGGAGAGAGAAAATCGTTAAGAAATTATATATTCTAAGGAAAGAGGAAGAAAGTTATAAAGAATCGAAGACAGATAGTAATTGCAAGAACGGGAAAAAATGTCATCATTATTTCTGCCTATTTTTGTAAAATAAAAAAAATTGTTTTGGAAAAAAAGCAGTAATCAGATTCCCTAAAACTTGCGAAAAGCTTTTTCAGATATAGATGTTAAAGAAATTTAAAAATACCTAAAGATTTTCTTCTCAAATGGATTGCCAGAAAAAAACCTTGTCAGTACTGCTGACACTCTGCATGCATGAGATACAATAGAGTAAGTCAGAGACGAAAAAACAATTTAATGCTGAAACTGTGTATGAAAAGGTTGCTCTAGATTATGCAGACCGGCGCTAATCGGGGCATTCGCTTTAAAAAAATATATATATATATATATATATATATATATATATATATAATGTTTAATCAATATTGAAAAATCACTTTGTTCATGTCTTCAATAAAATTGTCAACCCTCGTTAAAAATATCCCTACAAAGACAAGAGTGGACCTTAATTATGTAATAAAAATAAATAATAAAATTTTCTTTACAGGTTCAAAATGAAACACAAATTTCGTAATTGAAACCACTTTTTCGTTTTTATATGGCAGTGAGAGACCCAAAGTCAGACATTTCATTATACCCTCACTTTAGTGTGACGAGGGTATATATCATTTGCTACGGAAAAAAGTGTAACACATCGAAGGAGTGACCTAAGACCCCAAGTATGTTCGGCGGATTTTAAGTCGAATGAGCAATGTCCGTCCGTCTGTCTGTCTGTCTGTCTGTCTGTCTGTCTGCCTGTCTGTCTGTCTGTCTGTGTGTCTGCTGGCTGGTGCGCACGATAACTCTCGAAAGGAGTAACCGATTGACTTCAAATTTCGTATGTGGTAATATTTTTTTCTATCTCCGGCTAAGTTCGAAGATGGGCCATATTGGTCCACTCCTTCTGGTACCTCCCCCACAAAGGGTTGAAATGTTGTGAAATATTGATTCTTTAATAACTGCTATTATACGTATTCGAATCTTCTGAAATTCCACACATAGTATTAGTTTGTTAGTCGCTATCAAGTCGAGGAAAATGGGCGAAATTGCCACGTCCCTTTTGGTACCTCCTACACAAATGCACCATTTTGCACTAAAAGTTAAAAGCTTATAACATTAATACCAGTGTTTAGAAATACTGGAAATTTTGTACAGTGTAATGCTTTAATAGTGCCTACAGTCCAGTGAAAAATGGGCGTTATTGCCGCGCCCCTTTTGGTACCTCCCACACAAATGCACCATTTTGCACCAAAAGTTAACAGCTTATAACATTAATACCAGTGTATAAAAATACTTGAAATTTTGTACCGCGTAATGTTTTTATAGTGCCTACAGTCCATTGAAAAATGGGCGTTATTGTCACGCCCCTTTTGGTACCTCTCCCACAAAGGCACCATTTTGCACCAAAAGTTAACAGTTTATAACATTAATATCAGTGTATACAATTACTTGAAATTTTGTACAGTGTAATGCTTTTATAATGCCTATAGTCCAGTGAAAAATGAGCGTTATCGCCACACCCCTTTTTGTACCTCCCACACAAAATGGCCAAATTATACCACAATTTAATATCTCAACGTTAATATACCAGTCCATATAAACGGTTACAATTCGTCACAGTGCAATGTATTTAAAGTATCTACTGTTCAGCGAAATATAGGTGTATTTCTTAAACCCCTTCTGGTACCTCCCACAAAAATTGACAGAATAATTTGTGTAATATTCAATATTACATTACTCACAAAGTGAGGGTATACCTTAGTCGGTTTACCCGACTGAAACTTTCTTACTTGTTTTAATTTTCTTAGACTATTTTTTTTCAATTGGATTATTTTCCAGAGTGTATTTCTTTATTTAGAATTTAAGGGCTTATAATAATTTAAATAATTTCCAGCTAGTTCATGAACCTAAGGTCCACCCCAATAAACCCTTTTACAATCCATTAAGTCCAGCATAAACATTTTCTATAATGTAGTTAACATTAAATCCATATTGTTTTGTACAAATGTATGGCATGTATTACTATTTTTACCCATTAATCTCTGGGAATTACGATAATATGGAATAAATTTATCATTACAGACAATGTGAATGAACATGAACCGCATGGAAGTGATGGGGGAGCAGTTTATAGGACACAGAGGTATACAAGGATATGATTGGAAAGTCAAAAAGACAGTCGGGCAGGTGGTAAACTAGGCCAGGAAATAAATGTATGTATATATATGCGTATGTGCCCAGATATGTACGCGTGCAAAACGGATTACAATTGGAAATCATCAATTTACACATTGCCAAACTAATGAGCAGTTAATTGTACTGTTGATGGTTTCAATTACCCCAACGGACAATTACGATAAAAATTGCAAAATGGTCAAATAAAAGTTATCAATAAATATTGACCGCATTGCGAATAAAAAGCTAAGTGGTCAATAACCTGTATTAAGCCCAAAGCATGCAACTTTGAGCCTCCATTACAGAGAGAGAGTGAGAGGGAGATATCGAGGTACCTAAAAAGTCTAGACTTATTAAAAAAGAATACATTTAATTTGTACCAAAAAGAATCATTTTATATTTCATTCTTCCCGCCGCTCTATGCCCTCCTTTAAACTTTGGAGAGCCTAGAAATAGATGATACTTTTCATTATTACTCGTATTCATTATTACCTGTATCCTAGCAGCAACACGTTCGCCGTTGTAACGATTGGGTATGAACCAACCTTTCGTCGAGCCGGTCACCAGGACAACTCCGAGTAAAAAGAATACTATTAACGCGGTTATTAAAAGTTTTGCACGGGTCGATATAACCATTGCCATTTTGTCGCGAGTTTTCCGTTTGTCGTTTTGTCTCTTTTTTTGTAATCTCTCTAGGTTTTGTGTGCTAAGGGATGCGTGTTATCTGTCCGTTTTTTGCTTTTGATATTATCTTTCACTTTGTGTGAGGGGCATCGGCAAGATTGTAATTTAATTTAAATTGATATTAAATATCAGAGACTTTTTTATTAATATCACTGGGATTTCATTGTTGACGCGATTTAATGTGAGTTTTTTATTTGATTTATTATTTTTCGTTTTCGTCGTAAAACACTAGAAAAGAAATGAGAAAAAATATATGAATAAATTAGTTTTAATTAATATAATCTATAGGTAAATGTAAAATATTCTCAAATGTTATATTTTCTTTTATGGTGGTGGTGTGTGGGTAGTTATTTATTTGTGAAGTATTACAAAATGAATACATTCCTAAAGTAAGCTTAAAATAAAAAAAATAATTTATTTTTTTCATCTCTGAAATTAACTTTTATCAAATAAAAATTTATTCTGCTGTCGTAATTAATTGCAATTTAGTACCAGTATTTTTTTCCTTAATATAATGTAATATTTATACCCTACACCACACTGTGGTACAGGGTATTATAAGTTTGTTTCACGGCAGATGTTTGTAACACCTGAAAATAACACAGCTAGACCCACCTTAAAGTATACCGATCGACTCAGAATCACTAGCTGAGTCGATTAAACGATGTCCGTCCGTCCGTCCGTCTGTCCATGTAAAGTTGTTCGTCGACTACAGGTCGCAATTTCACTCCGATCGTTCTGAAATTTTGCTGTTTAGAGTATTTCGCGGCTGTTAAGATCGCTATTGAATTTGGTTGAAATCGGTTCAGATTTAGATATAGCTCCCATATATATCTTTCGTCCGATTTGGCCCTTCAGTCCTATAGAAGCTGTATTTTACATCCAATCGTTTTGAAATTTAGAATGGTAGAGTTTCTTGATCCATGAACCAACATTGCCGAATTTGAAGAAAATCGGTTAAGATTTAGCTATAGCTCCCATATATATGTTTCATCCGATTTGGCTCTTTAGATCCAATCGGTTTTATACCCTACACCACACCACATGTCCCAAAAGTAAATTTATGTAAACAATTTATACATGAATTACAAAATTTATATATCAGAGTTATTCAATATTACGAGAGTGGTGTAGGGTATTATATAGTCGGCACCGCCCGACTTTAGCCTTTCCTTACTGGTTTTTAATCTTTATAGGTTATTTATTTAAAAATCTCAGTCTGCAAACAATGAGCCTAAAAGTATACACCCTTACGAAGTTGATTCGAAGGCCCCTCAAGGTATGTATTTTTGGGAAATGAAATTTAAATTGTAAATAAATTTCTTATATCTACATTAATTGCAATTTATTAGCACAATTTTTATTCCCCCACATCAGTGGAGGAGTGTTATATAATTGTATAAGACCCAAAAGTGTAAAACATCGAATGAGAGTTTGATTAAATATTTCAACAATATTTATATTATTTTGCTCTAAATTTAACTCTACCTTTAATATCCATAAAAATTTTTTTTTGCAAAATGTCCCCCCAATTCATATTAAAACCCGCATCTATTATCTAGACATGTTGTCTCTAAAACCTATGTCAAATTTTAATGCGTTGCGGTGAACAACTTAAAACAATCTTTTGGTATTATTGTATATTTTTAAGCAGTTAAGCTGAACTGAATTAATAAGATATGCATACAATCATACACCCACTCACACGCATACACATTAATCACTAGAAAATGGCTGATGTTATTCATAGAAAACCTTTGATTAACTGCTATACCTATACCCGTAATAAGTGTAGCATGTTGATACCCCAACTATTGCTTATTTTTAGGAACACATTTGTGGAAATTTCATAAAGTAGTATATGCGTCGGATTATTTTCGTTACAGCTACCTTAAGTATGAACTTTAAGAAATAGGCTTGTAATTATAAGCGAAGGGTTATTAAAGCTGGCAATATTATTTGTGAAGTATTACCTAATTTTATTTTATTTTATTTTATTTTATTTTATTTTATTTTATTTTATTTTATTTTATTTTATTTTATTTTATTTTATTTTATTTTATTTTATTTTATTTTATTTTATTTTATTTTATTTTATTTTATTTTATTTTATTTTATTTTATTTTATTTTATTTTATTTTATTTTATTTTATTTTATTTTATTTTATTTTATTTTATTTTATTTTATTTTATTTTATTTTATTTTATTTTATTTTATTTTATTTTATTTTATTTTATTTTATTTTATTTTATTTTATTTTATTTTATTTTATTTTATTTTATTTTATTTTATTTTATTTTATTTTATTTTATTTTATTTTATTTTATTTTATTTTATTTTATTTTATTTTATTTTATTTTATTTTATTTTATTTTATTTTATTTTATTTTATTTTATTTTATTTTATTTTATTTTATTTTATTTTATTTTATTTTATTTTATTTTATTTTATTTTATTTTATTTTATTTTATTTTATTTTATTTTATTTTATTTTATTTTATTTTATTTTATTTTATTTTATTTTATTTTATTTTATTTTATTTTATTTTATTTTATTTTATTTTATTTTATTTTATTTTATTTTATTTTATTTTATTTTATTTTATTTTATTTTATTTTATTTTATTTTATTTTATTTTATTTTATTTTATTTTATTTTATTTTATTTTATTTTATTTTATTTTATTTTATTTTATTTTATTTTATTTTATTTTATTTTATTTTATTTTATTTTATTTTATTTTATTTTATTTTATTTTATTTTATTTTATTTTATTTTATTTATTCTTATCTTCTCCGTTTCTCAATAAAAGGAATGCATTCCATTTTTAAAAAGGCAAATGAAAAAATATTAGCCTTAGGCGATGTCCATATTTTTTTAAATTACTTTTTACTATAATTTTCAATTAGGAAATAGAATTGTTTTTTAATAGCATCAACGTGCTTGCATGCCCTAATGGATAAGTTATGATATTAAAATATAAAAACAAAAATATTCCATGATTTCCTTATTCAGGATGAAAAAAATAACTGCTAAGTATTCTTATGACAAAATAATATTTTTATTTAATTTAATTGTTTTACTTGTTCTTCCCTAAGCCACTTGGTACTTTTTTCGTCGTCCTTCCTGCCCTGTATTTTTGTTTGGAGTTCATTTGGTCATAGCTATCATTGCAGCACATTTACTCCTATATTCACACGTATCGTCCTTATCGTTGTGTTGTCGTTTCATTTTCATTTAAATCTACTTTAAATAGAATTGCACTCGGTGTGCGAGACTTTTGTCATTTCATATTGCTAAGCATCTGTTTGTCGTTTTTTGCTATTTTATTTTGAATTTGGGTTAAATAAAGTTGAAAAGGTTAATAAGTTGCTGTTGGTTTTTTTCCAGCTCGACCAGAGAGCAGCAGCAGAGAGCCCATGAAATCCCAATGCACAGCGACACACTTGTACCTCGGTTCACCTATACTACAAACTATATACTATCAACCGCAGCGACATATACTCAGCAGCACTGTGAGCGAAGAGATAACAAACATGGTCATGTTCATAAATGTGTGGAGAGGGAGGTAGGTACATGGTTATGATATGCAGAGAAGAATAACAAAAATGTCCTACGTGGAGATTACGATAAAAAGTTCAGTTGTTATATGAAAATACCTTCCTAAATATCGTACTTTTTTACATACAATTTATGTAAAAGTGGCATTTAGGAAATTGTACGTCAAATTCCAAGGATAAATATTAAAGATGTAGTCCTACATGTGTCACCAAAGATATAACTTTAAAATATGTCAATTTTTTATATATAAAAACAGGTTAGATTATGTATTTTTTACATAATATTTATGTAAAAATGTCATTTAGTCAATGTCGCGTACAACTACAATAAAAATTATCAAACATATTGTACTTAATGGTGGTCTGAAGGTGGAAGGTGAGGAAACAAAACACCACCAGTGCCTGTCACATCGAAACTTTATCTTGCCCCCACTTTGCAAAACTGCCGCTCATGTGACAGCAAGAGAAAAGTAGCGTTATGCGAGAAAAAATGTATTATGGCTTAGGGAATATGTTCCAAAATAAAGTTAAGGCTAAAGTACTTTTTTTGCTTCTCCTTCCCTTTCGTTTCCAAGTGGATATGCTTTTTTTAGCTGCAATCCCCAGCATCCCACACGTTCGCCCACCAACTAAACAAATTCCGACTGGTCTCTTGGTTTGGTTTTTTTTGTTCTTTTTTTTTCTCTCTCCCTCTCAATGTGATACCAAGAGGAGTCAGCAAAGTAGACAAACAAAATCATGAGGTTACCCAACCGTCATCAGTATCAACATTACCGAGCGATACTTGCAGTTTATTTTTTTTGTTATTGTTGTTGCTTTCGCTTGTTCTGAATTCTCGGTATCTTTTTAAATGCAAACAACAAAGTTTGACGATGAATTAGGTTAAATTTCTGGAGAGAAATTAACATGCAATAAAAATGGGTTTTTGTTTATTTTTGGTTCACAAACCGTCGCCGCTATCCCAGTGGGGATTCTTTAGAGGACTTTCTCTCTCTTCTGTTTGTTTGCAATATTTATGACAAGAGCAGATAATTTCCATGAAAACTTAAGGTATAGCTTAGGGCGTCGGAGGGGGAAAATATAAAGAGACAAAAAGTATACAAAGGCAAACAAAATAGAATCTGATGTTAAACGTATTATTTAACATTTAATTATTTTTGTGTTAATTAAGTTTTTCTTGATTACTGCACAAATATTTTGCTTAAAGGATTCGAAAATCATGCTCGTTCCCTTCGTCAAAAAATCCTCGTCAAAATTGTTAGTATAGCATGAAAAAATTCTTATACGCGACAAAATTTCTTAATTACTCCAGATCAGTAGATGTGTTTTGTTTATTTGACAAGCAAGTGTTTTCGAGTATTTTAATATTAATCTTTTTGCATAAAACTATGCTCAACACAGCCCGGTATCGCCGACTTTTACGCGCAAAATATTGACTTGGCGTTGTATTTGTAATTTGCCAAATAAAACACGTCTGCGGTATATTCTTTCTCAAAGAATTTGTGAAAAACCAAAGAATTTAATGGGCAATTTAATAATTAAATTTGTTCTGATTGGTTTTTGACTTCGCTATTTCAGACCGGACTCTACCGATGCTGTAAATTTTGGAGAGGGACAGACTTTGGATCAGAAATTACATTATAATAACTGAAAATGTTCACCAAATTACAAAGAAAAAATATTTGTATATGTTTTCAATTATATTTTGTTTGTTGATTTTTTTCAATTATTATTTGTAATTTGGTGTAGATATTCTGTTATAATAATGTGATTGAACCAAAGTCGGCCCACTCCAAAATTTATAGCATCGGTAGAGTACATATGGACCATTTTTTTATAAAAATTTAAGGAAAAAAATTAGATTATCAAATGTTTTCATAAACAAAGCTCAACTTCGCAGTGAGAAAACCATAAAATAACATCAATAACAGATCAACCCCGCATAGGGAATCGTCAATAAAGAAATTTCTCGTTATCTGTATATTAAGGCATACTTTTAGGAATTCATAAGATCACAACAATCTAGCATAGATTTAGAGAGCTGTGGAAAGAGCCACTTTAGTTATATGACAAAATCCGTAATATGATAAGAAATCTCATAATTTTTCCAGATCCAAGTTAATACATATATAAAATGTGCTGGCTGTTCCAAGTGAATCTTATATTAATAGCACATCCTTTAAACGAAGATGTTCCAGGAAATCACATTATTTGCATATTAAAGCATACTTTTAGGAATTTATTAGATTCCATGCATAGAGCACAGTGTTGGGGAAACGCGAAAAGAGTGATTTTAATTACATTGAGATTTTTTAATAACACAAAAGATAATATAGAATCACAGAAATAAAATTTTATTAATAAATTGTTTGATTAACTGAAGCGAAATAGGCATATTTGTACCGTATGAAAAAATGCATATCTTTTTTAGACCCATCCTTAACAAATATATAAATAAATGCATTGGAATTTACAATTGCTCAAACATAGTTCATGGAACCGCAAAAAAATGAGGAATTTGAATATTAATGCATACTTTTAGGTATTTATTTCCTGACACGAATATAGCATACTTTAAGGGAGAATGAGTGATTTTAATTACATGGAAAAATTTTCTTTTTTGGAGATGAGAAAATAATATAGAATGGTTGGGTACTTTATTGAAAAAATATAAGTAAATGAGTTGGAATTTGCATATGAAAATTCTTTAAAAGCAAGTTCCCGCAAAGAAAAAATTAGAAATTTACACAATTTGCATATTATGGCATAAACATAAGATGTGCTGGAAGCTCCAAGTGCATCTGCTATTAATAATGTTCCTATAAAAGAAGAAGTTATTGGAAATTACACTATATGCAGAGTAATACATACTTTTAGGATTTTATTAGATCACATGAGTAAAGCATAGTTTTAGGGATATAGGAAAATAGTGAATTTAATTGCATGGAGAATTTTTAGTAACGCAAAATATATCTATTAAAAAAAAAGGCTGAGTCTAGTAATACCGAATAACACTGAAATATCCAGGTTATATTTCAGACTAAAAATGTTTACATAAGTTTACTGTTGTGAAATACAACTTATATTGCTCTAAAATGCCAAATCGGAAAGAAATATATAAAGGGTATTCCAACAAGAGGTGTTATTTTGGTATTCAAAGAAAAATTTAATTTTTATTTCATAATAAAGAGGAAGGTATGCCGTTAATAATGAAAAACAACATCAGCCAAATGGCCACCACGACCACGCTTACAGGACCATATTCTTTTCATGACATTTTCCATAACCAAACCGCAAAGTGGCTGCCTATCTTTGAGGTCTTGAATCGACGCACAGTGTATTATGAGCGGCAAAAACTCCAAATTTTCATGAGACCCAATCTCAAAATTTTTGATTCCAATCTGTAAAGAACATTCCAATTAACTAAATCTTTAAAGGTTTTGCCGATATCTTGGCGAAATATCGCGGTACAAGCATTTGAAATTCATAAATGGTACAATGAATCCAAAGTTTATCATTTAAGAGAGTATTTTGTAAGCCCATATCTCCGAAACTATGAAACGCATTGGAACTTCGTTTAAGTTATACTATACAGAACCTATTAAAGTGTTTTTTTGCATTAAAAAATATATAATTGTGTTGTCATTTTCCTATTTAATCTGCGGTTTACTTGCAAGTTGCCAAAAATCAGGTTGTTTCATTTTTTCCAGGATAAAACTATACTTCCGAGGACGACCGAGGTCTTGTCATTAACAAAAATTGATAAACTAGGGACTTAGTTAACCATTGCAAAAAGAAAATTCTGCCTATACCTGCCTATGTTGATTTATTTAACGAAATAGTAAAACATACTCGGCAAAAAACAACCCAAAATTCGTTATTTCTAGTCCATGTTGCTATGTATTGAACAAGATTACCAAAGCACATCTTAAGGGGCATATGATAAATTGAATGCTTATATAATAAAAAGCATATAAAGCATGTACAAAAGCAAATTGGTCTTGAGCCGAGAGAGTATCTCAGTTTAAATCATTACAGACAGTATCTCAGTTAAACGATTACAGACCGTATTAAACGGGCAACCGACATGAACAAGCTAAATATGCATATAACCGAACATTTGTTTGCCAATCTACTATATATAAATGCCTCATTGTTTGTGTGTCCTTTCCACATATTCCTAAAAGTAGGCTTTAAAAATGAAGTATTATTAATGAACACATGGCTAAATCAATGATGATTTTTTTCTGCATAGTTGGAATGATTGATTAATTAACAAAAAACTGTAAACTATTTCATCATGATTTTTTTGCAAATGTTGAGCTAATGTATTACGCTTTAGTTATTTACTTTGTTCTATGTACTGATTTACATAGATCAAAAGATACAAAGCGTTTTATAAAAAAAAATTCCTGTAATTTCCAACAACGTATAAAATTGAAATTGATATATGGGCGTTGGGCGTGGCACTTGCAATTTTTATATAATTGAGGATTCAAATACAATCTCTACTAGCGATTTGTAATAATATAAATGCTAAATTGAGAAAAATACTAAGATTTTTAATTTTAGGTTATGTGGGAAGTAGGCGTGGTTATGGGCGGATTTAAACAAAAAATTGGTTTTCAGCTAATTAGGCGAAATGAGTGATATGTACAAAATTTTAAAGCCCTAGCTCAATTCCTTCTAATTTTTGCCGCGTCTTGTGTGAAAATATTCCACTGTGCGACGTGGCCCCAAAGGACGAAGTCTCAAGGTGTTAAATCATAAGAGCTCGGTGGCCAATTGTGATCACCCCTTCGAGAGATAACACGGTCCGGAAACTTTTCCCGTAACAGAGCAATGGTTTCGTTCCATTTTTATACCCTTCACCATAGGAGGGGGGTATATTCATTTTGTCACTCCGTTTGTAACACCTCTAAATATTGATCTGAGACCCCATAAGGTATATACATATATTCTTAATCGTCGGAAAATTCTAAGACGATTTAGCCATGTCCGATGCCCGTCCGTCCGTAATCACGCTACAATCTATTACACTTGAGCTAGGTGGCTGAAATTTGGTATAGATACTTCTTATAGCTGCAGATAACTTGGGATTGAAAGTGGGCCATATCGGTCCATATTCCATTATTCCTACTGTTCTCATCTACTATATTTTTTTCTGTTTTCTGTGTTATTTTCTTTATGTTTGAGTTATTTTCTGAGGTCACATGCTATCCATGGTGGAGGGTACATAAGATTCGGCATGGCCGAACTTAACGCTTTTACTTGTTAGTAATGGCGTAGTTTCTACTTGTCAAATGTCAAAGAATAAAAGCTTCAAAAGTGACAGCTACCGAAATACCGGGTGATTCAAAATAACACTTCTTGTAGGAAAATCCTGTACATATATGGCGGCTGTATCTAAAGCCGAACCGATTTTGAACAATTTCAATAGGGTTCTTCCCATGTGTGAAAGAGTTCGTATTGCCAAATTTTAGCAAAATCGGAGTAAAATTGCAATCTGTACTTAAGAAACACCTTAATATGGGCAGACGGACAGATATAGTTAAATCAATTCTGCTAGTGATTCTGAGTCAATCGGTATAAGTTAAGGTGCGTCTAGCTATGGTATTGCTAGGTGCTACAAACATGTAGCACAAAACAAACTTATTATATCCTTTGCCACATTGTGGTGTAGGCCATAATTAACATAAATAAGATTTCATTAAAAAACTGTCCGACTAACTGAAGCGAAAAAAGATAGGAGGATCCAGCATATTTGAAGTATGGAAACTACAAATATTTTTTAGACCCCATCTTAAAAAATATATAAATAAATGCATTCGAATTTACAAGTGAATCTGCTCTCAACAATAGTTCATGGAACCGAAAAATAATTAAGGATATAATAATAATGTATACTTTTAGGAATTTAGCTGCTGATACGAAAAGAGCATACCTTTAGGGAGAAAGATTAATTTTAGTGGTATGGAACAATTCATCTTTGGAAATGAAAAAAAATATAAAAAATGTTTGGCTCTTTTTGAAAAAAAAAACATATATATGTTGTAACTTTTACGTAAAAATTCTTTAAAGACGAATTCATGGATACAAAAAATATGAAAATTAAACAATTTTCAAAATGTGGAATAACTTTTCCAGACTCAAGTTAATAAATAACGGGTTTTCCAATAGGGATGATATGATTTTATGGAATTTTATGGAATAGTATGCCTCAATCTATACAAAAAGAGTTTTTAGGCAGTGCATACGAACTTATACGAATACGCCAAAAGGAGGATGAGGAGAAATTGACATTGAAATTTGAGAAAAGTTTTCCACAATAGTCAAGTATTCATTAAACTGAATAATTTTTATTTCTGTTTTTTTAAGGATTCGCACTACAGGACGACAAAATGTTGTAAACTTCTCCAATCGCATAGCATTAAGAAGGCCGACAATAAAATGACAAAATGATAGAAAACATTTGAAAAAGGTTTTGCGTCCTTTTTTCCTAATCCTTTCAACCTGATGTCAGTTTCATTTTATTATAATGCAAAAAAAAGAAATGTTCAAGGTAGTGCAATCAACCCCAAAAAGTCCGATGACACAGTCATTTTGTTAAAGCTACAGACGATAAAAATTAAAAGAAAGGATTGCGTGGAAAAAATGTGAAATTACTTTAGGACATTAGCATGTAAAGCCTAAAAGCAGGCAATAGAAAGATACGCGTTAATCAGCCTTAATGTAGGCCAAACCCAAAAATTTGTTATCAATAGAAAAGTGTATTACAAAAAAGAATAGAAAAATAATGTATTATATTTGAAAAAAAAAACATAACTTTACCCCTATAAAATATATTTTTTTAAACACAGCACGTTTTAGGTTTTATTTTCAGCCTTAAACTTTTTTTATGATCTGAAATCTTGGCAGTATTTGCCTACATTAGGTCAGTAATTAAATTAACTGCTACTTATCACCCCTTATGGTATTAAAACTTTCCCGTTGCAATAGTACATAAAATCCTTTACAAATTCCATTAATTTCAAGGTAAAGTGTTTTGATTATCCTCCCCCTGTCTCCCCTGTCCGGTGCAGTCCTTTTATGTTCAAATGCTTGTGACAGCCTTGGCAGATGTTAAGCAATGAAGTTTAATTAAAATTAGCAATTTATTTCAAGTACTCTCCGTTGTCCAGGTAAATAAAAACGTGACTTTATTTACGCTCCTCTTGAAAGAAAGCACAAATCGGTGAAGAAAAGTCAAAGGAAAATATTTTAAATTTCCCTTTCTTTCCCCAGCATTTATCCTAAAAGTATACTCTTTAATGTTAAATAAAGCCTCAGCCCTAAAGTATGCATACTTGTTTTAATGCGTTACAACAAATCACCTACTCCTTGCCTGGACACCTTTCCATTATATTTCAATTAAATTTTAATCACCTGCTGTATACGAATGAACCTTTTTCCTGTTCTCTGACAAAGGAAACAAAAAAAAATGATGACAAGACGGAAAAAAATATTTGAAGGCCAACAAAAAACACCACAAACCGAGTGGTCGTACTGGACCAACAGAAGAGCTGTCGGTCGGTCGGTCACTAACCCTTTTTTGGTCTCGACAAAGGCAACAACAAACGCCATAGCCTTTGGCTATATCCTATGGTGGAGCAACAAAATAAAAACCTCCACCACCAACCAAACAACCTTCCAACCATCCCTCCAGTCATAAATTTGCCATTAGATGAAAACTTAGATTATGCTCCTCTTTAAACTTCCGTTTGGTGTATAAGAAGAAGAAGAAGAAAAAAGCCAAGTACGCCATCTGTGGGCCAGAGAAGGGAGAGAGAAGACGTAAACATAGTCGGAAGTAAGCAATTAGGTTGTAAAGCACAGAGAGAAGACAGGAGGAAAAACGTAAAACCTAACGAAACGTAAAGAAAAGCGGAAAGTGGTGTAATGTATGCAAAATTAGCATAATTTCATGTAACACCAAGATGACAGTTTTAGCTTTATAACCGTAACGAGCACAAAATTTCTTGGCCCGATGTGCACTGTAGCACAGTGGTGAGAAACTGAAATTTGCATATAAAAAATAAATGCAAAAAATAATTTGTTTTGGCCTTTTCAATAGCCTTTTTATGACAGATCACGTGTAAGTCGTGTCATGCTGTCATGTTATTTTTGTTAAGTATTGTTTGGCAATTCATCATGGAAAGACTTACGCCCTAACAACGTTTACAAATTATTCAGTTTTATTATCAAAATAATGGTTCGCCAATTGCGCTAAGTCTATTTTTTTTTAAATCCAGTCGACCCACGACCTTGACATCCATGAGCAATATTTTAGCTCTCTTAAGAGCTATCTTTTTGCCACTGACCGATTCCCGATCCGACGTACCGGAATCATCGGTCCATATTTCTTCAAAAATGATGCCGGTGAGAACGTAACCGTCACTGGCGACCGTTATCGTGCCATCATAACCGACTATTTGATGCCTGAAATTGAAGCTCGTGATCTCGGCGACATTTGGTTTCAACAAGACGGCGCCACATCCCACACATCGCATCAATCAATGGATTTATTGAGAGAACACTTCGGTGAGCAGATAATTTCACGTTTTTGGCCGGTCGGTTGGCCACCAAGATCGTGTGATATCACACCGTTAGACTTTTTCCTGTGGGAATATGTAAAGTCTAAAGTTTATGCGGACAAACCCGCTTCGATTCAGGCCTTGGAGCAAAACATCACGCGTGTCATTCGCCAGTTACCAGTCGAAATTCTCGAACTAGTCATCGAAAATTGAACTCAACAGATGGACCATCTGAGACGTAGCCGCGGCCAACATTTGATAGACATAATCTTCAAAAAATAAATGCCAAAGAATGTTCTTTCAAATGATAATAAATTTGAATTTTCTGTGTTTATTTTCTTTAAAAAAGTAGGGAACCTCGAAATGGATCACGCAATATATTTCAAACGCCTATATTGTTATCTTGCTTATGAAGACTCAGTACTGCATATTATAAATATCGATTACTTTGACTTGGATTTGAGCCCTTTGGATTATTTTCTGTGGGGAGACATTAAGCATAAATGTTACGTAGATCATCCAGAGACTATTGAAGCGCTGAAACATGAAATCGAATTTGCCAATGAACGGATTCGACACGAAATAAACGAAAATGTAGTGAAAAATTGTGTTGATCGGATGAGGTACTGTCCATTATATTGTGTTCCATTATTAAATGTGTTCCATTATATAAAGTTCAAACTTTCAAATAAAACCAGAAATTTTAAAAAATATCAGTACTTTTTTATAGCCGATTCAAATTTAAAATTTTAACCAGTAAGAAAAAGGCTAAAGTCTGGCGGGCCGACTATATAATACCCTACACCACTCTCGTAATATTGAATAACTCTGATATATAAATTTTGTAATTCATGTATAAATTGTTTACATAAATTTACTTTTGGTAAATAATACCCTGTACCACAGTGTGGTGTAGGGTGTAAAAACGATTGGATCTAAAGAGCCAAATCGGATGATCTAAATTTCAAAACGATTGGATGTAAATTATAGCTTCTATAGAACTAAAGGGCCAAATCGGACGAAACATATATGTGGGAGCTATAGCTATATATTAACCGATGTTCTTCAAATTCGGTAGTGTTGGTTCATGGATCAAGAAACTCTACCATTCAAAATTTCAAAATGATTGGATGTAAAATACAGCTTCTACAGGACTAAAGAGCAAAATCGGTCGAAACATATATATGGAAGCTATAGCTAAATCTTAACCGATTTTCTTCAAATTCGGCAATGTTGGTTCATGGATCAGGAAACTCAACCGTTCTAAATTTCAAAACGATTGGATGTAAAATACAGCTTTTATAGGACTAACGGGCCAAATCGGACGAAACATATATATGGGAGCTATAGCTAAATCTTAACCGATTTTCTTCAAATTCGGTAGTGTTGGTTCATGGATCAAGAAACTTTACCATTCTACATTTCAAAATGATTGGATGTAAAATACAGCTTCTATAGGACTAAAGGGCCAAATCGGACGAAACATATATATGGGAGGTATAGCTAAATCTTAACCGATTTTCTTCAAATTCGGCAATGTTGGTTCATGGATCAAGAAACTCTACCATTCTAAATTTCAAAACGATTGGACGTAAAATACAGCTTCTATAGGACTAAAGGTCCAAATCGGACGAAAGATATATATGGGAGCGATCTTAACAGCTGCGAAATACTCTAAACTGCAAAATTTCAGAACGATCGGAGTAAAATTGCGACCTGTAGTCGACGAACAACTTAACATGGACAGACGGACGGACAGACATGCTTAAATCGACTCAGCTAGTGATTCTGAGTCGATCGGTATACTTTAAGGTGGGTCAAGCTGTGTTATTTTCAGGTGTTACAAACATCTGCCGTGAAACAAACATATAACAAACCTGTACCACAGTGTGGTGTTGGGTATAATTAGCCCACCCGGACCTAAGCCCATCCCCAAAATTCTCAATTGCCGCGCCAGTCGGTAGTCATATAAATGATATTGCCACAATATCATTTATATGACTACCAATAAATTATATTGTGTTCCATTAATAAATGGCAAAGTTCTTCTTTTCATAACATAATCGGGTATCTTTCAAGTATTCTTACCCTACCTCAATGATGGAACTATAAAGCCTTCTATTCTGATGATTCTCTATGAGGGATTGATCTGTTACTGATGTTATTTTGTGTTTTTCTCACTGTGGAGTTCTATTCATAAGTCAATCGTAGATCTTTTAAGTTTATCAAATCTCATTCGAGGATCTGTCCAACCTTCTTTTCATAACACAGCCGAAGATATTTCATTCCTTTTCGTCAGAACTTAATCGGTGATGCTTCAAGCCTTCATTTTTTAAATCAATCATAGACATTAAAAGCCTTCAAAACCTAACTCAATCGTAGATCTTTATAATTTACATTTTTCATCTTTCAATGATGGAACTTTTAGGAATTCTCATAACGTCTCAATCGAGGATATTTTAAGCCTTCTCATCAAATCTCAATCGAGAAAGCTTTCATACAAAACCTCAATCGCTTACATTCCATTCCAGGTCTATAATAACTAGACTTTAAGACTAGCAGGTGCGGGTTCAGGACCTTAATTAAAAACACTGAGGTATATGTACCTCGACCACAATTATAGAGAATGTTTCCAGAGGGAAGCTATCCATCTTCAAATCTTATTTATGATAAATCTCCACTTGATTCACAGTGGCTTAACAGTTATTTTCTTCTCCAAAGATAATTTTGACATTCCATTTTTGTCATTTAGATGGCCAATAATAGTGATTTTAGGTCCCGGCTTCATTTAAACATAAAAGTCTATAAACATAACTCGACCACAATCACTTGGAAGGTCACCCGGGGGCAAGATAAACATCTACAAGTCCTATATATCTTCGATTCTTTTTCTCAATACACTGTGTCTCTAACTAGCCCCTTCCCAAATGCAACTTTTTGCGTCACAAAAGAGTTTAAGTTACTGACAACTTTTTAAATTGTATAAAAACAGAAATCAGGACCTAAAAAACCTCCAAAGGAAAGGGAATAGAGAATGTAAGAAGAGGAATTAAAACAGAGACAAAGCACGCAAAAGTGTTTGGAAGCGCATAAGAAATTACGCAAAAACAACAGCAACGACAACAGTGGCAAATCTCTTACTGTGGAGTTCTATTCATAAGTCAATCGTAGATCTTTTAAGTTTATCAAATCTCATTCGAGGATCTGTCCAACCTTCTTTTCATAACACAGCCGAAGATATTTCATTCCTTTTCGTCAGAACTTAATCGGTGATGCTTCAAGCCTTCATTTTTTAAATCAATCATAGACATTAAAAGCCTTCAAAACCTAACTCAATCGTAGATCTTTATAATTTACATTTTTCATCTTTCAATGATGGAACTTTTAGGAATTCTCATAACGTCTCAATCGAGGATATTTTAAGCCTTCTCATCAAATCTCAATCGAGAAAGCTTTCATACAAAACCTCAATCGCTTACATTCCATTCCAGGTCTATAATAACTAGACTTTAAGACTAGCAGGTGCGGGTTCAGGACCTTAATTAAAAACACTGAGGTATATGTACCTCGACCACAATTATAGAGAATGTTTCCAGAGGGAAGCTATCCATCTTCAAATCTTATTTATGATAAATCTCCACTTGATTCACAGTGGCTTAACAGTTATTTTCTTCTCCAAAGATAATTTTGTCATTCCATTTTTGTCATTTAGATGGCCAATAATAGTGATTTTAGGTCCCGGCTTCATTTAAACATAAAAGTCTATAAACATAACTCGACCACAATCACTTGGAAGGTCACCCGGGGGCAAGATAAACATCTACAAGTCCTATATATCTTCGATTCTTTTTCTCAATACACTGTGACTCTAACTAGCCCCTTCCCAAATGCAACTTTTTGCGTCACAAAAGAGTTTAAGTTACTGACAACTTTTTAAATTGTATAAAAACAGAAATCAGGACCTAAAAAACCTCCAAAGGAAAGGGAATAGAGAATGTAAGAAGAGGAATTAAAACAGAGACAAAGCACGCAAAAGTGTTTGGAAGCGCATAAGAAATTACGCAAAAACAACAGCAACGACAACAGTGGCAAATCTCTTAAGTCTTTGATATAGGCTTAAGCTGAAAACACACAACCAGACAATGGCAGCCAGTGCCAACCACCCACAAAGGACATCACTGCCACCTAAACTACCACTAGCACCACCAGCATCAACCGACAACAGTCGCACAAGTACATTAGTAGTACTAGTACACATTTAGCAAAATGAAAGAGGTTGTCAAAACAGAACATAGAGCCCCAAAGAATGAAAGTTTTCCTCCTTTCAATTTCTTTGGGAATCCCTCAGCGAAACGGCATTCTTTGTGTTTGGGTGTGTCTTAAGGACATTTAACACAGACAACAATGATGAATTAAAGACATTATGAGATTATAAAGTAAATATAATCTTTCACATCATCATTTTCATCGCCATCGTTGAAATCATTAGAGTTATTTCTTTTGTTGCAATTACAAAATAATCAACTGTTGTGAAGTTAACATTGTGATAAATGAAGCAACAATTCTGATGCTTTTATTGTAATCAAAGAAGAGCATGGAAAGAAAATAGTGAAGGAAAAGGAGCATGAAAAGGTTAAGGTAGCTATTTGTAGAACAAAGAAGGATATTTTAAGCGGAGGGTATCTATGTACAGGCCATCAATTGTAGATATTTTATATCTATGGGGGATATTCCATTACTCCTAATCAGACTTTAGTCGTGGAACATCCAATACACCTAATCATATAACAATCGTGGACCCTTCAATACTCCTAATGATACAACAATCATGGACCTTCACTTCCAATACCCCAAATTGTACACTATTCATAGATCTATCAATACTCCTAATAATAAGAGTGATATGATTTCTTTCAAAAAAACACACTTATTGTTAAAGAAATTCAAACATTTTTTATTTAATGGGAAGTACAATCGATACAATTAAGATAAAAAAAATCATTCAAATGGCCTCCACGACTTCTTCTGCAGGAATGACTTCGATGAACCCAATTTACGAGCACTTTTTCCACTAAATCAAGTCGTATGTCATGAATGGCACGTTCAATATTGACTTGCTTAAAGAGAGTCGAAATTTCGAAAGACGTTTATTTCGAAAGACCAATGACTTCAAATAAGCCCACATGAAATAGTCTAATGGTGTTAAGTCACAACTTCTTGGAGGCCATTCAATATCACAATTTCTTGAAATAATCGAATCTCCAAACTTTTCTCGCAACAATTCAATTGTTTCATGATGTGTGGCACGTAGCCACAATCGGTCAATGGCAAAAAGATAGCTCTTAACGATAGCCAAAATGTTGCTCATGACTGTCAAGGTCGTAGGTCGACTGAAAAGTGTTTTTTTTTTTTGGATTTTATTGGATTTGGATTTTTAAAAAATGGAAAGTTGGAAATGGAGAACGATTATTTTGATAATGAAACTGAATAATTTGTAAACGTTGTTCTTGCGTATATCTCTCCATGATGAAATTGTAAACACTACTGAATACAATGAAAAACAAATAACAGATCATGACATATTACAAATTGCCGAAACGTCACTTCAAAATCACATCATATTGGAAAACTCGTTATATTCTCATACTTCAAACGTGGTCCTTTTCTTCTTTTACTCCTAGCCATATTGTATCTTGGATCTATCAATAGACCTAATCATATATAACAGCAGTGGACCCTCCTACACTCCTAATTATACACCAATCATGGAACATCTAATACGCAGAATCGCCCACCAATCGTTGACACTCCAATACTTATAATCATACTTGAATCGTGGACCTTCCAATACTTCTAATCATACTACTAACGTGGACCCTCCAATACTTCTAACCATACTTCAATCGTAGACCTAACAATACTCCTAATCATACTTCAAACATAAGCCTTCAAATACTGGTAATCCAACACCTATCGTGAATCTTCAAATATTCAAATTCTTATATTAAAAACGCCTAACTATACACCACTCATAGACCTTCCCTTATTCCTAACCATGCTTTAATCGCTGATACTTCTAATCATATACCAATCCTAGATCTTCTCATTCTCCTAACCATACTTCAAACGTGGAACTTCTAATACTCCCAATCCTACACCAATCGTTAAACTTCCTTAACTTATAATCTAAAATTGATTGTAGACCTTCCAATACGTATAATATTACACGAATCATAGGCTTTCCAATACTACCAATATAAAGCAAATCGTGGAGCTTCCCATATTTCTAATGCTAACTACTCCAATCATGAACCTTCCAATACTTATAATCTAACGCAAGTCGTTGGCCTTCAATTTCTCTTGATCCTACACCAATCGATCCAATCAATCGTGAACCTTCCAATACGTCTAATATTACACGAATCATAGGCTTTCCAATACTACTAATCGAGGTCCCTATAACACTTCTTATAATCTAACGCAAGTCGTTCACCTTCCATTTCCCCTAATCCTACACCAATTGTGGGCCCTACAATACTTCTAACAATACACCAATCATGGACCTTTCCGAAACTTAATCGTGGGTACATCTATCCGTAGATCTTCCCATTTTAATAACCATACTTCAATCGTGGACCTTCCAATACGTCTAATATTACACGAATAATAGGCTTTCCAATACTACTAATCTAAGCAAATCGTGGACCTTCCCATATTTCTAATACTAACTACACCAATCATGAACCTTCCAATTCTTATAATCCAACGCAAGTCGTTGACCTTCCATTTCTCCTGATCCTACACCAATCGAGGGCCCTATAACACTTCTAACAATACACCAATCATGGACCTTCCCATACACAATCGTTGGTTCTTCTATTCGTAGGTCATCACATTCTCCTAACCATACTTCAAACGTGAACCTTCTAATACTCCCAATCCTACACCAATCGTTAAACTTCCTTAACTAATAATGTAAAATTGATTGTGGACCTTCCAATACGTCTAATATTACACGAATCATAGGCTTTCCAATACTACTAATCTAAGCAAATCGTGGACCTTCCCATATTTCTAATACTAACTACTCCAATCATGAACCTTCTAATACTTATAATCTAACGTAAGTCGTTGACCTTCCATTTCTCCTGATCCTACACCAATCGAGGGCCCTATACCATTCCTAACAATACACCAATCATGGACCTTCCCATACACAATCGTTGGTTCTTATATTCGTAGGTCTTCCCATTCTCCTAACCATACTTCAATCATGGATCTTCCAATACCAATCGTGAACCTTCCAATACTACCAGTACTATTCAAATGGTTGATCATCCTTTACTCATAATCCAACACTGATAGTGGAGATTTCAATAATTCTACGACGCAAGTCGTGGTCCTTCCGACTTTCCATTACTCCTTAACCGCCAATAATCGTTTATCTTGTAATTCAATAGTAGTAGTAGTAGTTGTTTCAATTGTAGATTTCTCCCTTTCCCATAAACAAACCTTAATCGCAGAAATTTCACAGACATTTTAAAACAATACGAGTATTAAAGCTCATAATCTTACTTTAACATTGAATCTCAAAGAATTCCTATAGCGATTCTTTTACGACTATTATTCATTCCTAAGTCCTTGAGCTAAATTTAGCCTTCTTATTAAGAAAATCATATAAAATGCAATACGAAATTTCCAAAGTGTGCTGAAATTTGAGATTAATTAAAATTAAATCTTACAATCATATTAAATTATTAATATGACTGCGAATTCCTAAGAATTCAATGATATGCCAGATGTTCAGCATCAAAGCAAAACTGCAAAGCATTTAATATGCAAAATATGAAAAGAAAATCGTGTAGTGTGCGGCAAACGAAATAAAATTCCACGAATATTAAAATTCCTTAACAGTTGTAGTCGCGGAATATAAGGGTAATTGGGAACAATCATTTCTCATGTATGTGAGATTCTAATATCAAGGCAAAATAATTGCCATTCTAGCAGAAGTAAGACAAAGTACAACAATACGAATGTACGAGTACATTATTGAAAGCATTTCATTATGTGAAACAACTAAAGTTTTGTGAAATTATTCTTCTTTTCTTTGTCACTTGCGAAGAAAAATTTAACCAGAAGCAGAAATTGGCAAACAAACAAGAAAACTAATTTTCCCTCCAATAAAGAAACAATTTACAAATAATTTCATTTCGATAACGAGCCCCGAACAGCCTCATAATGGTTGAGGTTTATATTGTGGAAAGAAATGGTTCAATGGACAATTTTCTAAGATTTGGTGGGGGGTGATAAGTGGAACAGAAAACAATTGAATGAAAATTATCCCACAAAAGTTGGATGAACATTTCCTAATGAATTTAAACTGCCTTTTTTTCTAATGTTATGTCAACAAATATTTGCGATAACGACCTTTTTCAAATAATTTGTTTGTTTTGTATTCAAGAAGAGTTGAGATGAGAAGAAAGAAAAAAACATGATAAATCTAAATCAAACAATTGAAAGGGATTTCAGCTGAATTATGGTCGACTGGTATGTACCCTTCTTAAATTAATTTGCAATGTGGAAATATAAAGTTGCATGGAAAACAAAAAATTCTAGAACTGTCAAGATTTGGGGTGATACATCATTTGAGAAATACTCGAGCCTACTTATCTCAAACGTATACCATAAATCGGTCATAAACCACTGCAAAGTAGTCATAAGCTAAATTGTACTCTTACACTGATACATGCAGTAATCCAATTAATTCTGCAATGGAAGGATAATTCAGTACTCCACTTTGTGCCTCAGTTTTGGAATTTTTCATACTTCAAACTGAGGTTTTTTGAACAGTAATAAATGAACCGGCCATCATGAAATACTTGAATCAATTCCATGAATAACTTCAAATGTTCCCAAACGTAGCTCAGATGTTGATCTCTCAATATTTCAAATCAAATCATAATCACGCATTTGTAGTCTTGAATTTCCAATACTCCTCATCTTAATTCAGTCATTTTTAATATATCTCTTTAAATGGTCCTTATTATACATCAATCGTGAACCTTTCAATACTGCTAATTATTCGTCAATAGTGGACCTTTCAGTACTGGTATTCATAATTCAATCGCGGGGCTTTCAATACTGCTAACCCAACTTTAATAATGGATCTTTCAATCCTATTGATCAAATTTCGATCATGGACCTCTTAATACTGCTAATCCTAATCATATTTCGTGGAGCTTTAAATACTGCCCTTCAAACTTTAATCGTGGACCTATCAATACTGCTAAATGTATTTCAATAGGTAACCTTTCAATACTGTTAATAATACTTCAATCATGGAACATTCAATCCTGTTAAACATTCTTTAATACAGCTAACTATATTGCAATATTATACCTTTCAATGCTGCTAATCCAACTTTTATAAAGGACCTATTAACGCTGCTATTAATTTTACAATCGTGGATCTTTCAGTATTGCTGAACAAACACATATCTTGGACCTTTGAATACTGCTAATTATATTTCAATCGTGAATCTTTTAATACTACTAAACATTTTGCAATAGTATACCTTTAAATACTGCTAATCGTACTTAAATCATGGACGTTTAAATTCTGTTAATAATTCTTCAATCGTGGACCTTTTCATACTGATGATCATACTTCAATCGTCGACCCCTCAATACTGCTAATCCTTATAATATATCGTAGCCTTTCAGTAATTTTAATCTAAGTTTAGTCGTGGAAATTTCAATATTTGCTAATCTTATTTCAATAGTGAATCTTTCAATACTGCTGATCTATTTCAATACTGCTAATCATACTTCAGTCATAGGCCTTTCAATGCTGCTTCTCATACTAAAATCGTGAAACATTCAATACTGCTAATCGTACTTTAATAATGGACATTGCAATTCTTCTATTTGTATTACAATCGTGGACCATTCATTACTGCTAATAATACATCAATCGTGGACCTTTCAGTACTGCTAATCATACATCAATCGTGGACCTTTCAATACTGCTAATCATAATACAGTCGTGGACTCTTCAATACTGCTAATCATATTTGAATCATTGACCTTTCAATACTGCTAATCAAACTTCAATCATAGACCTTTCAAATCTGCAATCATTCTTCAATCGTGGACCTTTGAATACTGCTAATCCAACTCTTATAAAGGACATATTAATGCTGTTATTAATATTACAATCGTGGACCTTTCAGTATTGCTAATCATACTTTAAGCGAGGGCCTTATGATATTTCATTCTTGGATCGTATGATATATATTTATATCTCAATTTATCTGTACGTTAATTCAATTTTCCTCAATGTATGCTTCACATTTTCAACAATTGCAGCAACCAAGTGTAGGCTTATTACACTTTTATGTTCTGACAGGTATTCTGGATGTAGGTGAGTTCTTGCCGTTAGGCTTAACCCCACAGTGCTCTAAACACCTAGGTGAATACATGTGACGACTAACGCCCCCACGCACATTTTACCATCCTCCTTGGTTAGAAGTGGCACCCGGTTAGTTTGCAGCTACACATCCGTGACTTTTCTCTCCCAGCGATTTTGGTTTCAACCACAGTCACCACGATGCCCCCGAAGGACCACATCAATAGTCAGGCCAAAACCTACGTTCCATGGGCGTTCTGACTCCCTTGGTACCAGATTAAGTACTCTGTTCCGACTGCGTAGCCGAAGATACTACCAGTTAGATTTCATAAATGGTCCCCATCTTGGAAATAGATGGGAACTGTAGGATTCGTAGATCCCCGCAAGCTTCTACATTCTGATAGTACAAATAAATCAAAGGGTAATTGAAATGTAGAATATATAAATAGAAATATATCTACCTGATCCGGTCATTTCGGTTAGCCCACAAATATATATTAGATTTCGCAAATTGAAGAAACTTCAAAGACATTATTGAATTCCAGCAGGAAGAGCTATTAGCACTCTCTCTCTGTAGCAAACCCAACGACAATTCGAATATAACCCTATCTATGTTGCGAACGACGAAAAGGACGAATGTGCCCAGAATAGAAGAGAAAAACAAAAAAGGGTACTGAAAGTAATTTCAGTGATCATCATCATTATCATCGTCATTGTCGCACTCAGCCCTCGTCATTGTTTCCATCATCAAAGTAAGAGAAAACGTAATGTTAAAAAAATTAACTTGATTTGAACTTATTTACGTGATTTTCTTCGCACGACTCTTGTATTAACCGTTATATGGAAAGTTTCGACAACAAAAGAAAAAAAAAGGAACTTGGGTAACTCTCAGACTTTATGGTTAAACGGGAAACTTTTCCCCTTTTCATTTAATTTCCTATCCTTTCAGACTCCTTGACTAAACTGCTGGCGAAGAAGAGGGTGAGGACGTTTAAATAAAAACCTGAAGTGGCCTATCTTCTTGTATTTCAGCTGAGCTACGAAAGCTCGAGAACAACAATGGAATGGAAAGCGAAAAAGCAAGACAAATCCCCAACCAGACCTCTAACCTAACGCTGATACCAGTTAAGAAAAATAAGAATTCCAGCTCGAGAACCCGGCTAAAGTAAAGCTGTTGCCTTCGCCCAAACCCAAGGGGGCGATAAGGCAATACAAAGACGTTTAACATTTTATGCAGCGCATAATTACGACATACATGGAAGGTTACTCCCACTCCTCCCCTGCTCCGCCGCTTCCATAGCATATTTTAACCCCAGAAGAGAGGCAAACAAACAAAAAAAGGAAAACCTAACAAAACCAGCAGAAAGAAACACCAACAAAGCCAACAGGACGAAGTACAAAAACAAGTTGGCTTAAAAACTTTTGTTGCCTAACGAAACCAACCAAAAACAAAAAACACCTACATATACATATATAGAAGCAGCAGCATTAACAGCAACAAAAGCTGCAAAGAAAATGAGGAAAAGGCTGTTATATGAGTAAGTGTGTTTGTGTGTGCGAACGCGTATGTGCAGTAATCTTGGTTTGTTTCCGCCAGTCCTTTAAGTTTATGACCCCATTGCCTTTGGTAAAGGGAGGCCATTTTCAGATTTACTTGGAAAATTGTAACACTTCCAAGGTTTTACTAAAATTCCCAGAATTTTTAACAATAACAGGCAACAACAATCCGCCTTAAAACTCCAAGGCTATGCACCGATGGAGTCCAACAGAAGGTGTGAAATGTTTCTATTGAAAAGATTAAATACATCAAAAAAAGCTGACTTGTTTGGTGGAAACATGACTAAAAGTTTGCGTTATCATTACTACAAACTATGTTCGTTTAATGATGGATTCTCCAATATAGTGAACCTTGTTTTAATGCCGGAAATTTCAATACTCAAAATTATATTGCAATAGATTTCTGTATAGCAAATTTAACGGCAGTCGATGAACTTTCAATATCCTAAATTGCACCCAAAAACTATTAACACTTCCTATTCGTGAAATTTCCTTTATACCAATTTTAACCAAATTAAACAAAAATCTAGGAATTGAACAAAAATTCCTAATTCTTAAACTTTCAATACTCGAAATAAAATATAATTCGTTGGTCTTCCATATGTTCTGTCCTGTCACACAAAAGCAGTCGGTTAAACTTGCAATGTTGGTCCACTTATTTTATGAAGATATGTTCTCCCGTTTTTGAGATTTAGGGATACTCCACATAAAATCTCATTCGTATGTAGGTCTTCAATAATTTTAGTACTCCAACTTGCCCACTTTTTATGAAAACACTTATTTCCTGCCATGAGTTATAAGTGTACAAAATTACACAGGAGAAAAATCAAGCGGGGGGGAAAATACGATCCCGCTCCAACAAAACTACAACCGCTCAACTCCGAATCGGCGCTCCAACTCACGTCTTATTCGTTGCTCTTTTTTAATTTCCAAATCTTTTTCATTCGTGACCCTTTAAATAATCCAAATCATGTCTTATTGATGGTTCTATTAATACTCCAAATCATGTCTTATTCGTGGCTCTATTAATACTCAAAATCATGTCTCATAAGATCTCTAAATCATATGTTATCCTTGACACTTTTACTACTCCATCCTATGCCTTATTCGTGACACTTTCAGTGCCCCATTCGTGGGCCTTTTACTGCTCCAAATTATTCCTTACATGTGGCCCTTTTAGTGCTTTATTTATGACTCTTTCAGTTCTCCATTGATACACGGAGGAAAAAAACGGCCTCTGTAACATGTTGTCCCAAACATATTTTGCAGGCAACATATATATGTTTGGAGCAGCTCCCAAACATATTATGTTTGGGGTAGCGGTAATGTTCCCAAACATTTATATGATTGTATGCAAACATATATATGATTGTATGTAATCATATATATGCTTATGTCCAAACATATATATGACTGTATGTAATCATGTATATGATTATATGTAATCATATATATGATTGTATTTAATCATATATATATATGATTGTATGCAAACATTCATATGTAATCATATATATGATTGTATGTAATCATATATATGATTGATCTCTTCTACTCTTTTCGCTCCATCATGAAAATATAACGGTTCACAGCAACAAGTATCCTAATGTAAATCGTCACTCACTACGTCAAATACAGAAATACAATAACAACAAACAGTAATACACACTTTGCTTCTGAAAAGTAGTTCATGAGCTGCAGAATAGTTTTTGAGTTTTCTGAAAATTACTAAATTTTGAGTTGTGTCTCTTTAAAAGAATTTGTGCAATGTGCAGAGCAAGACAAAACTTCAATAGTACAGTGTACTCTTCACTACTGTACCCGGGGTCATTTCAGATGAAAACAATTTGTTAGTGCGGGAGGGTGTTTGTTCAAAGAACATGATAAGCCCACATACATACGTACATACATATGTATATGCGTCAGTATTATAGAACGTTTTGTAAATAAAATGTGTTGAAGTAAAATACATTCCTTTTTAAAAAAATTAATTTTGCCCCAAAATAATTGTGTTTTTTAATAAATAACCTCTATACATCTTTGATATCATATTCTTTCTTTTATTTTGAATTTGTTGTACGTGTTAAAACTACAACTAATTTCTTTGAATTCGACATTCACCACACATATTCAATAAAAAACCCGACCTTAAGCTCGACCGGGCGAGTAAACATCATAAAATAATAATAATACCCTTTGGTGTCGGTTCCATTACTCCTCATACACACGGTTACCATATACATATTACCCTTCTTTGCACAAAATTATGAGTCATATAATTGGGCTCTCAGAGAGTAATGCTCTCTAAAACTCTGAAAAATATGTTCTAATATATTATTTTGCCAAAAATATGTTAGGACACAATCATATCGTTTTTTAATATGCTAGAATTTTGCCCCGAACATATTATGATTGTGTGCAAACATAATATGTTTACCCACAAACATATATATGATTGTGCCCGTCCCAAACATATATATGATTGCATCCAAACATATTTTTAACATATTTTTTTCTCCGTGTATGATCCAAATCATACTTCAATCGTAGACATTCTTGAGGTTACTTCAAGTAGGGACCTTTAAATGCTCCTACTCATAATCCACAGGGTAACGCAGAATGAGCTATATGGTTTGAATTCTTTATAACTTTTTTAATTATTATTTTTTCTTTGTTTTTTTTCAGCATTTTGTGAAGGAGGCTTGGAGAATTAATTATGAATTGCACAACGTACAAAAATAATTGCATTTTTCCGAAACTCTTTGTTCGTTTCATATCCTCCACTTCTTTAAAATGTTATAATACAGGGTGGCGGAGAATGAGCTATATGGTTTCAATTCTTTATAACTTTTTTTAATTATTATTCTTTCTTTGTTTTTTCAGCATTTTGTGAGGGAGACTTCGGGAATTAATTATACAAAAATTAACGTACAAAAATAATTGAATTTTTCCGAAAATTGGTAAAAAGAGCACGTATGTATGTGCGAAGCAGAAAATGGACATCACTTACAGGACATCATTTTTCAAAGCTAATTGCAAAAAATTTCCCAATAATATACTGTATTTAAAAAAAAACAAGTAAGAAAGTTTCAGTCGGGTAAACCGACTAAAGTATACCCTCACTTTGTGAGTAATGTAATATTGAATATTACTCGAATTATTCTGTCAATTTGTGTGGGAGGTACCAGAAGGGGTTTATCAAATACACCTTTTTTTTGCTGAACATTAGATACTTTAAATTCATTGCACTGTGCCGACTTATAAGCATTTATGTGCACTGGTATAAACGTTATGAGACATTAAATTGTGGTATGATGTGGGCATTTTGTGTGGGAGGTACAAAGAGGGGCGTGGCAATAACGCCCATTTTTCACAGGGCTATAGACACTAGAAAAACATTACACTGTACAAAATGTCAAGTATTTTTATACACTGGTTTTAATGTTATAAGCTGTTACCTTTTGGTGCAAAAAGGTACCTTTGTGTGGGAGGTACCAAAAGGGGCGTGACAACAACACCCATTTTTCCCTGGACTGTAGGCAATATAAAAGCATAATACTGTACAAAATTTCAAGTATTTTTATGCACTGTTATTATTGTTATAAGCTGTTAACTTTTGGTGCAAAATGGTGCATTTGTGTGGGAGGTACCAAAAGGGACGTGGCGACTTCGTCCATTTTTCTCGAGTTGATAACGACTAATAAGCTAATACTATGTGTGGAATTTCAAAAGATTCGAATAAGTAGTATAGCAGTTATTAAAGAATCAATATTTCACAACATTTTAACCATTTGTGGGGGAGGTACTAGAAGGAGTGGACCAATATGGCCCATCTTCGAACTTAGCCGGAGATAGAAAAAAATATTACCACATACCAAATTTGAGGTCAATCGGTTACTCCTTTCGAGAGTTATCGTGCCCACCAGCCAGCAGACACACAGACAGACAGACAGACGGACAGACAGACAGACAGACAGACGGACGGACATTGCTCATTCGACTTAAAATGACCCAAAACGGATTTCCTCCGAACATACTTAGGGTCTTACATCACTCCTTCGATGTGTTACACTTTTTTCCGTAGCAAATGATATATACCCTCGTCACACTAAAGTGAGGGTATAAATATATAATATTCGCATAAATAAAAAAGTTATAATAAACCATTTAAACCATATAGCTCATTCTGCGCCACCCTGAATAAATACTGTTAATCTTACTTCAATCGTGCACCTTTCAATTCCCAATATCATATTCGTTCGGATCTTTAAACACTGCTAATTAACTTTCAATCGTGGGCAATTCATATCTCATCCACGGCACTTTTTTAAGTCTTCAAATCATGTCTCATTCGTGGCCCTCTTAATAGTCAAAATCATTTTTTAGTCGCGGCTCCATTAATACTCCGAATTACATATGTCTCGTTCGTTGCTCTTTTAATAGTCCCAATCAAGTTCAGAGTTTGGCTCTTTTAATACTCCCAATTACGTTCATATTTTTGGGTGTTTCCATACTCCAAATGACGTCTTATTGTGGCTCTTTTAATACTCCAAATTAAGTCTCATTTGGGATCTTTAAATACTTCAAATTATGTATGATTCCCCTTCAATGCTCAATATCATGTCTCGTTTACAGCGTTTAAGAGAACTTTAAATAATGTCTCATTCGCGGCTATTTTACTACTCCAAATCAAGCCTAATTTATGGGCCTTTTAGTGCTCCAAACCAAGCCTCATTTGTGATGACTTCAATGCTTCAAATCATGTCTCATTTGTGGTTCTTTCATTGATGCAAATCGTGTCTCTGTCGTGGGTCTTTAAATACTTCAAACTATTGATCACTCTTCGGTCTTTCAATACTTCAGATCTTTTCTCATTCGTAAGACTTTCAATACTTCAAAGTCATTCCTCATTGATGATCTTTTAATACTTTAAAGTCATTCCTCATAGATGGCTGTTTTAGTACTTCAAATCATATCTCCTTCGTGCCTGTTTAAATACTCCCAATTACGTTTATTTTTGGCTCTTTCAATACTCCAAATCATGTCTCATTTGTGGCTATTTTACTACTCTAAATCAAGCCGCATTCGTGGGCCTTTCAATTTTCCGAATTAAGCATCATTTATGTGCCTATAAATGTTCCGAATTATGCATCATTTATGGGCCTTTCAATGTTCCGAATTATGCATCATTTATGGCCCTTTCTTCGCTTCTCCACATTCCTTCTTCATTTCTCCATATCATTCTTGTGATTTAAATTTTTTCAATTTCTTCTTCATTCGTAAGACGTTCAATACGTTATTGTCATTTCTCATTTGTGGCTATTGTTATACTTCAAATTACGACTAACTGTGGCTCTTTTAATACTCCAAATCATCTCTCGTTCGTGTCTCCTTCAATATACCAAGTCTTATCCCATTTGTAGCCCTTTTACTACTTCGAATCATGTCTATATTTAGGCTTTTTCAATACTTCAAACCACGTTACATTGTGGCTCTCTTAATACTCCAAAAATCAAGCCTGATTCGAAGGCATTTTAGTTTTTCAAATTATGCATTCTTTGAGGACTTTTGCGTGCTCCAAATCATATGTCTGTTTCACTGCTGCACACCCACATCATTCTTATGTGCTACAATAACACTAATTATTCTTTATTCATGAGACTTTCAATACTCCAAAATCATTTAGTGACTCTTTTAATACTTCAAATCATGTCTCATTCGCGACTCTTTTAATACCTCAAATCATACCTCGTTCGCGTCTCTTTTAATACTCAAAATCGAGTCTAATTCATTGATCTTTCAACACTTCACAGTATTTCTCACTAGTTGCTCTTTTGATACATCAAATAATTTCTCTTTCGTCGATCTTTTAATTTTTTTAATACTCGAAATCATGTCTGCATTTGGACTCTTTTAATATTCCAAATTACGTCTCCAATGTGGCCTTTGTAATACTCTAAATCAGGGATCGACACACTCATACAACCATACAAAAACATTTCTCTCTCAATGTAAACTGAATGAATTATTTTATAGTTATTCAATGTGAGAGAGGAGAGAACTGTCCATGGGCGCTGTTTTGCCGATCTCTGCTCTAAATCATGTCTCACTCGTGGTTCTTTTAATACTCCAAATCATGTCTCATTCGTGACACATTTAATACTCCGAATTATGTCTTATTAATGGCTATTTGAACACATCAAAGTATTTCTCATTAGTGGCCCTTGTAATTAAATCTCTAAATCATGTGTCAATCGTTGTTCTTTTAATATTCCAGATTATTTATAATTCGTGATTCTTTCAATACTCCAAACTATATCTCATTTGTAGCTCATTTGATACTCCAAATTAGGTATCATTCGTGGCTTTTGTAACATCTCAAATTATGTCTCAATCGTGGCTTAATTAATACTCCAAATCTGGACACATTCCTAGCTTTGGTAATATCCCTAATCATGTCTCAATAGTGGCTCATTTAGTACTTCAAATCAGGTATCATTTGTAGCTTTTGTAATATTACAAATCATGTCTGCATCGTGGCTCATTTCACGCTCCAAATCATGTCTGACTCGCGACACATTTCACGCTCCAAATTAGGTCTCATTCGTAGCTTTTGTAATATCCAAAATCATGTCTCCACTCCAATCATACTTCGTCGATCTCCGAAACGAAATCATCATACTAACTTTCGTTTATAAAAAACTCCTCCCTAAGTTTAAAAAAATAACTTAATTGCCTTTATCAAAAATTCAACGGAAAATAGAACCCTTTCGGCTTGAAACTTTAGAAAATTCAAAAGAGTGCGTTTATAATCATATTATAATACTTGGTAATTGATATTTTTGCCAAATACTGCTAAGTGTAATAAAGTTTTCCTGGGCATTCTTTAGAGTATTTCTCATTTTTTGGGGCTTCCACAAAACCTCGGAAAAATATTTGGATAACACTTTTCTGTTTGGGTCCTGGCAGCAGCCAAGGACACGCTTGTCGTCTACATTTTGGCATTGCAGCTTAAACTTTTTCCTTCCTCAGTCACTGATGTGCCTTACCGATTTTTTCAACATTTCTATTTTCTAAAGGCAAAAACGGCTTAAATTTCCTTTAATGAAATTATAGACTTTAAGTTTTAAAACTTTTTGAATGTATTTTGTTGGTTTTTTCCTGATGCTGAGAAGTTTCTTTGCGCTTGTTTTTCCTCCCACAGTCTTGTGCCTTCTTAAAGTATTTTCTGTGAAAGATTTCTTTGCCGGGTTATCCTAGAAATAGGACTTATTCTTGTTTGTTCTCTTAGATTTCAAAGGGAGACACACACAGCAAAAGGCTGTCACAATTTTTTGCTTAAGGATATTCAAGATTATTTTATATACAATTTTGTTGCCACCAATGTTCTCGGCAACTGTTTTTTTCCAGTTGATGTTTTTATTGTCTTTTCACGAAATGCTTAATGGTTTTATTACATCATAATCTGTTTTAAAAGACACGGAAGAGTGAACTTCGGTCGGCAACAACAGAAAAACTTTGAATAATGATGTTCGGCTGTAAAAGTTAATTTTTAAAGCCATTAAAAATGTTGTTTTCTAGGTTCTGATGGAAATGGATACATCTAATCGTGAGTGCAAAGAAAAAGATCTCCCCGAAATTGTTAGAAAACTCAAGAGTTTCATTGCCAAACAAATACGAAGAAAAAACATCTCTACGCAGAATTGTTTTCTAAAACAAAGGATTTGATATATCTATTTATATGGATAAATGTCTTTGGTGTATGTACTTATTTCAAGGTTACAACTTGTAAAGTATAACTTTGCACAGGATACGCATAAAGGAAACCCGGAACGATAGAAAAGGGTTGCAAATCTAAAAAACTTTGAGAAAAGGAAACATTAACTTTACAAAATTAAGATAGTAATAGAATTTTGAAGGCGACCAATTCGGTCATCTACTCTAAAGTAGGCGACCAATTTGTTCACCTACTCTAAAGTAGGCAACCAATTTGGTCATCTACTCTAAAGAACGACCAATTCGGTTATCTACTCTACACTGGAAAACCAATTGGGCCATCTACTCTACAGTCTAGGTCCAATAGTTCATCTACTCTACAGTAGACGACCAATTGTTCATCTACTCTCTCGAGTTGTCCTTCTACTCTACAGTAGATGATGACTTGTTCATCTACTTCAGAGTAGCCAACCAATAGGGTTATCTAGTCTACAGTAGACGACCTTTTGGATCATCTACTCTGCAGTAGACTTTAACTGGGTCATATATTCTACTGTAGATGACCAATTGGGTCATCTTATCTGTAGTAGATGACATTAGTCATTTATTCTGAAGTGGATGACCGAATAGGTCATCTATTCTGGAGTATATTACCGAATGGGTCATCTATTCTGGAGTATATTACCGAATGGGTCATCTATTCTGAAGTACATGACGACTTGGTCATGTACTGAAAAGTAGACGACCAAATGAGTCATCTATTCTGAAGTACATGATGAAATGGTCTTGCACTGTAAAGTAGACGACCAAATGGGTAATCTACTCTAAAGTAGATGAAAAACATGGTCGTCTACTGTGCAGAAGACGACCAATTTGGTCATCTACTCTAAAGTAGACGACCAAATGGGCCATCTACTCAAAAGTAGACGACTTACTGGGTTATCTGCTCTACAGTAGACCACCAATTTGGTCATCTACTCTAAAGTAGACGTAGATGACCGAATTAGTCATTTATTCTGAAGTGGATGACCGAGGAGTCATCTATTCTGGAGAATATAGCCGAATAGGTCATCTATTCTGAAGTAAATGACGACTTGGTCGTGTACTGAAGAGTAGACGACCAAATGGATCATATATTCTATAGTAGACGACCAATGTGGTTATCTACTCTAAAGAATGCGACTTACTGGGTTATCTGATCTACAGTAGACGACCCATTGGACATTTAAGACAACAAATTGGAACAGTAGAGGACCAATAGGTGATCTACTCTACAATAGACGACCAGTTGTCCATCTACTTCACAGTAGATGATGACTTGTTCATCTACTTTAGAGTAGACAACCAATTGGGTTTTCTAGTCTACAGTAGACGACCAAGTGGGTCATCTGCTGTACAGTAGACAACAAATTTGGTCTTCTACTCTACAGTGGACAACAAATTGGGTCATCTAATCTGAAGTAGATAACCGAAATGGTCATCTACTTTGAAGTAGATGACCGAATGGTTCATCTATTCTGAAGTAGATGACCGAATGGTTCATCTATTCTGAAATAGATGACCCAATGGCTCATTTATTCTGAAGAAGATGACCGAAAGGGTCATCTACTCTGAAGTAGATAACCGAATGGTTCATCGATTCTGAAGTACATGACGAAGTGGTCGTGTACTGTAGAATAGACGACCAAATGATTAATCTACTCTAAAGTAGATGAAAAACATGGTCGTCTACTGTGCAGAAGACGACCAAATCGATCATCTACTCTAAAGTAGACCACCAATTGGGCCATCTACTCTAGAGTGGACGACGTATTGCTCATCTACTTTACAGTAGATAACCAATTGGTCATCTACTTTACATTTGATTACCAATTGTTCATCTACTTTACAGTAGACGAACAATTGAGTCATCCACTCTAAAGTAGAAGACCAATTGGGTCATCTACTCTGAAGTAGATGACCGAATTAGTCATTTATTCTGAAGTGGATGACCGAATAGGTTATCTATTCTGAATTATATAACCGAATGGGTCATCTATTCTGAATTATATAACCGAATGGGTCATCTATTCTGAATTATATAACCGAATGGGTCATCTATTCTGAAGTTCACGACGATTTGGTCGTGTACTGAAGTACATGACGAAATGTTCTTACACTGTAAAGTAGACGACCAAATGAATCCTATATTCTATAGTAGCCGACCAGTAGACGACGAATTGGGTCATCTACTGTACAGTAGACGGCCAATTAGGCCATATACTCTACAGAAAACGACTATATGGGTCATCTACTCTAAAGTAGACAACCAATTAATTCATCTAATCTACAGTAGACTATGTATTATGCCATATACTCTAGAGAAAACGTCCAATTGGGTTATCTACTCTATAGAAGGTGAGCAATTGTTTCATGAACCCTACAATAGACGAACAATTGGGTCATCCACTCTGACGTATACAAGCAATTACGCCATCTAGTCTTTACTGCAGTATACTTCTATTTCGGTTATCTGTTCTATAGTTGACGGATGAAATTAGTCCGAGGAACTTGGGACATTAAGAACGTTAAGGACTTTTCTGCCAAATATATATAGTGTCTGAAGTAACTTCATCTTCCATTGTTATAAGTCGATTAAAGTATTCCTCATTCAGTCCTAAGCTTTTGTGGTATTGATATTTACCAGAGTTTGTTAAAAAAATCCTCCCGCTTTCAATTCGCAATTCATTAGGCTTTATTTAATGTTCATTTAATTTTTGGCTTTAAAAAATTAATTAAAAAGTTTTTCAAATAATTTCATTGAAATAATGCCGACTGAGAAACTCTGCCACGCAGCAATTGTTGCTATGACGAGAATTCTCTATTCTATATTTAATTAACTTAATTAACAGGTATTTAAATGAATATTTATGTAATAGACCCCACAAACAATTTGAGCAAAAAAGAAAACACTCGTGATGTGCAACATATGTGTGCTTCTCTCGATGAGGAATATTTTGCGCTGAACAAAAACAAGCCATATAAACATAAATACATATGTACAAGTTTATTCATATATGGCAGGGAATGTTGGCAGTTTCAAATAAATAACCGCCATTGAGATTTGATATACATTTCAATTGCAAATTAATGTTTTCAAGTTATGAGATTGAGTTTCAAAAATGAAATGTTATATCACCACCAACAATAACAAAAAACAGCAGCAGCTCTACTCGTATACATTTTAATAATAATTTAATTATTTGATCAAAGAAGCACAAAAAAAATCAACATCAACAATGTGTGAATTGCATTAAAAATATATATTAAAAAACGTATATATATATTCACATCAAACCTCATTAAAAGGTGATTGCTTATTTCAAAGGATGTCTTTTTTATGGATTCATAATGTTTGGTTTTTACAAAAGAAAAACTGATATTTAAATCAATTTAAATTTAACAAAATTGTGGATATTTCATATAAATTTAATAATGGAATTAATAGATACAGTTTTTCTAATATATTTATATTAAGGTTTCTATAGATACAGTTTTTTTTATTTATATTAAGGATGCTTTAGTGCTGAGACTCGAAATCGGGAAATATGAATATAATATTTGAACATATTTTCTTCAAAGTTGTCAGTGTTGGTTCTTGGTTGCAAAAACGGCTATCAGATTTTTTGCAGATTTGACGAGACGAGATTCAAAATCGGGAAAACCCACTATATTGGGGGGCTTTATCTAAATATTAACCGATTTTCTTCAAATTGAGAATGGTCCGTCATCGGATAAAGAAGCTTCACTCACTCGAATTTCAAAATGATTGGAATTAATTGATAGCTTCAACAGCGTTAGGCTGCCAAAATCGGAAGGAACATACGAGTATATATCAATCTTCCAACTTGAGTCGATTTAAGCGTCGGCTCTTCTCATTAAAATTGTCTCAGAATTTCGTGGGAATTATTTCAGCGTTTCAAGGGAAAAAAGTTAGACTAATCTTTTTTTGATATGAAAATGCGTTATTAAACAAAATAACCTTTTCAAATGCCGCCTTAATCGACATATCTAAAAACTTAGAAAAAACTTTAATAAACAGACGCCTAGGGGCGAATAGACTAGAATCGAGTTGAATAATTGATGTCCTTACTAATTAGTTCCAATTAAACACATGTTTGCCTGTGTATGTGTTTATATGACATCAACAATCTAATCAAATGCCAAGGAGAAAGAAAGCACATGTTTGACATGCAGTATAATCGACAATTGTCGAAAAAGGAAACCAAGCAGAAATAAGCCCACAAACAAAAACACATTTCATATTCTCGACGAGCTCAAGACCACAATCGAGACAACTGTGGATGACTATAAACACAAACACATGTGTACCTTTGAACGAGTATACACCTGGAGCTCATATGAGCGGAAGATGATGGCTCCCTTTTATGAAGGAGAAAATAAAAAAAAAAACGAAAGAGTTATTTTTGGGAAATGTATGCCTTTGTTTGGTTTCTAATGAGTCTCATTAAATTAATGCGTTTTCACATGAGCATGTCCCACATTTAAACCCTTTTTTATTACATTTACTTTCTTTGTTCCTGCCTAAGGAGGAGGGGGTTGGTTGGTGGTAAGGGCAAAGCGATCCGTTCCGGTATATTCACTGAAGCACACACATTTGTAGAGCCTTCGACACAGACACCTACACCACCTCACATCATAAATGTATTCTGTGGGGGGCGGGGGGCGGAAGGATTTGTTTTTCCGCTAAACTTTAGGATATGAAATTAATGCTGACATATGAATGACATTGACTAAATGAATATCGTTTATACGTACATACATACGTATCGTATGTGAGTCGTCATTGCCAACGTCGTCGTCGTCGAATGTCGTATGTGAAAAGTTAATGCAACATTAAACTTTTCGTTTAGTCGTCATTTGTATTTTTGATGATGGTTTGTTTTTTTTTATTTACGTTGTTGTTGTTTTATTTCATTTTGTTTGTTCTACATGAACAACAACATATAATTGCTGGTAATAATTCATAACAAAGAACAAATGAATAATAATAAAAAAACAAAGCGAAATTTCTGGGGAATTGCTGTAACGTAACACATAAAATATGTTTCTAACTGAAGTTTGTATGAAGTCTGGTGGAATGCAAAAGGACCAAACAACAACTAAAATAAAAAATATATTTATGATGGTTCATTCTGAGATAACCGGCTTATTTTCTAACCTTGTGTGGATTGAATATAAGAACAATATATAGCTTTGTATGTCCTTTGCAGTCACTAAAATATTTGTTTTTAAATTTATTTTTATGCCAAAAGTTGCAAACGGAAAGGGTTTCCCAACAAGAGGTGTTATTTTGGTATTCAAAGAAAAATGCCATTTTTTGAGATAAATGATCGGATGTTTATTTCATAATAAAGAGGAAGGTATGCCGTTAATAATGAAAAACAACATAAGCCACATGGCCACCACGACCACGCTTAAAGGACCATATCGTTTTCATGAAATTTTCCATAACCAAATCGCAAAGTGGCTGCCCTATGTCCTCGATAGCCTCACAAATTCTATCTTTGAGGTATTGACTCGGCGCTGGCCTGTTGGCGTAGACCTTATCTTTCACGTTGCCCCAAAGGAAAATGTCGCAAGGTGTTAAATCACAAGGTCTCGGCGGCCAATTGTGATCACCTCTTCGAGAGATAACACGGTCCGGAAACTTTTCCCGTAACAGAGCAATGGTTTCGTTGCTTTTGTGGCACGTAGCGCCGTCTTGTTGAAAGTAAACGTTGTCCAGATCAATACCATCCAACTCCGACCATAAAAAATCATTAATCATCTCTCCATTCACCGTAACTGTTGATCCAACCTCATTTTCGAAAAAGTAAGGTCCAATGACTCCGCCGGGCCATAAACCGCACCAAACGGGCATACGTTACGGATGACTGTTTTTTTATACCATCCACCATAGGATGGGGGGTATATTCATTTTGTCACTCCGTTTGTAGCACCTCTAAATATTGATCTGAGACCCCATAAAATATATATGTTGTTAATCGTCGTAAAATTCTAAGACGATTTAGCCATGTCCGTCCGTCCGTCTGTTTTAATCACGCTACAATCTATAATACTAGAGCTAGGTGGCTGAAATTTGGTATATTTACTTCTTATAGCTGCAGGTAACTTGGGATTGAAATTATCGGTCCATATTTAGATATAGCTCCCATATAAAGCATCTAACTTGTTGTGATTCCTACTGTTCTCATTTTTTATGTGTTTTCGGTGTTATTTTCTTTAGGTTTGAGATATTTTGTGAGGTCACATGCTATCCATGGTAGAGGGTATATAAGATTCGGCATGGCCGAACTTAACGCTTTAACTTGTTAGTAATGGCGTACTTGTCAAATGTCAAAGAATAAAAGCTTCAAAAGTAACAGCTACCGAAATACCGGGTGATTCAAAATAACACCTCCTGTTGGAAAACCCTGTAGTAAATATTTATTTAATAAAATTAGTGCAAAGTAAAATATGTTATTAAATGATTTCTTTTTTCTATTAATGTTTACAACAGTTTTTATCAATTAATATTTTTATGAACATCATTCCGCTGAAAAATCTAATATTGCGTAAAATTAAAATTTTCGATCATTTCCGATTTGTTGTGGAAAACCACAACACCTTGAAATATTGATCTGCGACCCCATAAAGTATATATGTATATTCTTGATCGTCATGAAATTCTAAGACGATTTAGCCATGTCCGTCTGTCTGTCTGTCTGTTTAAAACACGCTACTGTCTGTAATAATGGAGCTAGGTTGATCAAATTTGGTAGAAATACTTCTTATACCGGATTTTCCAATAAGAATGATATGATTTCTTTGAACAAAAAAACACTTATTGTTAAGGAAATTCTAAATTTTTTTATTTAATGTGAAGTACAATCGATACAATTAGGTTCTAAATAAAACGTCATTCAAACGGCCTCCACTACTTCTTCTGCAGGAACGAATTCGATGAACCCAATTTTCGAGCACTTTTTCCACTAAATCACGTCGTACATCATGAATGGCAAAGATATCTAGCTCCTTAACGGTACGTCGAATCGGGAATCGATCAATGGCAAAAAGATAGCTTCTAACGAGAACTAAAATATTGCCCATCAGAAATAGTCTAATGGTGTTAAATCTCAACTTCTTGAAGGCCATCCCATATCACAATTTCTTGAAATAAGTGAATCTCCAAACTTTTCTCGCAACAATTCAATTGTTTCATTTGCTGTGTGGCACGTAGCCACAATCTGTCAATGGCAAAAAGATAGCTTTTATCGAGAGCTAAAATATTGCTTATGGGTGTCAAGGCCGTAGGTCGACTGGAAAGTGTCTTTTTTTTGGATTTAAAAATAAACTTTGCATCATTTTCAAATGTGAACGGAAAGTTTATTTTTGCCCTAGCTCCTTAACGGTACGTCGGATCGGGAATCGCAAAAAAATAGTTCTTAACGAGAGCTAACTGGACTGGAAAGTGTTTTTTTTTTAATTTTCGAAAAAATTGACTTAGCGCTCGAAAAGTTGCAATTGGAGAACGATTATTTTGATAATTAAACTGAATAATTTGCAAACGTTGTTCTTGCGTATATCTCTCCATGATTAAATTGTAAACACTACTGAATACAATGAAAAACAAATGACAGATCATGACATTTTACAAATGGCCAAAACGTCACTTCAAAATCATATCGTCCCTATTGTAAAACGTTTTGGATTGCAAATGGGCCATATCGGTCAGTGTTTTGATATAGCTCCCCTACAGAGGTCGCTCCAAAATACGGTTATTGAGCCATAGATACCACATTTTTAAAACAATTTTGCTGAAACTTTGCAGTTTGTATTCTATTTTGACAAGAATTCATCACAGTAAATTTTGTTATAGTCACCCTATAGAGGTCGCTCCAGAATAGGCTTAGTTAAGCCATAAATACCACATTTTCTAAGCATTTTAAGCGAATCTTTGCAGTTTGTATTTTATTTAGACAACAATTCACAGTAAAATTTTATTAAATCACTTCATATTTTGTTATAGTCCACCTATAGATGTCGCTCCCAAAAAGGCTTGTTTAAGCCATAAACACCACATTTTCTAAGCAATTTAGCTGAATCTTTGCATCTCAATAAAATTTATACAAATTTATACATATTGTCCCCGGTGAAAGGTAGCCCTGCGCTAATTTAAGCCTCAAATATCCGATTTTCAGGCATAAGAATTTGAGCCAAAAATTTTTATTAAAAATTGCAGCAATCGTTTTTTTAATAATTTGCCCAAAATTGCGTAATATCCAAAGATTTTTGCAGTAATAAAATTCAATGCAATCCATGGTGGAGTGTATATAAGATTCGGCATGGCCAAACCTTAACGCCCTTACTTGTTTTTTAATTTTTTAGTACACACGGGGGAAAATCGCCTTTTTTTATATTTTTGAAACGAAAGATAATATATTTGGAAGACAAATTTTTAAATATTATATATTTCTGAGCAAGTTTTATTTAAAAATCAATAAAATATACTTCTTTTTTCAATAGCCTTTTTTTGACAGATCACGTGTGAGTCGTGTCATGCTGTCATGTTATTTTTGTTAAGTATTGTTTGGCATTTCATCATGGAAAGACTTACGCCTAAACAACGTTTACAACAAATTGACAGATTAATTAGTGTAATGTTATAACGGGTAATCCAAGTAGAGATACTTTTTTCAATAGCCTTTTTTTGACACATCACGTGTGAGTCGTGTCATGCTGTCAGTTATTTTTGTTAAGTATTGTTTGGCATTTCATCATGGAAAGACTTACGCCTGAACAACGTTTACGCGTGTCATTCGCCAGTTACCAGTCGAAATGCTCGAACGAGTCACCGAAAATTGTACTCAACGGATGGACCATCTGAGACGTAGCCGCGGCCAACATTTGATAGACATAATCTTCAAAAAATAAATGCCAAGAAATTTCTTTTAAATCATAATAAACATTCCCCATTCAATTTTAATTTTCTGTGTTTTTTTTCTTTAAAAAAAGTAGGGAACCTCGAAATGGATCACCCTATATTACAACAAAATATATTTGCAAACAAATTTTCTCAAATAAAATGTGTGTTTAAATACAAACAAAATTATTTATTAGGAATTTCTTCAAATATATTTTATTGAAAAGTATTTTTTTTATAAACTTTGCTGAAGTTATCGAATTTAAATTTTAATTTCCTTTATTTCGAATTCCAGTTAAAAATACCATAAGCGGCATTAACTTCTGTCTTAGAGAACTCATTTTAAATCTGAGTACATATTCCAAGCCATCATTTGTTGTCTACGCATAAATGACTCTGCCGCATAAATAAATATTTCGCATTGTCATTAAGTATCGACTGAGATTTCTGGGTATATATGTATATGAAATTCTCAAAATCTCAAATGTTTTGGAACAACCTAGTACACAATCTTCTACTATGTAACTACATATGTAAGTACATGAAGTCGTTATCACTTGTATATGCGTAGGTTCGCTGTACTCGCTCGGTACACATACAAACTGTCGGTTAGTTAAACCAGTGATCCTTTTTATTTCCTTTCACCTTGCAAATATTGTCAAAACACGTGCGCCAAAGATATATAGGGAGAGAGAGAGTACATGAAACGGAACAATTTCCTCTTTTTCGTAGGTCGTTTCGACAATGTACACATGGCAAGTGAATCGTAAAAATATTCCGGTAATGGGAGGAGCACCGAGCGGAAGCGGCTAGCACTTAGCACTCGTCGTACACCAATGGCCCAGACGACAGAGCAAATGAAGAGTGAACAGTTTAATTATTATGTACATATGTAAACATAAATGAATCTTATTAAGTATATGACTATCGTCTTACATGTCCAAATGTGCGTAGGTGTGTATGTGAAATTGTTTAATTGCGTATATGTATGGGCACATCCTCTGTGCCAGACACAGATATAGTCCCACACATGATGTTAATTACAAAATATGGTTAATTTAAAACAGAGTTATAATTATATGACACTTAGTTATGTACTTAAGTCAGTGAGCGCTCATTTGTTTTGCCACAAGAGTGTGTTATCGAATTGGGGTGATGGATTTTCAAAAACAAATAGATAATTGTAACAAACATTGCTGATGGAAAAGAGGGGGACCAAGTGATAATTCTTTTTTATGTTCTCCTGTCTTAGGCTAAATCCGAAGTGGTCCCCTACTGGTCCACTACTTCTACTATCTATTGCACAGAAGGGATTTACTCATTGGCCAAATATTTTTTTATCTCACACATAGTAACTGTTTCTTCGTGGCAATAAACATGAGAAAAATTGGCGTATTTGCTATTCACACAAGGGGGCCATTTTGTATCAAACAAGAAGATATGATTTAATTTAATACCAACATAAACGAAAACTTGCAATGTTTTAGAAATGCCTAATGCCTAATGCTCAAAGCAAAATGTTTTATTTCGTAATTTGTATTTTTTATTATTTATATTTAATTTTTATTTTTTACTTTTTATTTTTTATTTTTTATTATTTATTTTTAATTTCTTATTTTTATCCCCTCACCTTAGAGAGGAGGGTATATATCATTTCCTACGAGCCAAAAGTGTAACACATTGAAGGAGTGACCTAAGACCCTAAGTATGTTCTGCGGAAATCCGTTTTGGGTCATTATAAGTCGTTTGAGCAATGTCCGTCCGTCCGTCTGTCTGTCTGCTGGCTAGTGCGCACGAGTAACCGATTGCCTTCAAACTTGGTATGCGGTAATGTGTTTCTCTATCTCCGGCTAAGCTCGAAGATGGGTCATATTGGTCCACTCCTTCTAGTACCTCTCCCACAAAGGGTTAACTTTTAGTGACGTACTGATTCGTTAATACCTACTATACTACTTACTAGAATCATCTGAACTTTCACACATAGTATTACTTAGTCGCTAACACGTCAAGAAAAATGGGCGAAGTGGCCACTCCCTTTTTAGTACCTCCCACACAAATGGAACATTTTGCACCAAAACTTAAGTGCTTATGTCCTTAATACGAGTGCATCCAAATACTTGAAATTTCGTACAGTGTAATGCTTTTATAGTATCTACATTCTTTTGTAACAAAAGTTAACATGTTGTACCAAAAGTTAAAAACTTTTTTTTCTTTTCTTTTCTTTTCTTTTCTTTTCTTTTCTTTTCTTTTCTTTTCTTTTCTTCTCTTTTCTTTTCTTTTCTTTTCTTTTTTTTTTAATTTATTTTATTTTATTTTCAAAACATTTGCAATCCAAAACTGTGACACCCTTTAAACACGCATAAAATGTTGCCACTTATTTCGATTTATTTGGCTATATGAATGAGTTAAGTTTAATTCATAATTAAAATTCCCTTTTTTATGTTTTCGTCATCGTTTATGTCGCTTAACGTTGTCATTGTGAGGGTGCGCTTCGTTGCTTGCTTCTTAGTCAATTGTTGTAATAATTTATTTTATTAACCACACTCTCATGCCCCCTTCTTCCAGCGCTATATTCTACCGTTTATGTAGACCTATAAAAGCCTCTACATTAAATAGAGAATGAATCGTGTTCCGGATTCAATATGAAATGTCATACATGAAAACGTTTTATGACACTGATTGTTTCAATTTAATGTTTGGAGTTTAGCTAAAATGTCAAATTACTCAAATCCTGTGTTCTAAATATACCAATCCTTGTTGGCAGACAATGTTGTTTGGCTAGGTGCAAAAAAGAAATATAAACTGTGTTTACATTTTTTCTGTATTTAGCTTCATTGGCTTTTTAACCTAGCCGTGCATGTAGGCATTTGTCTGCATGAAATCCTTGATATGTTGTTTCGCATGTATGAGTATATTGAATTCATAAAAAATGTTTTGAGCTTATATGATTATAATTAATATATTCACATTTCACGTTTTTCAGGATTCACATACCCCAGTGTTCAGTCCTTCGTGCATAAAATGGCACCGGCCGAAAAACAAAACGTTAAAAATCATAGATTCAAATATAATACGCATGTTAACGACATATTAAGAATTATTTAAGTAAACAAATTTTATGTACATAATTTGTACCATACATAGGCTATCACTGAAAGTAGCGTAAATGGGGTTTGCCAGTCTCGTTCTAGAGATGCAAATCAATATCCAAATATAGTCTGTATTTAAACGTTATTTTATATTTCGAGTGTAGGCTGATAGACGGACACAATGAGAAAAATTCGGATGTGGGATAAAACTCTTGAATATGTGAAGTAGCTCTTCACAATTTTTGCATTTAGATGAATATTAGATATCTTTTCGAGATATTGTAAAAAATAATATCACCTACGTTCATTGTCTAGAGATAAAGTAAACTTTTATTACAATTGTCATCGTAACCAATATAATGGATTAAATGGAAGGAATTTCAATAAGGGCAGAACACAATAAAAACAAAAAAGAAAGTTCAGTCGGCTAAACCGATTTAAGAATCCGCTCACCTTTAGTTCCAACTAATATTCGTAATTTGTTTTTGTTTTAATTAAATTATTATCAAATTGTGCAAAATTTCAAGTATTTGTATACACTATTATTAATGTGCTCTTGGTGCACAATGGTCCATTTGTGTGCGAAGTACCAAAAGAGGCGTGACAATAACGCCAAATTCTAGGTGATATAAAAGCATTACACTGTACAGAATTTAAAGTATTTGTATGCACTATTATTAAGATTATAAGCTGTTAACTTTTGGTACAAACTGGTTCCCTTTGTGTGGGACGTACCAAAAGGGGCAGGGGTAGGTACTGTAAAACCATTACACTGTCCAAAAATTCAAGTATTTGTATGCACTGGTATACAAGTTACGAGTATTAGCTGTTTACTTTTGGTGCAAAATAGTCCATTTGTGTGGGAGGTACGTAAAAGGGGTGCCAATAACGTGCTCTTTTCACTAAACTCTAGGTACTATAAAAGCATTACACTGTTAAGTTTTGGTAGAAAATGGTCCATTTGAGTTAGCAAAGGGGGTGTGGCAACATCGCCCATTTTTCTCGAGGTGATAGCGACTAATAAACTAATACAGGGTTTTCCAATAAGAGTGCTATGATTTCTTTGAAAAAAAAACACTCTTATTGTTAAGGAAATTCAAAAGTTTCATTCATAAGGTCGAAGTTCGACTGGAAAGTGTATTTTTTTGGACTTAAAAACAATGGACTTAGCACACGAAAAGTTGCAATTGGAGAACGATTATTTTGATAGTAAATCGGAATAATTTGTAAACGTTGTTCTTGCGTATATCTCTCCATGATGAAATTGTAAATGCTACTGATTACAATGAAAAACAAATGACATATCATGACATATTACAAATGGCCGAAACGTCACTTCGAAATCATATCATACCTATTGGAAACCCCGTTACTATGTGTGGATTTTTAGATGATTCGAGAAACTAGTATAGAAGTTATTTAATAATCGATATTTCACTTAATGTTAACCCATTGTGGGGGAGGTTCTAGAAGGAGTGGACCAATATGGCCCATCTTCGAACTTAGCCGGAGATAGAGCAAAATATACTTTCGAGAGTTATCATCACACGGACAAACAGACAGACAAACGGACGGACATTGCTGAAACGACTTAAAAGAACCGAAAACGGATTTCCGACAAACATACTTGGGGTCTTAGGTCACTCCTTCGATAAGTTACATTTTTGCTCGTAGCAAATTATATTTACCCTCCTCTCGAAGGTGAGGGGATATGTATTACCCAATACCAAATTTCATTCAGTTAGTCCTATCGAAAGATATACTGCGCACAAGCCAGATAAACAGACGGACGGACATTGCTCAATTGCTTCAAATGACCACAAATGGTGTTCCGAAAAATATTCTTGGGGTCTCATAGGCCACTCCTTCGATGTATTACACTTTTAGCCCGAAGCAACTGATATATACTCTTGTTCAGAATAGTGAGGGTATATAAAACTTCTACGATAAGGTTTGTAATTTCTACATTTATCCATAGATTTTTTTTCAAATAGGCGCTGTTTTCTTTGTTAAGGTGGAAATCTGTTTATAATCTCGAACAAACATTTTATTGCGTTTTTTACTACTTATTTCGAGGCAACAAAAAATAATTAAAAAAAAACAATTTTTGAAAAAATCAAATTTTAGAAAAAAAAATCAAATTTAAACAAAAACAATTTTTCTAATTCTTTCAACGACAGTTACTAAACTTTTGTCTCTAAGTGAAAATGATTTTTTCAGCACTTATATCCCTAATAATTTCCCTTTATTTAGGTGATAGTGCTGCTTTATGGACCATAGTATGGTCCAAATACTAAAGGCATCTTCAGAAGCAAATCGGAATTAAAAAATAATACATTTTTTTTTTAAATATTTTTTTTTTTGTTTGGGACTTTATATTAAACCAGAAAAAGTTAAACACTGCCCTCCGACAAAAATTTTGCAAACTAGTTTAACACGATGCAATGTCTTTACAAAATGATAAATTTTTGGTTAGTATAAAATTTTTTTATGTTCGTAAAAAGTAATGTTCTAGTCTTAATTGACTAAGTGCCAACCAGATATTTATTTGCAAGGACAAATCAAATTGTTCAATAATGTGCCTAAACAAAATTCATATTCCGTGTTTACTTAGTTATGCAGGACAGTTTAAACCAACAGACAAACAAACAAAGCCGTTTAGAAGTCATATCACAGTATTGACTTTATCTGATAGGAAATGACCTCGTCACTATTTATTTATTTGCATTTAAATGTTAGGCAAACGATAAAAAAAAATTGTTTATTTTAATTATATAAATTAATGAAACCTTATCAGTTTGACCACATTTATGTTAATTTACAAATGCCGATGTTGTTGTTGTTGCGTTAGTTTAGAAATTGTTTAATTGTATAAATGCAATTTAACACTTCAATACTAATTATACTGTCAATGTTTCAAATACTTCTGGATGCAATTACATACATAGATGTCTATGTATATGCAATAATTTATCTCTTATTTAGTTTTAAAATGGTTTGAAAATTGATAGTTTAAATGTCACTTAATACAACAACAACAACAAAAAATACATATATACTAAAATCACATATCATACCATTGACGATGGCCACATAAATGGATATCAGTTATTTTAAATGATAAACTACAATTTGACTTTGAACAAAAAAGCTATGCAATGAAACAAATTAAATGCTTTTGCATTTTTTTAATGTATTTTCTTTCAATTTATGCTAACTTTAACTTTTTAAATTTCGTATTAAATTGTTTAATTTATTTGTCAAATTTTAGTGTTATTTTAGGCTTTTGTTGAATGCTTAATGTTGTACTCGTATTGCCTAAACCTGCGGGGAATTTTTCTCTTTTTGTGTATAACAATCAAGGCGAAACATTATGTATTCTGTTTAATTGAAATAAATCATTGCATATCTTAAGGCAACGGGGTTTTTGTGTTCTTGTTGTGGTGTTATTATCCATTGAAATCGAATCGAAGCAAAACGAGCAAAACCGTTATTTGCCTTTGCCTAAGTTCTTTAACCTTTGAACTTCCGTTTATTTATTTTATCAGGTTCGCTATTAATCACCGTTTTTGGTTGTTGGCAATGTTTTCCGCTTGCAAGAGGAGATTTAGTACTTAGGATGTCAAATGCCCACCCTTTCTCAAAATATCCTATTGGAGGTTACTTGTAATTTTCTCATGAGAGGAAAACACTTTTAATATTCTTGATAAAACAGCAAGGAAGCGACAATTAATGTAAGCTTTGGGAAATTCAAAGGAAAGATTTCAATTGCACCAATAGTGTAACACTATACAGTAAAACAAATTAGTATTGTCTGATACCGAAAAACTTATACAGGGTTTTCCAACAAGAGGTGTTATTTTGAATCACCCGGTATTTCGGTAGCTGTCACTTTTGAAACTTTTATTCTTTGACATTTGACAAGTATAAACTACGCCATTACTAAAAATGGACTGATACACGATTAAACAACGCATTGAAATTATTAAAATTCACTACAAAAATGGTGGAAATCTTCCAGTCACAGTTCGCAAAACTAAAGCATTTTTGGTCGTCGTGAAGCACCTTGTCGGACCGCAATACGTGAAAGATAAGATCTACGTCAATAGCCTAGCGTCGATTCAAGACCTCTTAGATAGAATTCGTGAGGCTATCGAGGACATAGGGCAGCCACTTTGCGATTTGGTTATGGAAAATTTCATGAAAAGGAAATGGTCCTGTAAGCGTGGTCGTGGTGGCCATTTGGCTGATGTTGCTTTTCATTATTAACGGCATACCTTCCTCTTTATTATGAAATAAACATCCGATCATTTATCTCAAAAAAATTTTCTTTGAATACTAAAATAAAACCTCTTGTTGGAAAACCCTTTATTTTCACACATTGGGAGAGACAACAAAAGGTTATTACATTTGCAACAAATGTTTTGAACATAATTTTTGAGATGTTGTTTAAGAGTAGTGGCAAAGATAAATGTATTTATATATATTTTTTTCACCTTATTGGACATTATAGAGACTTAATTTCTGCCAAAAAGTGCAACATTTTTGGTTCCCGAAAACAAAATATGTTCATGCCAAATTTCCTAGTGGTCAGCTATTCAATATCTACAACTTTGCTTCAGATACAAAAGACACATCCCGTACGGTATACCGAGATACGAGTATAATCGTGTTAAAATATACAAAAAGTGCTAAAACTCCACCTTGAGCAAAAAAATTCGTATGGTCATTAAATTATAATTTGAGCCAACTTGTCTAAACGAATGATGCAGAATTTATTATTTTTGTGGCTACTTTCACGTCAAATCCTCAGAATTTAGTCCCAATTAGCTGAAAAATGCTGCAAATATTTCTGTTTGTCGAACTTTAGATATTGTTTAGCGATGAAGCTCATTTTTAGTTGAATAATTACGTAAATAAGCACAATTGTCGCATTTGGAGTGACGATAATCCATCAGCTTTTGTCCAAACACCATAAAATTCACAGAAAATTACTGTTTAGTGCTCTGTATGGGCCGGCTGAGTCACTGATACATATGAAAACGACCGCAAATGCTGCAAAAAATATGTGTCATATTTAAATAATAATGGCATAACATTATCTTTTCACTTAAGACGGTTAACTTGATGTTGAAAAATATTTTTCTTTGCATTATTTTAATTTAAAGTTCTGTGGATATAGAAAACGACGTCGCATATCTGTCCATGAGAGCCATATTTTCAATGAATATAATCTATCATCATCGACTAGTCGAAATTTTGTCATCAACTCTACAAAGAAGAATTGTGTCATATACTCTAAAGTAGACAAACAATTAGGTCTGCTAATCTGAAGTGGACGAACAATTACTTCATCTACTCTACAATAGACGACCAATTAGCTCGTCTACTCTAAAATAGACGACCATTTAGCTCATCTACTCTAGAATTGGGTCATCTTCTCTGCTGCAGACGACCAAATGGGCCATATACTCAACTATAGACGAATAATATGGTCATCTGCCCTACAGTAGACAACCAATTTGGCCATCTACTCTACATCAGACGACCAATTGGGCCACCTACTCTACAGCAGAAAATCGGACCATATACTCAACTGCAGACGAATAATTGGGTCATCTACTTTTTAGTAGACGACCTATTACGTCATTTACTCTAGAGTATACGACCAATTTGCTCATCTACTCTACAGTATACAAAGAATTAGGTAATCTACTCTACAGCAGACGATCAATTGGACCATATACTCAACTGTAGACAAATAATTGGGTCATCAGTATCGACTTATTAGGTCGTCTACTCTACAATATACGACCAATTTGCTCATCTTCTCTACAGTATACAAATAAGACTCTACGACCAATCGGGCAATCTGCTCTTTTGTAGACAAATAATTGGGTCATCTAACCTACTGGAGAATGGGTCATTTACTCTACAGTAGACTACCTATTAGGTCATCTACTCTGCAATATACGACCAATTAGGTCAACTACTCAATGGTATATGTACAATGAATTGGGAAATTTACTCTACAGCTGATGAACAATTGGGTCTTCTATTTTTCAGTAGACGAAAAATTGGGTCATCAAATCTACAATAAAATAAGAATTGGGTCATATACTCTACAGTAGAAGAAGAATTGGGGCATCAACTACACAGTAGACGACCACTTAGGTCATCCACACTAAAATAAAAGACCAATAGGATCACCTACTCTACAATAAAATACCAATGATCACCTACTCTACAATAAAATACCAACAGGATCACCTATCTGGAGCAAAAGACCAGTGGGATCACTCTACTGTACACGACTATCTGGCTTATCTACTCTGTACACGACCATCTGGCTTATCTACTCAACAGTAGAAGACTAAATGGGCTTTCTACTCTACTGTAGAAAAATAATTGGGCAATTAACTCCATAGTAGTAGAGGTCATCCACTCTACAGTAGACGAGCAATTAAATCATCCACTCTACAGTATAGGACAAATGGGATCAACTACTCTACAATAAAAGACTTAAAGGATCATCTAGAAGACCAGTAGGATCGTATTCTCTGCATCAGAAGACCAATAGGAACGTCTACTCTACAGTAGATGACCAGTATGATCATCTACTCTACAGTACACGACCATTACAGTAGAAGAATAATTACAGTAGACGACTACTTAGGTCATCCATTTTACAGTAGACGACCAATTAGGTCATCCACTCTACAGTAGACGAGCAATTAGGTCATCCACTCCACAGTAGACGAGAAACAGGATTTCCCACATCGCAGTAGAAAACCAATATGATCAATAGGATGTCTTCTGTTGCAGAATCGATGATCCTATTGGTCTTCTGGTGCAGATAAGATGATGCTTACTACTCTGCAGTAAGCGACCAATTGGATCATCCACTCTACAGCTGACGAACCAATGGGGTAAGCAACCCTACAGTAAGCAACCCTGCAGTAGAAGACCAATTGTGACGTCTGCTTTGCAGTAGACTACCAATTGGGTCATCTACTCTACAGTAGGTAGCATATATATGGGGGCTATATCTAAATCTGAACTGATTTTCTCCAAATTTGGCAGTATTCCTTCACGTAATAAGAAACCTCTTTCTGACGAATTTCATACTAATCGGATATAAAATAAAGTTTTTACAGCGCTTACATGTCAAATCGGTGCTAACATATATATGGGGGCTATATCTAAATTTGAACTGATTTTCTCCGAATTTGGCAGTATTCCTGTGCGACCTGTACTTTGATTACAAGAATACATGCACAGACAGACGGATAGACAGACGGACATAGCTAAATCAACTCAGAAAGTGATTCTAAGTCGATCGGTATAATAAACGATGGGTCTATTTTCTCTCCTTTTGGATGTTACAAACAAATGCACAATGTTATAATACCCTGTATAACAGTGTGGTGTAGGGTATAAAAACGCCAATCGGTATAGTAGTTCCTATGTTATATACGTAGAGAGTTAAAATATTTCGGAAGTAAGTCTAATATTGTCAGCATTATAATAATCTATGGAAGATTATGCATATTGCAGTAAAAGGGTAAACTTGACAGTTGCAAAAGACTGCAAATTTATGTATTTTACAATAAGCATTCTTGTGGAATATTATGACGTTTGCAATTGAATGTAATAATAACGAATGTGTAAAGAAAATAAACAAAAGGATTGTAATTTTTAACTGAAATTTGAACAATCAGATCTGCAGTCTTCATAATATGTATTATTAAAGTCTTTGATATTCTTCGAAATTAAAGAAATGTTGTACGACTTTTTAAATAAGTTTGTCATTAAATAGGTATATAGTGTTTTTAAACCCAATTATTACTATTCAATGTCATTTTTCCTCCCAAAATATTGTTTGAAGGGAAAAAACATTGGACGATTTTTGTTTTGTCTAATCTAATTTTAAAATTACCTAAGTACATAAGAGAGAAGAGGAAAGGCCTGGTTTTATTCCCCATTAATATAAATACCATTGGCTTGGGATAATAATATGTCAGCTATTCAAGAAGACAAAAAATAATAATTTATGCAATAAATCCCCGGAAATAATGATGCACTTTAAAATCCGAATGATTGTGTAGAGGGATGAAACTGTGTGAGAAATTTGTCAATAAGCTACCAACACACAGAAGAAACCTCCCATCCTTAGTTTAAAAACTGAAAATTTTTGAAATTACAAGTATTAAGGGTGCGACTGTCGCTCCGTGTCTCCCCCTACATTTACAGGTATTAAAGCAAAACATTACTTAATTCTCCAACAATGATAATATCTAAGGTTCTCTATTTAAAAATATATACGTTCGCCTCAATAGTGAAAATTGTACGTGGATTTAACATTCATTGTGGTTTAGTGGCCACAACCAATGTGACGTGGAAGTGATGCAAATGCCATCCATTCATTATTATTGTAGATATTCTATGTTTTCAATTCTATTCCTATGTTTGTCGAACAAGAGACAAAACCTCAAACGTGGCGTGGCGTCATATTTTCAAACCATCATTCGTACATCTGTCTGTCTGTCGTTGAGTCGTTCAGTCGGTCGGTCCAACCGTTCATTCACATTTTTTTGGGGTTTATGGTAGAAAAATGTGGTGAAATGAATTTGAATTTTAGGTTCATTTCCCATGTTAACCCAGGGGGACAGGGGGAGAGACACGCCAATGTGGATACTGCAAAGCTCCAAAAACGAAATGTTGGAAAAATGGAGCATACATTTTTGCTGCCAGGAAGCGGCGTGCGCAGGACGTTGGGGGAAACCTAAACAAAAAGTCTAACATAATAATTTTATGGCCCACAATTTGGCATGATAAATAATACGAGTGAGTTGCCTGCTCGTTTGATGGATTGTTTGACCTTGTGAACTTTAAATTGTGTATCAAGTAACAAAGGATGTATGTATGTATGTGAGTATATTGTACTTCCTTTGTGGGGAAAAGAGTCCTGTGTACGCAGCGTGAGAGCAGTAAATGGTTGCACATGAGTATGTGAATATTCTTTGTAAATGTTGGATATGGCCGCTGTGTAAGTCCGACACATAACTTTGTTAGTTTTTTGCTAATGGAATTTTAGTTAAATTGTTGTCTTGTATTATATATATCATACACAAATTTTGAAAAGTGTTGTTAGACTTGAACTAATTGGTATACGTTTACGAGAGTATGTACCATTTGAAGTAAAACTGCATTTATAGTTTTTCATTTTGAGAACAGGTTTCCTTTTTAAAGAACATGAAAAATTCAAAGGATATATTTTTTAAATATAATTTATATATAATACAGATTTGCTAGAGTAATTTGTAAAGCTAAACCATATAACAATTAGAGCGCACAACAAGCGGACTACTGGCTTAAGTGTATGACAAAAATGACCAAAAATATTAAATTTTTCACTTCACAAAAATTTATATACGAACTGTTTATTTTGAAAGTGGCGTAAATGTCATTCTGTTTTACTCAATTCAACACTAAAAAAAGGGGGTTCATAAAACTAGAATGCGAAAATTTGCACTTAATATAGAAACATTGAAATCTTAAAGTGAACTGTATGTATGTATATAATGTATATATATTATTAACATAGCCTTTTAACGATACTACTCTTGGTTTAAAAATAGAATGGCGTCTACATCACTTTCAAAATAAACAGTTCATATATAAGAAGTAATAAATTAGCAAGAAAAGAAAAAAATAATATTTTTTGCAGCCTAAAGAGGACAGAAGAGCGAAATTTTGGTGTGTATTATCTCCTATTTAAGACCTTAGCATTATTTTTTTGAAGGACACTTTACGGTAGGTTCAAAGAATATCGTAGTTTTATTTCTTGGGATGCGTACAATTATTTGTATCTTTTTAAAATGTATCCATTGACATTTAGATGTCCTTTGACAACCCGAAATATTTAAGAAAATAAACTAAATTGTACATATCGATAGATAAAGAGCTTCAACTGCTGAGAATTTAATTTGCGTTCAGCTGCATTTATTAACTAACAAGTGTACCACGAACATCTCATAAGGGCAAATGCTGCATGATTTAAATAGCCTAGTTTACGAGAGTATAATACCATTTGAAGGAACTAACTACCGGTAAAGAGTACCAAATGATATGAAAGTATACGATTCTGCACATCTTTGGCAAAAGAGCTTTCCACCGATAGGTAGTTTTGTTTCATTTAAAAGAACTGATGGCCTGAAAATGTACCACAAAAATCTCAGTAGGGCCAATGTTCAATGAATTAAATAACCTTTCTTGAGTAGCAGAATTTACAAAGGTATAATAACTACAACACAATTCTGCACATCTTTGGAAAAAGAGCTTCCACCGATAAGCAGTTTCGTTCCATTTGCAACTACTAATGCCCGAAAAATTTACCACGAAAGTCTCAGTAGGGCTAATGTTACATGATTTAATTAGCCCCTGTCAGAGAAGCATAATTGATAAAGCAATAGTAAGTATACTATTCTGCATATCTTTATGACACGGGCTTTCCGCTTATGTGTAGTTCTTTCCATTTAGATTTACTAACGACCCAAAAAGTGTACCACAAAAATCTATGTCGGGCAATTGTTACATAATATGAAATACCCTTTCTTGACTAGTAAATATTGTGAATGTCCAATAAGGGCACGACTCTGTATATCTTTAGAAACAGAGCTTTTTACCGATAGGTACTTTTGTTCCATTTGAAAGTCCTAACAACCGGAAAGGTGTACTACAAAAATCTCAGTAGATCTAATGTTACCTGATTTGATTTGCCTTTCATGAGTAGCAGAATTTACAAAAGAATAATATTAAATAATACGATTCTGTACATCTTTGGCAATAGTGGTTTCCGCTGATATAATTTTGTCCCATTTGAAAGTACTAATGGCTTGAAAAGTGTATCATGAAATTTTTGTAGGGCAATTGTTCCATGATATGAAATAGCCTTTCTTGAGATATACAATTTACGAAAGTATTATAAGAATACGATTTGCATATCTTTGGAAACAGATATGTTCACTGATATGCAGTTTTGTTCAATTTGGAAGTACCAACGACGGGAAAGGAAATTGATGAAGCTATAATAAATATACGATTCTGCACATCTTTATGTTGCGGGCTTTCCGCTTATATGTAGTTTTTCCAATTAGATTTACTAACGACCCAAAAATTGTATCACAAAAATCTATGTAGGGAAATTGTTGCATAACCCTTTCTGGGGTAGTAAAATTGCGAATGTATAATAAGAGTACGACTCTGCATATCTTTAGAATCCGAGCTTTTTACCGATAGGTACTTTTGTTCCATTTGAAAGTCCTAACGACCGGAAAAGTCTACCACAAAAATCTCAGTAGGTCTATTGTTACCTGATTTAATTAGCCTTTCTTGAGTAGCAGAATTTGCAAAAGTATAATAACTACAATTCGATTCTACACAGCATTGGCAAAAGTGGTTTACACTGATATGTAAGTTTGTCCCATTTGAAAGTACTGAAGACCGGAAAGGTGTACCATAAAATGTTTGTAGAGCAATTGTTACATGATATGAAAAAACCTTTCTTGAATAGTAAAATCACGAGAGTATAATAAAAATACGTTTCTGCACAACTTTGCAAAATGAGCCTTCCACTGATAAGCACTTTGGTTCCATTTGGAAATACTAACCACCAGAAGAGTGTACCACAAATATATGTAGCCTTTCTGGATTAGTAGAATGTACAAATGAATAATAAATTAATGATTCTGCCCATCTTTGGAAAAAGAGCTTTCCACTGATATGCAAATTTGTTCCATTTGAAAGTACTAACGACCTAAAAAGTGTACCACAAAAATGTTTATAGGAAAAATTTAATTTAACTGAAATATTAAAATTTCCCCCTAGGTCAAACAGCTACAGTTATTGGTCTAAATTATTATTACGATTATTTGAAGCAATAGAAAATTCTCCGCTCACATAGAAAATTCTTCAAAATTTACCACAATTGTAAATTAAATTTGCTGAATATTAGAATTTATGAAATAATTTTTATTTACGATTCTGCACATAGCTAACAACTGATATCCATTTGAAGCAATTATCAGTTCAAACAGTGCACATCAAAAATCTTGAATAGTAAAATTTACGTAAGTACAATAAGAATACGATTCTGCAAATTGTTGGGGCTAAAGCTTTCTACTGATAGGTAGTTTTGTTTCATTCGAAAGTACTAACGACGGGAAAAATTAACCACAAAAATCTCAGTAGGGCCAATGTTACATGATATAAATAGCATCTGTCTGAATGGCATAATTTACGAAGGCGATACGATTCTGCAGTTTCGTTCCCTTTGGAAGTACTAACGACGGGAAAAGTGTACCACAAAAATCTGTGTAGGGCAATTGTTGCATAATTAAATAGCCTTTCTTGAGTAGTAGAACGCACAAATGTATAATAAATATAAGATTCTGCAAATCTTTGGAAAAATTATCTTTCTTCTGATATGCAATTTTATTCCATTTGGACGTATCAACGACCCAAAACATGTACCACACAAATTTGTATAGGAAAATTTAATTTAACTGAAATATTAAAATGTATCCCTAGGTCAAACTATTAGAGTTATCGCTCTCAAATTGTATATGTGCGATTATTTTAAGCAATACAAGTATCTAAATTTAGTAGATAAAGTAGGCCGTAATCTGATTACCATATTTCTGATCGCTCTGCTGTAGAAGGCCCTCCAAATTTCACCAAAATTGTAAATTAAATGTTTTGAATGTTAAAATTTATGAAAATAAATTTTATTTACGATTCTGCACGTCGTTCTCCACTGGTATGCATTTTATTACCATTTGGAGCAACTACATAACAGCCATAAAAGTGCAACAACAAAAAATTTGTGTAGGACAATTATTTTTTTTAAAAATAATTTTTTGATTGTTAATATCTCCCAAAGAAAAAAAGTTTAGGACTTGGCACATTTGGAGAAAGATAGTTTTCCACTGGTGTGAATTTTACTACCATTTGATGCAATTAACAGCCCAAAAAGTGTACCACAACATCGGTGTAGGGCCGTTATTAAATGTATTTTTAAAATAAATTTTTTGAATATTAAAATTCTTAAAAATTTTAAAAAAAGTTTAGGGTTCTGTACATCTTCGAAAAAACAGTTTTCTACTGATATGCATTTTATTACAATTCGGAGCAACTGCAGCACATTTATTATTTTTTAAAAATAATTTATTGATTGTTAATATCTCCAAAATCTGGAGAAAGATAGTTTTCCACTGATGTAAATTTTTGCTACCCTTTGATGCAATTAACAGCCCAAAAAGTGTACCAGATACATTAATATATTTTTTAAATTAATATTTAAAACAAATATAAAAATTTTTAAAAATTCATTAGGTTTAGGGTTCTGCACATCTTCGAAAAAACAGCTTTCTACTGATATGCATTTTTTCACAATTTAGAACAACTAACGACCCAAAAAGTGTACCACCAAAATGTGTGTACGGCAATTATAATGTTATTTCAATTAACTTTTTGAGTGTTAAAATTTCCAAGAAAGTTAGGATTTTGAACATTTTTGGAAACAGCTTTATACTGCTATATATTTTATTACCATTTCGAGCAATTGAAGGACCAAAAAGTGTACCACAAAAATCTATGTTGTGGTACCACTAAGGCCAGCAAAAGTAACCCTTGTAGTGGTACAATTATGCATGAATTAGATGTAATGGAGTAAGCCAGAGATAAAAAATTGATTTAGTGATGATGCTCTGCATGACTCGATGGCATTTAAAGCAGCATTTCATAAAAATGTATATCTACTGATAACCGGAGCTTACCGTAGAGAAGAAGCTCTCTATTCAAAACATAGTTGATGGAATTGTGCATTAAATCGGGACATGCCCTTCAAAAGTCATTATTCATTCAGCAGATTGGTAATCAAATCATACTACATATCTGCCTTAGGCTAGATGGGTACTAACCTGCTGAAAAAGATCATTGTTTATTTGCTGTGTTTTCGTTTTGAAATGTTATATGTGGTCTAATTAATAATTTATGAAAATAAATTTTAGAATACTATTCTGCACTTTATTGAAAAAATAGCTATCCACTGAAATGCCTTTTATTAGCGACTGGCTGAATTAACTATCCAAAAAGTGTACCACAAGAAACTGCGTACGGAAATAATTACTTTATCTATTAGTGTGAAAATTAAAAAAAAAAATAATGAAGTTTAGCACTGTGCACATCTTTGGAAAAACAGTTTTTCATTGATATGAACTTTATTACCTTTTGGACGAACTAACGGCCCAAAAAGTGTACCACAAAAAGCAGTTTGCGCAATTGCGATTCTGCACATTACTGAAAAAATATCTGCCCATGGCTATGTATTTTGTCATTTGGCATCAGTTACGCCCCTATATATTTACCACAAAAATTTGTGTTCGGATATTACTGTATTACTTAAATTATGTTGGTTGAGGACAAAAATTTAATAAACAATTTAGGATTCTGCACTTATTTGGAAAAACAGGTCTCCAATGATATGCATTTAATTACAATTCATAGGAATTAACAGCCCTAAAAGTGTACCACAAAAAGGGTTTGCGCATTTGACTTTCAATTTAAATATTTAAACAATACGAGAGATTAGACGTATAAAGCTAAAAAGTCATAAGTTGGTTAGTTATCCTAATATTTATCATAAAAAAGCATTCTAAATATATATTTATCAACGAATTATTTGTATTGGTACACTGTCCTTTTTTTGGGAAAAAATCAAACATATTGTTATTAAAGGGTCTCCCCATTTCATACATTTGAGAATATTTTACATATTTAAAATCATAAAATAGAATAAATATAACAAAAATATAGAATGCACTTACCTTCACTTTGAAACACTGCTGATTGATGTTGATGTGGGCTGGGGGCTGGGGGCAGCTTGTGGTTTCTGTTGGTCGTGTTGGATGAGGGAGGAATAACTTCCCTATTCAGAAAATGCTGATATATAAACAAAAAATGCACATTTAAATATTTTCTTTAACACTTAATAAATAATTGATTGATTGAATTTTGATGAATAACAATTAAGATATATTTGATTTAAATTTTAAACGATTTCAATTTTCTATTTAATTAAGGAAATTTTAAGCTATTTTCTTGAACACCATTTAACTAGATATTTAATATGTGAGAGAGAAGATTTTTCTAATTATTTTCTGTACATTTTTTTTACAGGTAATTTTTCTCATATTTTATGCATTCTTCTAAAATTTTGTTAGGTAATTGAACTATAGGTATTTTTTTGAATAATTTATTTATTATTTTTAATTGGTAAATAATTTGTAATGTCGTTTTTAATTGCCCATAAATCACAGTTAAAGTAAAAGATTACGTTTGTTGGGTATTTAGATTTTGTTTTTCGATTCGAAATTTATGTTCACGGTTTTTTTAGTATTTAGATATGTTTCGATTCGAAATGTGTTCCTCTAGAGATTACATTAATTTATTTTTTTTTTGCCGAAAAATGATATGGTGTTTTAATGATATTTGATGATTATTTTCTTCTTCTTTGTTTTAGTTTTATTTGCGTTTTTGAAGTTTAGTTTTTGGCGATTTGTGTTTATTTTTTTCAAATGGCGGTTTTTTTTTGTTTTTTTTTTTTATTTAATCCTTGCTGATGTCTAAATTTAGTTTTATTATTATTGATTTTCTTCCATAGAATTTATACTCTTCATAATACTGATATGATTTCTATTCATATGTTTTGTCGGGGATGTGTAGATTTCTTGGTAATTTAAGAAACTTCTTTATATTTGGGGAATTAACTCTGGGTAAGGGCGATATGTTTTATTTTCGTTTCTCTGTGCAAGATTCATTTCTTAAGCATTTATTTTAATTCCTATTTTATTAGAAAAACAAATAAAATGTATTAATTTTGCTGAAATAATTTTTTTTTAAGAAATATCATAGTCATCGTGGAATCAACATGGAATTGACTACATTTCCATGTCTTAAACATATTAAATGTACCACAGAAATCTCAGTAGGGGCCAATGTTACATGATTTAAATAGCCTTTCTGAGTGGCATAATTTACGAAGGTATATTAAATAAACGATTCTGCACATCTTTGGAAAAACAGCTTTCCACTGATATACAATTTTGTTCCCTTCGAAAGTACTAACGACCCGAAAATTGTACCACAAAAATCTGTGTAGTGCAATTTAAGTTATTTAAATAATTCCGCTTAAATTGTTCTGAAACGTTCAATATAGGCAAATTCAAATCTTTCCCATTTTCAAACTCAATGAAATTTGTGCAATTTAAGTTATTTAAATAATTCCGCTTACATTGTTCTAAAAGGTTCAATATAGGCAAAGATTTGAATATTTTTTCTCATTTTGAAACTCAAAGAAATTTTACGACGAATTAGTCAATAAACCCAATGTAAATTAAATAATTTGTTGTTTTTATATGAAATAATTTTTCATATTCATTTACACATTATCCCCGTTTTTATACACAAGAACAATTAGTTAAACATATTCGCCAATTTATGTGATTCTATAGATTGGTCCATCTCGTGGATTCTTTTTCTCTCGCAACTATATATACGTTACTCCCGATTTGACATGTAAGCGCCGTAGATACTGCGATAAGTGCGAAATTTGGCAAAAAAAGATTTCTTATTACATAAATTAACACTGTCAAATTTGGGGAAAATCTGTTCCCATTTAGATATAGCCCCCATATATATGTTACTACCGATTAGGTATGAAAGCTCTATAGAAGTTTTACTTTACTTCCGATCATTACAAAATTTGACAGAAATATGTTTATTAATTTAGGAACGAATACCAAAGACAAATAGAATATAAGAAGACATTCCTTCAGGCCGAAACGTCAAAATCTATCAGTTACGAACGAATAGGAATAAATTGTAACACGCGAAAAAACAGTATTCCGCGAACATTGATTGAACTTTTTTTGCACTTATCGATTAATATTATTTTTTTAATTGTGACAATTACAAAAAATTCGGGAAAAATTGTCTGAAAATCCGCGAAAAAACCTCACTCGTTGGAATCAAATTCCTATTCGTTCGTAACTGACAATTACTCGCTACAGGAAGGAATGTCTTCTTAAATTATATTGTCTTTGACGAATACTCCTTAATTTGGGGATAATCGGTTCAGATTTAGATATAGCAACATATAAATGTTCCTGTCTATTTAGTATTTAAGCTCTATTAAAAATGTATCTATATATATTTTACGTCCGATCTGTATATAATTTGGCAGAAATTAAGTTTTTGATTGAAGTTTATGAAAATCTATTTAGATAATGTATAGTCCCATCTATTGGATGTTTTCGATTCTTGATCTATGAAAGAATACTGCTCATTTTAAGGTTATAGTTTAAAATCTAGTTTATTAGGATAAACATCATCAACTCCTCCTTGGAATAAGCTTGGATCAGGAGGTGGAGCTTAGTACTTTGTTAAGTGAAATGAAACCAATTATTCTAAATTATTATCGCAATGCCCCTTTTCGCATTGTTATGGAGGTGTAGGGTATTATATAGTCGGCCCGCGCGACTTTTAGTCTTTCCGTACTGGTTCTATTTATTGTTGTGCCAATATATGTGTCAAGAAGTTCAATCATTCATTTATATTAGTCGCGTTATATTTATTCTTTTTCAAACTGTTGTGCAAATGTTTTTATATGTTTCATATATTTTTTTATATGAGGAATGTTTTAATGTTTTTTACACTGTGTTAAATAAGTTTTTGTTATGAACATTAATTATTGCAGCATATTTTATTTTTCATATTAATTTTTAGTTGGTATGTTTTAATTACTAATTACTCTCTCATAATTTTGCATTATATTTATTTAAACCGACAGTTTTTATTTATTTCTAATATTTGATATTAAGTTCAATGGAAATTAAATATCCCTAGACTCGTGATTTTTTTAAATTGTTTTTTATTTCACAGCATGAATAAATATTTTTTTTTACTATTTTTAGATATCATAATATTGCTTTATATTTTTGTTAAAAACGGTCGTTTTTTTTAGGTTTTTTTATATTTGTCCAATGACGATTAAATTTTAATAAGGAGATTAGATTTTTTTTATATGTTTATATTATGGTCCCATATTTTTTATAATATTTTTACAATTACGGATTAAGTAAATAATTTTGTATATATTTTTACAATATTAAACACATTTTAATATTTTTTAAAGAAGTCCTCTGCCGAAATACAACGCTTATTTATTATAGTCTTTTATTTTATCACAATTTATTTACATCGTTTTTTTTTATAATTCGTTCTTATGATGCATATCCACTGAAGATTTACTATAACTTATAATTGTTATTTATTTAACCGGCATTTTTTCATATGTTTCATATGCGAGTTCATCATATAGTTCATGTTTAATATTATTTGCAATAAATTGATATTTTTAATATTTTTGTATAATTAATTAATATTACAATTTTTTTTATAGGTCCGCAAAAATTAATTTATGATTTATATTCTTAAATTGTTATTTATAGTTTTATCTTTGGCGATTTTTCTATTATTTTGATTTGGTTGGACATATTTATTTGAATTATTTTTTCCTACTTTTCATAAGTTGATTTTAGTTTTTCCGTTAATTTGTATAATTCTATTCATTCGGTTTTTTTAACTAATATTTGTTTTCAGATTTTTAATTCTATATCTACAACCAACATTTCGATATCTCTATTCTAAAACATGCTAAGTTGACTTAGCATGTTTTTAGGGAGATTGCATTTTTAATTTCTAAATATTCCAAATTATATTCAGTCAAAATGTGGTGTTTATAACAAAACCGTACAGGTCATTCGATTTTCATTATAAAGGAATTCCACACAAATTTAAGAAATTCGTCGAAATTTGATCGCCTCTCCTGAAAAACTACCTTTTTGCACTTAGCATAGTTTAGAATGGAAGTATCGATTTTTATGTTTTATTTAATTGCCGTATTATAAATAATTTTTAAAAATTAGAAAATTTTAAACAATTTCCTGTTTTTTAAGAAATATTTTTATAAATTGAACGAGATTTTAATTTGATTTTTTTTTGTATTTATTTTTAAATTTTTATATATTACGAATATCGATTTTTTTCATTTCGCCAATAAAACAGTTTTCTATTTATTCGGCTAATATTGGACAATTCATAAATTTTTTGATTAGTTTTTGTTTAAATTTTCACTTTTGGAAATTTTGGACAATGAAATAATTTACTATTTATTTAGCAAATTTCTTTAAATTTTTATTTGGTATTTTTGTGGATTGCGATTCTTCTATTTATTTCTGGAGTTTTGCCTTTTAAGAAATTGTATTTCTTATTTGTTTTTTTTTGTGGTAATACAATGTCTAAATTAAAATTTTGTTAATTTAATTTTTGTAGATTTGTTGTAATGTAAATACGTTTGCTTTAAATTGTATGGCTTTATTTTTTAGTTAATTTTGTATATTTTAGTTAATTTATCTCAATTTATTTTTCTAAATTTAGTGTTTGTAGATTTATTGAATTTTTTATAATTTAAGGCTGTGGAAAGGCCTTTATTTATTTATTTTTCTCGAAATGTTTACTTTTAGAAAATTCAGAGCGTTTTATTTGTTTGTGACAATAAGCAAATTTTCATTTTAATATGTTGTTTTATTTTGAATTTGATTTCTTTTAAGTTAACGTAGATTCAGAATTTTTTTAGATTTAATTCATTTGGAATACAATTTTTGTGATTTGTTGTAGTTTTGATTCAGTTGCCCGAAATTTTTGGTTTTGGAAAGATATGACCTTTTTATAGATTATTTTGCTCTTAAAAAATGTTGATTGTTTTATTTGTTTGTGACAATGAAAATGTTTCGATTCAGATTTCGTAGATTTTTCATACAAATTTAAAAAAATAAATTTAATATGTTTTCTAGATTGAATTTTTTTCAATTGAATTATTTTGGATTACATTTTTATATTTGTTTTCCTTAAATTTTGGGCTTTGGAAAGATATGACTTTCTTTTATTAATTTTCATATTAGAAAAATTAAAAAAAAAAATTTCTTTTTTGTTGGAAATTTAAATTTTGTAGATTTTTTCCGTCTCCGTTTTTCTGTATTTTGTTTTTTATTTAATTTTAATTGCGATGGTCATTGTTTAATACGCTTTCGTTGTAACTTTAAGGTCTCATTTGTTATCAACTTTTTTTTGTCATTTCCCACCGAGACCGAAAGCTCTGCTTTGTTATATTCAAAACAAAGCCGCCACAATATGTTTAACATGATTTTGTTTAAGTACACGAATTAATTTCATTTCTTTGTCGGCTTTTTCCAAATAAGTGAAAAAAAAATCACATGCAATGCTCACGGTACTCGGGCAGGACATAACCGGCTCATGATGGATAAAATTAATCCGTAAATTGTTCAGGCAGCAAAGAAGGAAGCAACAATTTGTGTGTTCACCTGCCAACAGTTTTCCATTAGAGAAAAACAAAACAAAAACAAAGCGCAGAGGAGTGTAGTGGAGTGGAGCAAGTCTTTTGATGACGCTCTGGCTATGATGGGTGATGAGCTGTGGAACGTGAACAACAACAGTCCGGAATCCGGACGCCAAACTTGAATGCGTGTCAAGAATGATGTTTAATTAAATAGAAAAACAACAAAAACACGCGACACAATCAGGCGGTAACAAACAAACAAACCAACACCAAATGGTCGGTGGACTCCCAATCCACAGGACCACTTGGCCCTTATTAGCCGGTTCTGGCAGCGTGGCCGGCATATGTCACCCTGAGTAGGTAAACAAACAATAGTGTTTTACAGCGTTTTGATAGGGCTTACAATTAGACTGAGTTTCCTTTCATTTTAAGTACACTGAAAAAAATACTTAATTTTTAAGATTTTGCTCTATAGACTTGATGAAATTTAAAATAAGAACAATTTATACTTAGATTTAGGAAAATTTAAGTAATATCAACGAAGTTGTATTAATGTAAATTAAAGAATATTATTATTTCGAAGATGAGCACGGCTTTGAAGCAAAACTGAGAAATTCAGTATTTTTTGCGGTGTATGAAATGCGAAGCTGATAGTTTCTACACTGCACAAATTTTGTTTTCTAAAACAAAGAATTTCTGGTTTGAGCAAGGAATGTTTCACACTTTTTTAGCCTTCTTTATTTTGTAGAACAATTTCTTTATTTCAAAGAATTTTTATCTTTAGATTACAGAAAATTTACTTTATGAAAAAAAAAACTTTATAAAAAAAACTATAATAAAGAAGATTTTCATTATTCCAAAGAAACTTTTTTAAAGAACATATTTTTAATTCCAAAGTAATGTTTCTAAATATAAATAAAATTTTTTTGGAATAAAGAAACTGTTCTTTAAAGCAAAAGAAAATTTTCTTTGGAATAAAGAAAATGTTCTTTATTCCAAAACAATGTTACTAAAAAATAAAGAAGAATTTCCTTGTAAGAAAGAAAATGTGCTTTAAAATCATGAATATATTTCTTTGGAATCAACAAAATACTTTTAAAAATAAAGCAAAATATATTTAGAATAACGAAGAGATCCTTTGGAAGCTTTCTTTAACACAGAGAAGAGTTTCTTTAGACTAAAGAAAATGTTCGTTAAAATCAAGAAGATATTTCTTTGGAATAAAGAAAACATTCTTTAAAATAAAGAAGAGTTTATTTTGTATGAAGAAAAGTTCCTTTAGAACAAAGAAGAGTTTCTTTGGAATCAAGAAAATGTTTCTTAAAATAAAGAAGAGTTTCTTTGAAGAAAAAGAAAATGTGTTTAAAATAAAAGAGTTTCCTTGGAATAAAGAAAATTTTCATTAAAAAAGAGAATGAAGAGTTTCTGTGGAATATAGGAAATGTCCTTTAAAATAAAAACTAAACTTCTTTGGAAAAAGAAAATGTTCTTTAAAATAAAGAGGAGTTACTTTGTAGACACATTGTCTTTATTCCAGAACAATGTGTCTTAAAAAAAAAGAGTTTCTTATAAATAAAGAAAATATCCTTTAAAATCAAGAAGATATTTTTTTGGAATAAAGAAAACTTCCTTTAAAATTATGAAGAGTTTTTTTTGGAATAAAGAAAATGTTTTTCTGCATAAAGCAGAGTTCCTTTGGAATCAATTTCGTTGAAGTAAAGAAAATGGTCTTTAAAATAATGAAGACTTTGCTTGGAAAAAAGAAAATGTTCCTCTAAATAAAGCAGAGCTTCTTTGAAATAAAAAATGTTCTTTAAAAAAATTAGAGCTTCATTGGAATCAAGAAAATGTTCTTTAAAATAAAGAAGAAATTTCTTTGTTTCAGACAAGCAATGAAAATTCATTTCTGTTTTCTAGGAAAGTTGTTATTGACTTCCAGTATTTTTTTGTATTTTTTTTTTCTAAAAATTAAACATTTTCATTTCTTTGTTGCCGGCGAATAATTACGCGGTATTTATGGCGAAAGTATCCTATAATTCACTTGCACTTCGTGACCGATCTTATAAACTGCACTAGAGGTTTTTATATACTCTCAATGGTTATTTTATACCACAAATTTAACGAGATTTTCAACAAATATCGCAGAGGGAAAACGCGCGCGTTTTTTATAACCGCCACCAGGGACTTTAACGAAAACACGATACGACACAACAAAAACAATTAATGCAGAGCCAAGCTGAGCTGACCAAATCCAAGTAACGCACGTGTGAGTACTGTCGCGGGGCCTAGAAGCTCCTTCTTTCACTCGTGTTGATGATGACGATGTGTTTGTTGATGTTGGTTGGTTTAACTTTTTAATTATAGTTTAAAGTAGGCAAAACGCCGAGGCGGCTATAATAACCATAAATTTTAATTAACTTTATGTTCAAGCAAAAGAACAAAATAACGCACAAACTCATGTAAATGACTTAATTTTAAAAAGCATAAATTTTCATTTCATTGTTTTTTTTTTGGTCACGTCTCGAGAAAATTTGCATAAAAAACAATGAATTCAATTAAATTAAGATTTTTGCCACACATTATGCTTTCTGTAATTTTTACGTTGCAGAATTTATTTATTTAACGAAAAATAAAGAAATTTTCTGTTTATAACCTTTTTACTTTGGGTTTTCGTAAGAGATTTTTTCTTTTCAAGTTGTGTGTGATTTATAAACCGGCCGAATAATTCGTTTTTTTTTTCTTTTCTTATTTCTGGGCTACACTTTAATTTGTTGTACAATCGCAAAACGTTGTTTGTTTTTTTCCTTGTTTCGGTTCGGTGTGAAAACTTCTCTTTTTGAACGTATGACCGAAAATAAACCCGTAACGTAACGCGCGGTGGAGCTTTAAAGCATCTTTACCGGTTGCGATATAAAACACGACTGAGGTAAATGTACTCGTTGCGAACACACTTTTTCGGTTAAACATTTGAGGGGTTACTTTTTCCAAAAAAAAAACCTAAAAATGAGAGCAAGAGCAGCGCAGCTCTGGAAAAAGGACAACCAACTAAACTTTTACATACAAAATACAGGGAAAAAGGTAACTCCGTCGATTTTTTGCTCTCTAAACTCAAACTTTTTCTCTCCTCTCGCTCTCTCGCCCTACAGTTCACACTCTCATCTCAAAGAAGAAGAAAAAGGAAAATCGTGATAGTAAGCAGTGATAACAAAACAAAATACCGTTAAATACGTTAGGCACAACGGCACACAAACCCTCAGACAACAAACAACACACACACACACGAAACCGTATTTACCGTTAAGCAGCACTAAGCTTAATAGCTTACAAACAAAAAACATTGGAAATTCAGCTAACTTTCGTACACGAACCAACAAACACGCAAGGACCTTGTCGTAACTCTCACACCGCACACGAAGTTGTGAAACGAACTCTCGGCCTCTCTATAAACAAAACTCTCTTTAGGGGAGTGGGGAGGCGAAAAAAATACATGTAAAGGAATTTGTGATTGTTTGCAAAAGAAAATATAAACAAAACAACAACCACAACTGTGTCAAACTCTCTGACAGTATATATGAGAACTCTCTCCTTAAACTGAAATCTTCTGATAACTCTCTTGAACATTACTTTGCACTCTCTTTGCTTGCAACCCTTTGTATGCTTAATAACCTACAACGCCCTCTATACTTAAATGGGTGAACTACAGCATATATATACCTGATAAGACATAACCACCACCATTCGTTTGTGCTTGTCGTAGGTCAGTTAGGTTCGTGTGCTATAAACTTCGGGTAACCGGGTGGTGGGTGCCCATCTCTTAAATATGGTTTTAAGAGAACTTATTTTGTGCTCTTAAATATGTAGTTCTTAAATTAAGCACTATGCTCAAAAAGGGCGCTGTCTTCACGAGAACCTCTGTATACTTGTACATATTGTATGTAGATACAAAATATATGCCCCTATGATCTAGAAGAAAAAGCTCTATTGTTGTTTGTTCTAAAATTCGACGAGTTTTTAGAAATACATGTCACCAACATTTCATACGAACTGTATACGATTTCCCTAAAAACCATAGACTATGAGGATTCAAAATTGAAGATATATTTTGAGCACAAAATTATTATATTTATGAAAAAAAAAAAACTACCAAACTAACTACGGCATTATGCTGTTAAATTTTTGTTTGTCCTGGCAGACTAGTTAAGGAAACCTAAACAAAAAAAATTGTTTTTGTTAAAGTTTTTTTTTAAATTTTTTAAATTCCAGTTTTCATGGAAGATGCCTTTCGTGTTAAGTGTTATGACAACTGTTGGGAATATGACTTTCACGTTGCGACAATGGTATAGTAACTGTCGTTAAAACGATTAGAATTTAAAAAATGTTTTTTGCCGAAACGTACAAAATCGAAAAAAAATACTTGTTATTGTTCCATTTTCCTAACGAAGAACACAAAGCCTATTTGAAACGAGTAAGGAATGGCAGAAAGTCGGGCTGGGCCGACTATATTATACCCTACACCTCCATAACAATGCGATAAGGGTCATTGCGATACTAATTTGGAATAATTGGTAAATGGGTAGGAACATATATACGAGTATGTGGCTATATCTAACTCAAAACCGATTATCGCTTAATTAAGCAATATTCGTTCCTAAGTAGAGAAACATCTTTCTGGAAAATTTTGAAATGAAGTTAAGTACAATTTTGATCGGAAGTTAAGTACAACTTCTATAGTGCTTTGATGCCAAATTAGGAGGAATATGTCGATACCTCTATTTTAAACTATGCTAAGTGCAAAAAGGTAGTTTTTCAGTAGAGGCGATCAAAGTTTTGATGAATTATCTTAAATTTGTGTGGAATTCCTTTATAATGCAAATCTAATGACCTGTACTGTTTTGTGAACAACTTTTGATTGGTCTGACGGATAAACACCAAATTTTGACTGAATATAATTTGGAATATTTAGAAATTAAAAATGCAATCTCCCTAAAACTATGCTAAGTCGACTTAGCATGTTTTAGAATGGAGGTATCGATATATGGCTAGGTCTTTCTCAAGTGTCACAGGCCAAACATTAGATCTTTCTCAAATTCTCAGAAAATGTTGCCCTAGTATGTGGGAGTAATAAACCACAATATAAAAAAAAATTAAATGAAAATTGGAGGCAGGGGTGAGGTCAAAGTTCAGAAAAATCGATATTGAAAATAGAAAATATCGTTCTTAAAGCATTTTTCGAAAAGACTTACGCCTGAACAACGTTTACAATTTATCCATTTTTTTTAAATCAAAAAAAAAACACTTTCAAGTCGACCCACGACCTTGACAAAATCAATATTTTAGCTCGTTAAGAGCTATCTTTTTGCAATTGACCGATTCCCGATCCGACGTACCGGAATCATCGGTCCATAATTCTTCAAAAATGATGCCGGTGAGAACGTAACCGTCAATGACGACCGTTATCGTGCCATGATAACCGACTATTTGATGCCTGAAATTGAAGCTCGTGATCTCGGCGACATTTGGTTTCAACAAGACGGAGTCACTTCCCACACATCGCATCAATCAATGGATTTATTGAGAGAACACTTCGGTGAGCAGATAATTTCACGTTTTGGGTCGATTGGCCACCAAGATCGTGTGATATCACAGCGTTAACATTTTTCCTGTGGGGATATGTAAAGTCTAAAGTTTATGCGGACAAACCTGCTTCGATTCAGGTCATGGAGCAAAACATCACGCGTGTCATTCGCCAGTTACCAGTCGAAATGCTCAAACGAGTCATCGAAATTAGCCGCAGCCAACATTTAATAGACATAATCTTCAAAAAACAAGTAAGAAAGTTTCAGTCGGGTAAACCGACTAAGGTATACCCTCACTTTGTGAGTAATGTAATATTGAATATTACTCGAATTATTCTGGCAATTTGTGTGGGAGGTACCAGAAGGGGTTTATCAAATACACCTTTTTTTGCTGAACATTAGATACTTTAAATTCATTGCAGTGTGCCGACTTATAAGCATTTATGTGCACTGGTATAAACGTTATGAGACATTAAATTGTGGTATGATTTGGGCATTTTGTGTGGGAGGTACAAAGAGGGGCGTGGCAATAACGCCCATTTTTCACAGGGCTATAGACACTATAAAAACATTACACTGTTCAAAATTTCAAGTATTTTTATACACTGGTTTTAATGTTATAAGCTGTTAACTTTTGGTGCAAAAAGGTACCTTTGTGTGGGAGATACCAAAAGGGGCGTGACAACAACACCCATTTTTCCCTGGACTGTAGGCAATATAAAAGCATAACACTGTACAAAATTTCAAGTATTTTTATACACTGTTATTAATGTTATAAGCTGTTAACTTTTGGTGCAAAGTGGTGCATTTGTGTGGGAGGTACCAAAAGGGACGTGGCGACTTCGCCCATTTTTCTCGAGTTGATAACGACTAATAAGCTAATACTATGTGTGGAATTTCAAAAGATTCGAATAAGTAATATAGCAGTTATTAAAGAATCAATATTTCACAACATTTTAACCCTTTGTGGGGGAGGTACTAGAAGGAGTGGACCAATATGGCCCATCTTCGAACTTAGCCGGAGATAGAAAAAAATATTACCACATACCAAATTTGAGGTCAATCGGTTACTCCTTTCGAGAGTTATCGTGCCCACCAGCCAGCAGACAGACAGACACACAGACAGACAGACGGACGGACATTGCTCATTCGACCTAAAATGACCCAAAACGGATTTCCTCCGAACATACTTGGGGTCTTAGGTCACTCCTTCGACGTGTTACACTTTTTTACGTAGCAAATGATATATACCCTCGTCACAGTAAAGTGAGGGTATACAAATGTCATACTTTCCTATGGAAATGTCAGATGGCGCCAGGCAACACTTAGTGTTGCCTAGGCCAGAGATATATATAGCAACCCGTATGGCTCATTAGTCAAAAATGACGAAAATTCCTTACCACTATTTTTTGGTGAAAAAGGTCATATGGGCGATTCCACGTAAACTGACCCCACCACACCCCACTACACTTTTTTACGTAGCAAATGATATATACCCTCGTCACACTAAAGTGAGGGTATAATAAATGCCAAAGAATGTTCTTTCAAATGATAATAAACATTCCCCATTCAATTTGAATTTTCTGTGTTTTTTTCTTTAAAAAAGTAGGGAACCTCGAAATGGATCACCCTGAACCGATTTTAACCAAATTCAATAGGGGTCGCTGATCTAAAAAAAAAAAGATATGTGAACAGTTTCGTCGAGATCGGACCATAATTGCGACCTGTACTTTGATTGCAAAAATACATGCACAGACAGACGGACATAGCTAAATCAACTCAGAGAGTGATTCTAAGTCGATCGGTATAATAAACGATGGGTCTATTTCTTCTCCTCTTGGGTGTTACAAATAAATGCACAAACTTATAATACCACAGTGTGGTGTAGGGTATAAAAAATCGATGGATAAATGTAAAGGGTCCGCCAAATAACTTCCTTTTTTTCAAAATGCTATAAAAAAACTACTGGATATTTTCTCAAATTTCTTTATTTATTTATAAGTACAATCCTTCCGGTTAATAATACAAAAAAATTTCATTCAAATGGCTGCCTCGGCTGGCCATGCAGTAGCCTACACGATCGGTCCAATTTTTAAGCACATTATCGATTGTGTGCAGCGTCAATTGTCACTGGCTTGTCGGCGTAACACTTATCTTTGAGGGCACCCCATAATAATAGTCCAACGGTGTCAAATCGCAGCTCCGAGGTGGCCAAACGACATCAGCTCTGCGGCTGATAATGCGATCTTCAAAAACAGGGCGCAAAACATAGAGTGTAGCTTCGGCTGTGTATCACGTAGCGCCTTCCTGTTGAAACCAAATGTTGCCAATATCCTCCTCTTCAATTTTTGTGAACAAAAATTCGTTCAACATGGCCCGATAACGATCGCCATTGTCTGTAACGGCCACTCCTTGCTCATTTTCGAAGAAAAATGGCCCAATTATGCCTCTGGAACAAAATCCGCACCAAACAGTGACTCGTTTTGGGTGTATCGGCTTTTCAATGTATGCGTGCGGGTTTTCTGTGCCCCAAATGCGACAAATTTGCTTCTTTACATACCCGCCAAGATTAAAATGAGCTTCATCTGAAAAGATGATTTTTTTTTGGCAAAATCGGCATCTTCTGTAAGTCGATCGCAGGCCCATTTAGCGAAGCGAAAACGCATTGGATGGTCAGTTGGCTTCAACTCCTGAACCAATTGGACTTTGTATAGCGTCATACCAAGGTCTTTATGCAAAATTCGTCTCAATGATGTCTCCGAAATGTTCAATTGTTGAGAACGACGGTGAATTGATGTTGATGGCGCTTCACGCCAAACTTCCTGCCACAGCAGCAATATTCTCGGGTGTACGCACTGTTTTTGGCTTTTCACGCTTTGGTTTATCGATGAGGATGCCAGTTTCTTTCACTTTTTTCACAAGATAACGAACAAACGGAGCTGACGGTGCTTCTCTTCTTCCAAAATCCGCACGCAATTTTCGCACACATTCTGCAACATTACCATGATTTTCAAAGTAATGTCGCAATATTTCCCAGCGTTGTTCAAGCGTATACACTAGGGATGTAACGAAAGTGGCTTTAGCGAAAGCGAATGCGAAAGCGAATATTGAAATATATTTGTTGCGAATGCGAATAGTGAAATATGCATTTTTGCAAAAGCGAATGCGAATAATAGTTAGAGCCTTTAGTACCAACAAATTTAAGGAACTGAATTGATACTTTTCCAGGATATTCAAGTATTAAGACTGTTTTCCATAGTTTTACCTCCTGTTACCACAAGCACATACATATCTTCAAATTGTGTGAAGGGAATAAGGAGATTTAACACTTTAATAAATGGAAGCGAATACTGAAATATATTTTTGCGAAAGCGAATAATCCAAAGATGGTTTTTGCGAATGCGAATTTTAAAATGATGCGAATAATTCGCGTTGGCATATGCGAATGCGAATATTCGTTACATCCCTAAAACTAATTATCTGTCAAATCAGACATGAGCTAAGTTTTACCATTCACGAAATAAGCACTAGTTGAAAAAAAAAACGTTAGATGGCGGACCCTTTATAAATAATGATCCATATTTTTCAAATGAGGGAATCTCAAAAAAATAATTTTTCATATTTATTATTTTGTGTGGGAGGCGCCAAAAGGAGCGTGGCAATAAAGCCCATTTTTACGGGTAAGCAATACACTTCACATAATGCCAATTATTTGTATAGACTGGAATTAAAGTTATAAGCCGTTAACTTTTTGTGCAAAATGGTCCATTTGTATGGAAGGTACCAATGGGGCGTGGCAATTTCGCCAATTTTTCTCAAGATGTTATCGACCAAGAAACTATTATTATGTGTGAAATTGCGGAAGATTCCGATAAGTAGTGTAGAAGTTATTAAAGAATCCATATTTCACTTGATCCTTTGTGGGGAAGGTACTCGAAGGAGTTGATCAGCATGATCCATCTTTGATCTTAGCCTGAGATACATAGAAAAAAATATTAACACGTACAAAATTTGAGGTCAATCGGTTACTTCTATGGACAGTTATCATGCACACCAGCCAGACGGACGGACATTCTTCAAATGACATAAAATGGTCCAAAATGGATTTTCGACAAATATACATGTTAGGTCATACCTTCGATGTGTTACACTTTTGACTCTTAAATGATATATGTACCGTCGACCACATGCACGCTATTTTACTAAATAATAACGACATTTATCCATAGATTTTTTATACCCTACCCCACACAGTGGTATAGGGTATTGTGATTTTGTGCGTTTGTTTGTAACACCCAAAAGGAGAAGAGATAGACCCATTGTTTATTATATCGATCGACTTGTAATCACTTTCCTGAGTTGATTTAGCTATGTCGGTCTGTCCATCTGTCTGTCTGTAGATGTATTCTTGTTATCAAAGTACAGGTCGCAATTATGGTCCGATCTCAACAAAATTTGCACATATCTTTCTTTAGGCCCAAGGACGATCCCTATTGAATTTGGTTAAAATCGGTTCAGATTTACATATAGCTCCCATATATATGTACCTCCGATTTTACATGTAAGAGCTGTAGAAACTGTATTTTATATCAGATCAGTACGAAATCTTGCAGAGAGAGTTCTTTTATTAAATGAATGAACACTGCCGAATTCGTGGAAAATCGGTTCAGATTTAGATATAGTCCCCATATATATGTTACACCCGATATGACATATAAGCGCTGTAGAAACCGTATTTTACACCCGATCTGTTCGAAATATTGGCAAAGAGAGTTTTCTTATAACGTGAATGAACGCTACAAATTTCGAAGAAAATCCGTTCAGATTTCGATATATATGTATGTTTCTCCCGATTTGACATGTAAGCGCTGTAGAACCCGTATTTTATATCCGATCAGTACGAAATTCAACAGAGAGAGGTTTCTTATTATATGTATGAACGCTGCCAAATTCAGTGAAAATCGGTTCAGATTTAGATATAGCCCCCATATATATGTTTCACCCGATTTGACATGTAAGCGCTGTAGAAATCGTGTTTTATATCCGATCAGTACGTAATTCGGCAGAGAGAGTTTTCTTATTACATGTATGAACACTGCCAAATTCTTATCGCAATGCACACTTTCGCATTGTTTTTATATTTTTTTAACGACTGTAACTAAACCCCTGTTTCTGCATTTTCGCGTATTCCGACTCTATCGGGCTAATTGTTCCAAAAATATAGTCAAAATTCTCAAGGTATCTTCCATGAAAATTCGAACTTAAAATAAACTTTACTATAAAAAAATTGTTGGTTTTGATTTTATGGAAAAATCAGCCTAAATCTACACTAAAAGGAAATTATTATTAGGTCTCGGGCACAAACAGTTTTGCATAGTGTTTTTCGAGAAACGTTATTTCAGTTATTCACTAAAGGCACAAAAAGGTGTGAACTAATATGACCCATCTTAGAACTTGTCCTGAAATAGAAAAAACATTATTGCATACAAAATGTTAAGTCAATCAGCTACTCCGTTCGAGAGTTATCATGCACACCAACGTGTCAACTAGAACAAATTCGTTGGAGGATAGTCGTATCCAAATTCTTCTATCAGTGAGTACATACACTTTATTTAAATCTGTATACATATCTAAAAAAAACCTTGAATTCATTTGCAGCATCGATTTTTTTTAAACAAATTTCATTCTTTTAATACATTTTTATATTTCCTTAAAAAATTGCTCTAAACATTCAAGAGAAAAAACAATAGTATATTGGGGAACGGAAAATGCCCTAATCTATAAATTCAATGTTAAAAATAACATTTCTTTGTTCTTAATAAATACCTAAACATTACAGCACCGTTGAATTGTTTTAAATTTAAATCATTTGACTTTTTATCGAATCCATACTTCTATAGGTTAAATACTTCTATAGGTTAAATAATAAAACGTAAAACTGAAACCTTTTAAAAAACAATAAAAATATTACGAGGAAAACTGACAAAAAAGCAATGCGAGCAAGGGTCAGTCAGTAAAATTCGGCAAAAGAAAATAAATGCTGATAAATATGAATGGATGAGTGAATAGACTCATGGATGATGTATTGTATGTACGAGTAAAATAAAAAGGCACTCGTATTCTACTTTCGTAGACATATATGTATATGTGGATTTGTGTGTTCACACACACAAACATATGTAGAGAAAAATGTACGCACTCATATGTATATATGTATGTTACTGACATTCTGTCTGCGTAAAACAATAAAAAAAATAATGGAGGAGGGCACTTACAAAGGTACTATCACTTGATTTCATTTCCTGGAAGAAATTTCATTTACGCCGATACGCCGCCCACATCTATGGAATATTTGATGCTGGTAATGTGTACCACTGAGGTCTTGCTTTGTGAAGAGTCGATCACTGAGATCTTCCTCTATAATAGAGTCAACCTCTGAGGTCTTCCTCTATAATAGAGTCGACCTCTGAAATCATCCTCCGTACTAGTGTCGACCTCAGAGGTCTTCCTTTCTACTAGAGTCGACCACTGAGGTCTTCCTCTATACTAGAGTCGACCTCTGAGGTCTTCTTCTATACTAGAGTCGGCCTCTGAGGTCTTCCTCTATACTAGAGTCGACATCTGAGGTCTTCCTCTATACTAGAGTCGACATCTGAGGTCTTCCTCTATACTAGAGTCGACCTCTGAGTTCTTCCTCTATACTAGAGTCGACCTCTGATGTCTTCTTCTATACTAGAGTCGGCCTCTGAGGTCTTCCTCTATACTAGAGCCGAACTCTGAGGTCTTCCTCTATAATATAGTCGACCTCTGAGGTCTTCCTCTATACTAGAGTCGACCTCTGAGGACATCCACTATACTAGAGGTCTTCCTCTATACTAGAGTCGACCTCTGAGGTCTTTCTCTACACTAGAGTCGACCTCTGAGGTCTTTCTCTACACTAGAGTCGACCTCTGAGGTCTTTCTCTACACTAGAGTCGACCTCATAGGTCTTCCTCTATACTAGAGTCGACCTCATAGGTCTTCCTCTATACTAGAGTCGACCTCTGAGGTCTTCTGCTATACTAGAGTCGACCTCTGAGGTATTCTGCTATACTAGAGTCGAACTCTGAGGTCTTCCTCAATACTAGAGTCGAACTCTGAGGTCTTCCTCTATACTAGAGTCGAACTCTGAGGTCTTCCTCTATACTAGAGTCGAACTCTGAGGTCTTCCTCTATAATAGAGTCGACCTCTGAGGTCTTCCTCTATACTAGAGTCGACCTCTGAGAAATTTCTCTATACTAGAGTCGACCTCTGAGGTCTTCCTCTGTACTAGAGTCGACCTCTGAGGCCTTTCTCTATAATAGAGTCGACCTCTGAGGCCTTCCTCTATACCGGAGTCGACCTCTGAGGTCTTCCTCTATACTAGAGTCGACCTCTGAGGTCTTCCTCTATACTAGAGTCGACCTCTGAGGTCTTCCTCTATACCGGAGTCGACCTCTGAGGTCTTCCTCTATACTAGAGTCGACCTCTGAGGTCTTCCTCTATACTAGAGTCGACCTCTGAGGTCTTCCTCTATACTAGAGTCGACCTCTGAGGTCTTCCTCTATACTAGAGTCGACCTCTGAGGTCTTCCTCTATACTAGAGTCGACCTCTGAGGTCTTCCTCTATACCGGAGTCGACCTCTGAGGTCTTCCTCTATACTAGAGTCGACCTCTGAGGTCTTCCTCTATACTAGAGTCGACCTCTGAGGTCTTCCTCTATACTAGAGTCGACCTCTGAGGTCTTCCTCTATACTAGAGTCGACCTCTAAGGTCTTCCTCTATACCGGAGTCGACCTCTGAGGTCTTCCTCTATACTAGAGTCGACCTCTGAGGTCTTCCTCTATACTAGAGTCGACCTCTGAGGTCTTCCTCTATAACGGAGTCGACCTCTGAGGTCTTCCTCTATACCGGAGTCGACCTCTGAGGTCTTCCTCTATAATAGAGTCGACCTCTAAGGCCTTCCTCTATAGTACTAGAGTCGGCCTCTGAGGTCTTCCTCTATACTAGAGTCAAGCACCAAGACCTTCTTCTATACTAGAGTAGACCTCTGAGGTCTTAATCTATACTAGAGTCGACCGCTGAGGTCTTCCTCTACTCTAGAGTCGATAAAAAGGCCAATACAAAATTTAAAAAATCCCAAGTTGTACTTAAAATTAATACAATTAAATAGTATTAGCTAAATTGTCTTTAGCGTTAATATAAAATGTCTTCATATTAATGTTTTCTCTTTAATATTAGGACAATTTTTTCTGTGTAATAATTACCTTTATGAAACTTAATTTTAAGCGCTGGAAATTCTAATAAAATTATTGATATTATATTGTATGAAATTTGGGTTCATAAAATGTAAACGCACTCCAGAACATCTATTATTTGGTTTGGTTATAATATACAAATAAGAGAAATATATAAAATCAGAAATCTGAGTACTTACCTCCATATTGCCGCCCAATTTAGGGCCAGCTTGTGCTAAATACAGAGTCGATGATGAGGCAAATATCAATTCCAGGGGATCTCGTTTAACCGTTGTCGTCTCTTTCTCCTCACAATTGTGGTAGTACACCACTTTATCACTCATGACCTTAAAGGCCAAAGTAATCCATTTCTTGGGCTCATAGGGCAGCCGATAGCTAACCAAGCGTTTACTCAATGGACTTGTATTGGCATCTGTGTAGAGCAGAGAAACATTCCAGGAATCCTTGATAACAGGTGAAAAATGCACCCCAAATTGCACCACCGTATCCAAAGGATCGACAACACTGAAGAGATAGCCACCTTTAGGTGATGTGGGTTGAAATGTTGTCTGTATGGCAAAGGCATCAAGTTTTTCCGGCAAAATCATGCGGTATGGTGACTTAATATCAGCTATGTGGAGAATTTTATAGGCAGGAAAACCATCTTCGGCATAATCGAATTCAATGCCATTTAAATTTTCATTTATCATAGCCAACAAATCGTATTCGGCCAAGGCATCTATAAATTTGAACAAAGAAGACAGAATTCAATTCAATGAATATATGGATATGAACGGCGAATTTATAGGTTAATATTGATGTACAAGCCTAAAAGTATGCTAACAATTTTAATGACTTTGCGGTTTACGAACAACAGTCAGGGCCTCATAATAAAGTACATAGAGCAAATGAATTTGTGTGGTACAATTGGCGAATGTTTAGCGGGCTTCAATTTGAATAATATTTACATTAGTGGAAACTGTGTTTTCTAAAGATATGCAGAAATTATATTAAATAAAATAAATAGAATTAAATTAAATAAGAAATACACGATTAATTCAGTTTCTTTAAATATGAGAAGTGTTTGTGAGAACATGAATGATCAGCATTTATTACCGAAAACGAAAAAATAAATTAATTGATTTCACAACAACATTAGCAACAACAAAAATTCACTCGTATTTCGAATGAAGATGCTTTCCAACTTGAGATACGAAATACGAAAAATCAATTTTTTAAACAAACCCTCACAATCTTCTTCATCACTGTACACTGAGGCTTTAAGAGAGTTTATGTACAATTATTATTTTGCAAGAAATACATTTAAAGATAAACTCAAAAATAGATTTAAAATTACACACCAACGCACACACACACGCACTCACCTTTAATGGCCTGTCCAGACAACTCTATGGCTTGTGTCCTTCCCACTGCCAGCGCTAGACATAATAGCGCAAACATTTTCCGCCAAGAACTGTAATGAAAAGAGAAATATGCAAATATGTAATTAATTTAATTATAAAATTTTTTTTAAAAATACAATCTACAACTATCAATATTGGACATTGCAAAATGACAAATCACTGCCCGAAAAGAATGTTCTCTGTCAAATGACCACAATTTACAATCAAAGTAATTAATAAATGTCAACCGAAAACCACCAATGAAGATGACAAACAACAAATAACAAATGTCAAATGCCAGGAATTATTGCAAACTATATTTTAAAGAATTTAATAAAATTAATAGACATAATAGAAAATTTTATCTAACAAGGATAATGACAGAGTGAAATGCATTTAATAAATAACAAAATAATAATTTGATTCCAAACAATAGATTACAAATAATAAGATTACAAATAGTTCTTTCTAATTTTTAAATTAGAAAGAGCTATCAAATTACACCGTACAAAAGCTATCCATCAATTTCAGGCATACTATTTAAGAAACCAATACAAAAACTTGTTTTATGGTATAGTTTTTTTTAAAGAAATATCTTAAATTCCAATTTTCATAGAAGCTACCCTTTAGTATTTTGACCGTATTTATAAAATATATATAAGGGCTACAAATGTAAGGATTATAACTTTCGAGTAGATTCAGTATTTCAGTAACTGTCGTTAAAATAATTATAAGTTTTTTTTTTTTTAAATAATATAAATCTAAAAAAATTAAAAAAAAATCAGTTTTTCGAAAGCTAGCATTCTAACAAAGAAAATAATGCATTTTTGAAATAAATAGTAAAAGTAAGGGAAACTCAAAAACTAGATTTGTCTATAAAATTTCCAGGATGTTGCATTACTATTTAAATATTGATTTTAAAAAATTTCGGTTAACACCCTTTACTCCCATCAGTGGTCTTTAATTCGCGGATATCGATCTTTAATCGTGCATGGCCAGTAATCCTACCATCGGTAATCGAGGTCGATGAACGGACTAAAGGCCGATGACCGGATCAAAGGGCACTTAAGGGATTACAGATCGATGAGTCAGTTAATGGGCGATGACCCCTGATGAACCGCCGTGGATTAAAGTTCGTTAAATGTATTAAACTCCGATGAAGGAAATTTTCCGGAAAAATTCAAAATATTTTAAAGAAAAATGTATTTAAAGGAAATTTTCTAAAAAATATATACATACATATTTTGACGAAATTTTCCGGATTCTAATATAATCTTCTGAAAATTCTTCTTTTTAATTCTAATATAATCTTCTGAAAAAAAACAAATTTTCAATATTTTCGACAAAATTTTCCAAAAATTAAATTTGACGAAATTTTTTAGAAAAAAATCAATCGCTTACATTTTAAATTTCCAATAAAAATAACAATAATAAGGAACTTTATTGTAAATATAAAATTTCGAAGTAATTTTGAAAAAAAATTTAACTTAAAGGAAATTTTCTAGAAAAATTTTATTTCGAAAAAAATAACTAGAAAAATTTAATTTTGACTAATTTTTTTAGAAAAAAATATTTTCAGTAATGTTTTTGACAACATTTTCAAAAAAATCGATTATTACGGCATTTTCTAGAAAAATTTAAGAAATTTTAAAATTAAATTAAACATTTTGAAGAAAGTAAATGTCGTTGAATTAATTAAAAGCCGATGAAGGAAATTTTCCGGAAAAATTATATTTCGACGAAATTTTCTGGATTCTATTATAATCTTCTAAAAATTCTAATATAACTCTTCTTTTTAATTCTAATATAATCTTCTGAAAAAAAACCAAATTTTCAATATTTTCGAAAAAAATTTTCAAAAATTAAATTTGACGAAATTTTCTAGAAAATATCAATCGCTTACATATTCTATAAAAATGCAATTTCCAATAAAAATAACAATAATAAGGAACTTTTTGGTAAAAATTAAATTTCGAAGTAATTTTGAAGAAAAATTTAACTTAAAGGAAATTTTCTAGAAAAATTGTATTTCGAAAAAATTTGCTAGAAAAATTTAATATTGACTAATTTTCTAGAAAACAAAATTTTTAGTAATATTTTGACAAAATTTTAAAAAAATTCGATTATTACGGCATTTTCTAGAAAAATTTAAGAAATTTGAAAATTAAATAAAAATTCTGAAGAAATTTTATAGAAAAATTAAATTTTGAAATTATTTAAAAAAAAACAAATTTTTAAATAACATTTTTCACAGAATTTTCCAAAAATTCAATTTTGACGAAAAATTAAGTATTGCTGATATTTTCTATAAAAATGCAATTTTCAATAAAAATTAACAATAATAACAAACATTTCTGCTAAAATATAAATTGTCAGAATTAATTTGATTGAAGACCATGTTTCATTTACATTCTGTCTATTGCAAAAATGTAATAGAAACAAATATATATACAAAAATGGTAGTGAGTTTTAAAAATTGCTGGGTAGGATTGACTTTTAAAGAAAAAAGTAATTTAAAGGAAATTTTCTAGAAAATTTTTTTCGAAAAAATGGTCTAGAAAAATTTAATTTTGACAAAAAAAAATTTCCACAAACTTTAATTTTTGGAAAATTATGTCAAAAATATTATTAAGAAAGAAATAATAAATTTCTTCGATATATAATTTTTCTAGAAAATATCGCTTAAATTAATTATTTCTTTAAACTTTCTTTGAATTTGTATTTTTGCAGAAATGTTCCTTATTATAGTTATTAGAATTATTATTGTTAAATTTTTTAAAAAAAATCTGTACAAATCGAATTTTTACAGAAAATTTTTGTCAAACTTGACATTTTTAAATTTATTTTGCCAAAATTGTATTTTTCTAAAAAAAAAGTTGAAAATTGCATTTTTCTTTAAAATTTAGTTTTATCGAGAAAATGTGTCAAAATAAAATTTTTCCAAAAAATTTCTTCGAAAGAAATAAAAAAGGTTGAAAATTGCATTTTTCTTTAAATTTCTTCAAAATTTAATTTTATCGAGAAAATGTGTCAAATAACATTTTTCCAGAAAATTGAGAATAATTTTTCTAGAAATATTTTAATTAAATTGTTCTTTTAAATTTCTTCGAAATTTAATTTTTTTATAAAAAAAAATTATAGAGAACTATTCTTTTATAGAAAAAGTTGTCAGAATTGCAATTTTTAAAAAAAATTGCCAAAATTGTTTTTTTTTTTAAATCGTTGAAAGTTGCGTTTTTCTATAAAATTTCTTCAAATTATAATGTAGACAATTTTGTCAAAATTGAATTTTGTCAAAATTGAATTTTGTAGAAAATATTACTGAAATTTCGTTTTTTCTAGAGGATTATTTCAAAATTAAATTTTTCTAGAACATTTTTTCAAAATATTTAAATCTTGAAAATTCCCTTTAAATTAATTTCTTCTTTCAGAATTATTCGAATTTAAATTTTTGCAGAAAAGTTTGTTATTATTTAGTACGGATATAAATACCATTACAATTATGAAAATTGCATTTGTCTAAAAAATAGTTGAAAATTGATTTTTCTAGAAATTTTTTTGTCAAAATTGAATTTTGGTCAAAAATATTATTGAAACTTTCGTTTTTCTTGAAAATTATGCCAAAATAAAATTTTACTCCAAAATTTCTTCGAAATATACTTTTTCTACAAAGTTTACTTTAATAAAATTTTTCTTTAAAATTTCTTCGAAATTGAATTTTAGAGAAAAGTTCATTATTATTGTTAATTTTATTGAAAATTAAATTTTTATAGAAACTTTGGTGATAGTTTCTAGTTTACTTAACTTTATAAAATTTTTTTAGAAATCAAATTTTTATATTTATAGAAATTAAATTTGTATAGAAATCTTTGCCAAACTTGGTATTTTTAAAAATTATTATTCCAAAATTAATTTTTTTAAAGAAATTCGTTAAAAATTGAATTTTTCTATAATATTGCTTCAAAATTTAATTTTGCTCAAAAATGTCGTAAAAATCTGATTTTTTGAAAATTTTGTCACAAACATTATGAAAATTTTGTTTCTTTTTTCTAGAAAATTAAATTTTTCTGGAAAATTATTTCGATATAAATTTTTTCTAGTAGTATTACTTCGAAATTGAATTTTTACATAAAGTTTCTTATTATTGTTAATTTTATTGAAAATTGCATTTTTATATAAAATGTCAGCAATATTTAATTTTTGTAGAAAATTGTGTCAAAATTTGTGTTTTTAAAAAATTTCGCCAAAAATACTTTTTTCTAAAAAAAATCGCTATAAAATTTCAAAATTAAATTTTTTGGAAAGTTTTGTTAAAAATATTATTGAAAATTTAGTTTTTTCTAAAATATTATGCCAACATTTTCCTAGAAATTTGCAATAGAATTGTAATGTCTAAGAAATTTTCGATAAAATTACAGTGTCAACGAAATATTCAATAAAATTTAAATTTCTATGAAATTTTCATACAAATTGCAATTTTCATGAAATGTTTAATAAATTTTCAATTTCTATGAAACTTCAATACAATCATATTTTTCAATTTTTACGAAATTTTCAATAAAATTGTGATTTTTATGAAATTTTCAATAAATTTGCATTTTGTATGAAATTATCAATAAAATCATATTGTTCAGTTTTTATGAAATTTTCAACAAAATACCGATTTTTATGAAATTTGCAATTTCTCTGAAATTTTCAATAAAATCATATTTTGTCCAACATAGCCCAACGAAACCTATTTTCGTAAAGAATTGTATTATAGGTATTGGACTTTTATAATTGCGTACCTTCAAAATTTAGTTTTATCGAGAAAATGTGTCAAAATAAAATTTTTCCAGAAAATGTCTTCGAAAATAACTTTTTTCTTTAAAAATTCTTCGAATTTAAATTTTTACAGAAAAGTTTGTTATTACTAATATAAATACCGTTACAATTATGAAAATTGCATGTGCCTAAAAAATAGTTGAAAATTAATTTTTCTAGAAAACTTTTGTCAAAATTGAATTTTGGTCAAAAATATTATTGAAACTTTCGGTTTTCTTGAAAATTGTGCCAAAATTAAATTTTACTCCAAAATTTCTTCGAAATATACTTTTTCTACAAAGTTTACTTTAATAAAATTGTTCTTTAACATTTCTTCGAAATTTAATTTTAGAGAAAAGTTTATTATTATTGTTAATTTTATTGAAAATTAAATTTTTATAGAAACTATCAGCAATACTTAACTTTATAAAATTTGTTTAGAAATCAAATTTTTATTTTTATAGAAATCAAATTTGTATAGAAATCTTTGCCAAACATGGTATTTTTAAAAATTATTATCCAAAATTATTTTTTTAAAGAATTCGTTGAAAATTAAATTTTTCTATAAAATTGCTTCAAAATTTAATTTTTCTCAAAAATGTCGTAAAAATCTAATTTTTTGAAAATGTTGTCACAAACATTATGAAAATTTTGTTTCTTTCTTCTAGAAAATGATGTCAAAATTGAATTTCGATATAAAATTTGTCTAGTATTATTATTTCGAAATTGAGTTTCTACATAAAAGTTTCTTATTTTGTTAATTTTATTGAAAATTCCATTTTTATAGAAAATGTCAGCAATATTTAATTTTTGTAGAAAATTTTGTCAAAATTAGCGTTTTTAAAAAATTTCGCCAAAAATGCATTTTCTAAAAAGAATTGCTATAAAATTTTTCGAACATGATTTTTTGAAAATGTCGTAAAATTCGGATTTTGTTGAAAATTTTGTCACAAATACTATGAACATTTTGTTTCTTTTTTCTTAAAAATTATGTCAAAAATAAATTTTTCTGGAAAATTATTTCGATATAAAATTTTTCTAGTATTATTACTTCGAAATTGAATTTTTACAGAAGTTCCTAATTTTTGTTATTTTATTGGAACTTGCATTTTTATAGAAAATGTCAGCAATATTTATAGAAAATTGTATCAAAATTTGTGTTTTTAAAAAATTTCGACTGACACATTTTCCTAAAAAAAAATCGCTATAAAATTTCTTTAAAATTGATTTTTTTCTAGAAAATTTCGTCAAAATTTAATTTCTGGAAAATTTTGTCGAAAATATTATTGAAAATTTCATTTTTTCTAAAATGTTATGCCAATTTTTTTCTAGAAATTTTCGATAAACTTGCAATGTCTACGAAATTTTCGATAAATTTTTTGCAATTTCTATGAAATTTTCAACAAAATTTATTTTTTATGAAATTTTCAACAAAATTTATTTTGTATGAAATTTTCAATAAAATAGCGATTTTTATGAAATTTTCAATAAATTTACAATATCTATGAAATTTTCAATAAAATCATATTTTTTAATTTTTATGAAATTTTCAACAAATTTCAGATTTATATCAAATTTTCAATAAATTTGCAATTTCTATGAAATTTTCAATAAAATCATAATTTGTCCAATTTTTTTAGAGCAGGACTTAGCCCAACAAAACCTATTTTCGTAAGGATCGCTTTATATTTGACACCTGCACTTTGATCATAGAATATATGGCTTAATCTACTCGAAAATGAAACTATTTCGAAGGGGTCTATACTTCTCTTATTGGACGCTACAAATAAATACACTTATCCTGCACCGCAATGTGGAGTCGGGTGTAATGACTACTAAAATTGGAAAAACTCGGAAACTTTTTAAAACCGGTTTCAAATAAAATATATTAGAATATATTTTATTTGAGAAAATTATTCTCAAATATATTTTGGTGTACTATATTAAACTATAACAAATTTTTGTAATTTTCAAAAAATTTTAAATTTTATTCAAAATTATTGTTGGTTATATGAATGGTTATTCAAAATAATTTTTTTTAAATGTATTTTCTTTCAATTCGAATACATAAAAAATAATAATGATTTTCCCAATGTATCGTACCATATTGAAGGTCTGTCCGTTGTGTTGCTAAAGGATTGTTTTGCCGGCTAAGTAAAAATCTTGAAAACTTTCCTCAAATTTCCAAAACGTTTTCACGATGATGTAATGATACCAAAGAATGTCCAGCCATAAAAAAGACTAATGTCATCAATGCTAGGATAATAAACCGCAATAATCGAATAAATAGCCCCAAATTGCAAGTATAGAAAACAATATCCGGTGATATACAACATAAATAAGAAAGAAATCAAAGAATAACGAAATAACCCACTTAATCTCTATGTTGGAACGGGCAGCAAAAAAAACTACAATCGCACACATGGATATATGTATGTTAGTTGTAACTATAAGTTTGTAGCAAGTAAACCAATTGTGTAAAGGATATGTTCAATTGCAAGTTTCGCACAAAGTGACTCTCACACTCATACGCAGGATGTAAATGCAAGTGTGAATTGCAGATAAGAGTGCTAGTGTGAGACTGTGGCATAGTGTGATTACAAATGTCTAGTGACATATCACAAAATACTCGGATGTAATACAAAAACCGCAATTATTGGCACAAATATTATATGCAGACTTAAAGGGATATACTCTCACACCCACACCACACATACACACAGAAAGTGGAAGAAGGGTAGACAACATTATTAACTAACTACCGCAAAACACAAACGCACACACACATCACAAGCCCCCTCTCATCAAATATGAAACGAAACACCAATTTCCAGACGAGAAAAGGATATCTGCAAATGTGACCGAACAAACAACTTTCATATGAAATAAGTGTCAAACCGAAACAAATATAAAACACTTGGGGAGCTACGAGTGCACAAAGAATTTGTCATATAACCTTTGGGGGAGAAAATTGCAAAACCGCACACACACACACACAGATCTACCCCAAGCATGTGGGTGAAATGTGAGAGCAAAAAATTCCCCCATTTTTTACAAATGCAACCAGCATTAAAGTCAAGCGACAGACCCAAAGAAATAATAAAACAACAACTGCAGGCAACGGGCATAATTAACTGAGTAACTCCGAACATAATCGACTCCATTATTTCTGAGTGATTTTATATTAAGTTTATAAATATGGAGAAGTACAAATTTGTCAGTGACATCTAATACAAATAACGGAGGTAATGTTGTCGGAGACTTCATCATTATAAGGGAAAATCGTCAAATACCTCTAATATTTATTTAAGTTGTCAGAGGCCATCTTTTCCTAAGGAAAACTTATGAGGCACCTCATTTTCCTTAATTTACGAATAACTTCTCGTCACACACCACCTCTTTATGGGACCTAAAAACAAGTTTTAGTGGCAAATTTACCACGGTGAAGTTATCAGGCAAAGGAATGTTAACGGAGATCAATAACACTGTACAATAAGAAAACCTTTGCCGATCGAAACCAAGTTTAAGTTCAAATTTTGGTAGATTGTTCCCTTTTGTCCCCATGCTCCATAATTAACCCGTCTTGTCTCACAGTGCCTCTTAAAGTTAGAATTACTAAAAATCACTTCCAAACTCTAGTTTATGTTACAAAAGTAACCCTGGAACCATTAATCCATGTTTGACATTTTTAAGCCACTGTACTATATTTTACACTTTTTGCCCCACTGTGTCCCGAAAACTACGAATACAAAAAAAACTGACTAACCCGATCCGTTGTCATGAAGACATCCCTCGCTTCAATTTTCACCATTTTAATTTTAGGCTTTAAATTTGGCGCTGGTACCATATTTGTCCCTGGCTCAATGTGCCTCTAAATTAAAAAAAAAACTCTCACACCAATTTTCACGATTCTAGGTCTTGCCATTTGGATTTGGCTGTTGTACCACATTTTTCCCTTTTTACCCGGCTGTGTACGTAAATGTTCGAATTTCGAAAAATCCTGTAACTTTCTGAGTCTACCTCATAAGGGCTACCCTCACACAAAATTTCATGATTCTAGCTCTTGCCATTTGGATTTGGCTGCTGTACCACATTTATCCCCTTTTACCCCACTGTGTGCGTAAATGTTAGAATTTCGAAAAATCCTGCCAATTTCTGAGTCTACCTCATAAGAGCTACCCTCATACCAAATTTCAAGATTCTGGCTCATTTCGTTTAGATTTGGCGGTGGTACCATATATATCCCTTTTTGCCCCATTGTGCGGCTAATAGTACGAATTTCGAAAAATCCCGTCTTATTGCACGTCTACGTCCCAAGGACTACCCTCCCATCAACTTTCATGATTCTAGCTTCAGCCGTTTGGCTTGGGCGATGATCAGCCAGTCAATCAGTCACGCAACAATTTTATATAATTAATTTAATTAATTTTATTAAAATATTAATTAATTTTATAAATAAAAGTAACAAATAAAATCGCTATTTAAAAAGAAATTAAAAATTTTTTCGAAATTCTCTTACCTCTACCAAAAGTGCTATAATTTCTACATTTATCCATAGATTTTTCGCAAATAGGCATAATATTCTTCGCTAGGATGCAAAATTTTAAAAAAGAAAATAAAATATTTTTCTATTTTTTATTTTTTTAGTCGTCCCAGGATTTTTTTGTTGAAAAAAATCTACTTTTTCCAATTTGTTTAATGACTGTTACTAAACCACTGTTTCTAAGTGAAAGAGATATTTCTAACATTGCTAGCCCACATTAATATCTTCAATTTAACGTATAAGTCGACCTGATCGGGTATATACTCCAAAAATTATAGTGCAAATACTGAGGGTACCTTCGACGATAATAGTATTTTAAAAAAAAATGTATCCATACAAAAATTTTTGGTTTTGATTTTATATAACAGTATGCCACAATCTATACAAAAAAATAATTTTTAGGTCTGAGACTCAAAAAAAATAATTTTTTGTTGCATAGTGTTATCAAAATAATCGTTCTCCAATTGGAACTTTTCGTGCGCTAAGCCCATTTTTTTACAATCCAAAAAAACACTTTCCAGTCGACCTACGACCCATGAGCAATACTTTAGCTCTCGTTAAGAGCTATGTTTTTGCATTTGGCAAATTCCCGATCCGATGTACCGATACGGAGCTAGAGCAAAAAAAAACTTTCTGTTCACATTTGAAAATGATGTTTAGTTCATTTTTTTTTAAAAATCCAAAAAAACACTTTCCAGTCGACCTACGACCTTGACACCCATGAGCAATATTTTAGCTCTCGTTAAAAGCTATATTTTTCTAATTGACCGATTGTGGCTACGTTCAACACAGCAAATGAAACAATTTAAATGTTGCGAGAAAAGTTTGGAGATTCGATTATTTCAAGAAGTTGTGATATTGAATGGCCTCCAAGAAGCTGTGATTTAACACCATTAGACTATTTCTTGTGGGGTTATTTGAAGTCATTGGTCTTTCGAAATAAACCAGACTCTCTTCAAGCTTTGAACGTGCCATTCATGACATACGACTGGATTTAGTGGAAAAAGTGCTCGAAAATTGGGTTCATCGAATTTGTTCCTGCAGAAGAAGTCGTGGAGGCCATTTGAATGACGTTTTATTTAGAACTTAATTTTATCGATTGTACTTCACATTAAATGAAAAACTTTTGAATTTCCTTAACAATATGGGTTTTTTTTTCAAAGAAATCATATCACTCTTATTGGAAAACCCTTTACTACAGAAGCGATTTTTTTTCAGCGTGTGAGAACGTTTTCGAATTTGTCCAAATTAGTGAAGACAGTACTCCTCCTTGTGAGGTCCCTCTGTTTACTAACCTTGTAAAAGTTGTTGACCAAAGACTTGCAGTTATGCTTCTTCTGTTGAATAGGCTTTGAATTTGACTAATTAAGCTAGAGTCCTCTTTTAGATGTGACAACGCCGCAGTTACCCCATCTGAGTGAATGTTGTTAAAAGCGTCTTCTATGTGAAGAAATGCCACTATACTGAATTGCTTTAAATGTAGGTACGATTTAATAGTGCTCCAAAGTTCTGGCAGGGCAGATTCTTTAGACTTTCCCATATTGTAAGCATGTTGGTTCCCCGACAGGAGTTTTGTATCCATGTTTTCCGTTATAAAGGAATCTAGAAGTATTTCCAGACCTTTCAATTGGATGGAGGATGGGCTAATTGGTCTGAAGTCATATGGCCCAGACACGTTTTACAATTTTATTACACATTTTTATGCAAATTTCATAGTTCGTAGACCACTGGATTTAATAAAAATTACTAAGTAAAAATATTTAATAAATATAAAAAATTGCATCATAAATATTTAGAAAGAAAATTCTTTCAATCCTGGACAATCCACTATTATGTTAAATTTTTCTCTATTTTTTGTTTCAATATCAGGCCAATATTTGTGGAATCGCTCATGTGTACAAGAGCGGGTATGTTTGCACGTGACGTTAAGCCACACAACACACACACACACACATTCCTACAAGTTATGGATTTGATTATATTTTATATGCAAGTATTGTGCATACAACAATAACAAAACATCATAAATAGCAACAACCATTGCAACTAAAAGGACCTCATTCACCGGATTCATAAAAGGGTGCCGGGGCACCCTCATCGTAAATTTATTTAAGTCGGCACACAAACGCTGTTATGGTATGAAAAGGTATGAGGTTAGATGATAACGACGACGAGGAGAAATGCATGGAATACCGTTACAGATTTTGTTTACAAATATATCGTTACCTTAATTCAGAAAGGGCAAATCTGAATATTTTTACGAATTCGAGGTTTTTACATATTCTGTGCGAATTTCAGCATTTTCTATCAGAATGTATAAACCGGAATTTCGAAAAAAAATTCAGTTACGTCCTATCTGATGTTTCAGTACCTGAAACATCTGCCCTGAAAGATCCAAATAATTTTTCAGTTAGACTTAAATCTAAAAATGTTTGGGAAGTAAGATTTTTTAAAGATATTAATATTTCCAATAACTTCCGCCACATATTACACCACCCTCGTATGACAACAATTCGGTGAACAAAACAGTTAAAACTATATCACCAAAAGTAAATTCTAACAAAAACCACAAACGAGTGCTCGTCGTTGTCGATTTCGTTTTCCTCCTCGTCATAAGCGTTGTACACATGTTGTTGTGCCAGAGTGTGATTCCAGTTTTTTTGTTTTCGTACTTAGTCAGACGGATTTTTGTCGCTTTTTCGTTCGTTTTATAGTTAAGGTTCACACAGAAGCCACATAATAAATACAATTTGTGGTCGAGTGGATGGACGACTGTTATGAAAGGATGAGCTGAGCTGCATCAGCAGCAAAAGTAGTCGGCGCACAGTGGGGAATTTGTAAAGAAAACCAGTAAGGAATACCCTACACCTCCCTAACAATGCGATAAGGGTCATTGCGATAATAATTTGGAATAATTGGTAATTGAGTAAGAACATATACTCGTATATGTGGATGTATCTAATTCTGAACCGATAATCGCTAAATTAAGCAATATTCGTTCCTAAATTGAGAAACATCTTTCTGGAGAATTTTGTAATGATCGGAAGCAATGTACAACTTCTATAGCGCTTTGTAGCCAAATCAGGAGGAACATATATATGGAGGTTATATATAAATCTGAATCGATTTTCCTGAATACTCATTTATGTAAAATAGAAACCTCTTTCTGTCGAATTTCGTACTGACCGAATATATATGGTTTTTCAACAGGGACGCTACAAAAGTAGACCGACAGCAGCGTTGCCGTTTTGGTAATTTCCGACCAAATTTGGTCGGATGGAATTAAAATTTTTCTATTTGGTCAGATGGCCGGACCAACTCAATTTTGGTCGGTTTTATTCTAGAATATTTAAAATCCATTAAAATACAGAATAATCTGAAGATTAACGTCTAAGAATATTACTGAAAGTTAAAGCTTTTCACCGTTTGGAATACATTGAAATGTCGATTATGAATCCCAATATATTTGATGTCGCTGGAAGCAGTAGCAGCCGAAATTGTAGACAAATACATTGTAATAAAAATTTGTTTGAATATAATTATTTCAGGTTCGACAAAGGAAATTTCGTTAACCAGAAATATGGTTTGTAATTGTCTCCAACATCGGCCCTTGGGAAAAAATTGTTGTTTTCACTCCTGTTCTGTATTCCAATAGCGGATTAAAACAGAAATGTGGGTTCTTAAATATAACCATAATTGTGAAATTTTGTTTTCTGGTATTTTGCTGAAATTTTGTTAATTTCGGAACTTCACTAATTTACTGAACTTACATTTTACGAAATTTCGTAAAATTGCACTCTACAACTTATAGGCTTTTGTAATAATTGATAGAAGTTTTAAATTATATTTTAACGTTGTAATTAGTTACGCCTTCTATGTAAAATTGTTCATTCTTTCCAATTGATATCGTCTAATTGAAATTAAATAAAAACTTAATACAAAGTCCCAAAGCCAAGTTAAAATGTATATTGAAAGTTGTACAAAAATAAAAATAGACTCTGTATTAATATGGGAATTCATTGATAACAAAAATGTGGAAACAGAATTCCTTTATATTTTTACATATTATTTTTTGCAATTTATAAATTGACTTTTTACCGGATTGGGAGGAAAAGGTGACGAAAAAGTCTTTCTAGAAACTTGGGAATTTGGGGACGATAATTAGGCATAAAATACAAAAATATCAAAAAGTAACGATTTTACAGAATGAGGATAGAGTAATATTTAGCTACTCGTATGTGATTCTCATTTAAACGAGCAGTTCAAGATATTTTCCCTGTTATAACATTGAATGCGATCCATGATGTAGGGTATATGCCATTCGGAAGTGCCACATATATACTTGTTTTAAAATACTTTTCAGTATTTATAAATATTGTCCACATATATTTTTATTTCCTATTATAACTGGCATATTTTTTAAGTTAATTAATTTTGCAAACATTCCAAGTTTCATAAAAATCTGAAAACTTTACCAAATATAAACAACCTCGCTTAATTTTAGAGATTTGGTCGGCTACAACCAATTTTGGTCGGTTTAAGGGAAAATTATGGTCGGAAAAAAAATTCTCCTGTGGCAACACTGACCGACAGGGACAGCAAACGACGCCATATTTTTTGCCGCTCTTTTGACATTTCTCTTCAGTAAGGTTTGCCATTTCATGATGGAAAGATATACGAGCCAACCACGAGTCGAAATTATTTAAATTTACTACCGAAATTAGGAGTCAGTGGCCTCAACGTTAAGAGCGCTATCATCTTCAGCGATGAGGCTCATTTCTGGCTGAATGGCTTCGTCAATAAATAAAATATGCGTTATTGGTCAGACAGCAATCCACACGTACTCCATGAGTCATCATTGCATCCCGAAAAAATTACGGTTTGGTGCGGTTTATGGGCCGCGGCGTCATTGGGAATCGCTACCGTTCAATGATAACCGAATATTTTTGGCCCCAATTGGATGATATGGACCTGGAGGACATGTGGTTCCAACAGAACGGCGCCACAAGCCACAGAGCGAATGCCACAATCAATTTATTGGAAACCAAGTTTGGAGAACGTGTTATCTCACGAAATGGTCCAGTCGATTGGCCGCCTCGGTCGTGCGATTTGACGCCGTTAGACTATTTCCTGTGGGGCTGCGTCAAGTCTATGGTCTATGCCAACAAGCCAGCGACGATTGATGAACTTCGTACGAATATCGAACGTGAAATTGCAGCAGTATCGGCCGATTTATGCTTGAAAACCGTTGAAAATTGGGTTCAGCGTCTCGACTTCTGCAAGCGTGCCCGTGGTGGCCATGCAACAGAAATCGAGTTCCATACATAATGGCATCGAACGTACTTTCACAGGAATAAAGAATTTCATTGATATCCAAAACCGTTTTTGTTTTATTTAAAAAAAACTTTTGTAGCGCTCTTATTGACGGACCCGATAAAATACAGTCTCTACAGCGCTTAGATGTCAAATCGGGGCTAACATATATATGGGGGCTATATCTGAATCTGAACCGATTTTCTCCGAATTTGGCAGTATTCCTTCATGTAATAAGAATCCTCTTTCTGCCGAATTTCGCTGTGATCGGATATAAAATACAGTTTCTACAGCGCTTGAATTTCAAATCGGGGGTAACATATATATGGGGGCTATATCTAAATCTGAACCGATTTTCTCCGAAATTGGCAGTATTGTATTACGAGACTACTCTCTGTCAATTTTTGTACAAATCGGTTCAAAAATGTTGTTTATACAGTACATATATGCCAAATCGGAGGTACATATAAATGGGAGCTATATGTAAATCTGAACCGATTTTAACCAAATTCAATAGGGATCGTCCTGGGGCCTAAAAAAAGATATGTGCAAAGTTTCGTTGAGATCGGACCATAATTGCGACCTGTAGTTTGATTACAAGAATACATCTACAGACAGACAGACGGACAGACAGACAGACAGAGGGACAGACAGAAGGACATAGCTAAAACGACTCAGAAAGTGATTACAAGTCGATCGGTATAATAAACAATGGGTCTATCTCTTCTCCTTTTGGGTGTTACACACAAATGCACAAAGTCATAATACCCTGTACCACAGTGTGGTGTAGGGTATAAAAATTACTTATATTGTTTTTAGACCACCTTGTATTATAATAAGGGTTTGGAAGCGTATAAGTACTATTAATTGAAAGTACATAAGTAAATGGGTGACGTATACGTTTTTCTACACTAAACGTATATTACTTTACCAAAGCTTACTAAAATAGCTACAACTTTTTAAATCATGCATCGATTTTCTTCGGAATGAGGTCACTTAATTCATGACATAGCCTATAGGACTAAAAGGTTCCACATAAAAAAATCTTTCGCATTAATTCAGATGTTGCATAAACACTTAAAGCGTTGAGGTCCTGTAACTCGGACACTGGATGTACACTCGGACACTGGATGTACGGACACTGGATGTACACTAAAATGTTAACATAAGCATTTGAAATGGTTTATGTTGAAATCTAGGAGATTTTTCCATGCCTCATATCAATGGAATTCGCTTCTTGCAAATTTCACTGATAAAAATATTTCCATTTTCTCAAATTTCTGCCACCGTGCAGCGGTAGTTCACAGCAAAGGTTTTGTATTCGTTTAGTTTTTTATTCGTTCCCTTCGTTTTTGAGTTTGTTTTTGTTAGGATCTGGTGGCGGATCTGGTTGCAGTTATTATTACTTTACAAAGATTTACAACAATTGGTTTCACTGCTGTTGCGGCGGTCTTCAGTTGTTTTTTTTCCTCTATATGTCCAAGAGTTTAATTAAAAATCTATGCAAAGAACAGAAGTGGAAGATAAATTGATTGCATTTTAAATATAACTAAATGTGAGCGGTGAGATTTGAGGGGGGCCAAGTTGTAAGGGTGTGAAGATTTGATGTCGAAGCGATTGTCAAAAGTAGAGGATTTAAAACCAAACAAAACAAATCTCAGTCGTGAAAACCTACAAAGGTACGAGTAAACCGTCAGTCACCTTGTGATTAATACACTGTGCTCGAAATGGACACTTTAAAAATGTAACAGAAATGAGACCCTATGGATATACCTATTTCGTCATTGCTGAATACAGTGGTGCTAGCCATTTTGCTAGGTTACCTCTTGTTTTCGCGATATTGAACCACAAAGTTTGGAAGGAAATCACAGAGGTTAGTTACCTCGGAGGTGATTTTGAAGTGGAAGGCTTCGGAATACACGCTTCATTCCAAAGAACGAAAAAAGGGAACCCTTCGAGAATTATTTCTCTCGAAATAGTCAACCACGCATCTCACCACTTTACCCCCGAAAAAGTGCAATCAAATCTTACCACATATATTAAACGTCATACAAATCGTCGACATTTGTAAGTTTATGTCTTAGAAAAAATATTCCTCGCGAAAAACTACTATGAGTCTCCTTTCAACATAATACTGAAAAATTAAGAGGTTTCATGTTGGTTACCTTTGAAATTTCTATTAACACTAACCAAAAGATAATTAACAAAAATGCAAGTAAAAAAAATGTTACTTCAAATATTTTCTGCCATGAGCAGAAACATACACAAATTATGTAATAACTCGAAATCTGCTTAATTCTCATAAAAAATTTGAGAAAGGACTTATAGTATTTCTTCGCGAGCAATATTTTTCTCAACGATGGCTACTAAAAATGTCGACGATATGTATAATGTTTACAATATTATAAGAATTCATTACACTTTTTCAGGGGTAAGGGGTTGAGAAGCGTGGACGACTGTTTTGAGACACCCAGGAAAATAATTGGTTGGAATTCGATTGTGACAATAAAAAAATAGTACTAGCAACAAAAAGTTTGTTGCCTACACCGTGTGTCGGTTGTATTTATATATAAATAGTTGAAACAACAATAATAACAGGGATACGATCAAATAAAAATGCTTGCAACTAAATCGATGGTTGTATCAATCGAATTAAGATTGTTTTTTTTTCATTGACACTCGGTTAGTTGTGGTAACCAACTTAAAACTTTTATTATAGTACCATATGATCGATTTTTGCTTGTGACAACCAATGTTTTATCCTTGACAACAGAAATTGTATCAATAGACCAAAGATTATTATTGCAACGAATAATTGGTTACTACAACAGAAAAAATATTAATAAATAATCGTTTTTTGGTTATCCCAATAATTTCCCAAATTTAGAATAATTAAATGTGTTTTGGGAAATAGAACCGAAAAATTGGTTGCTGTTCTTTTGCTGATACATGACAAACAAAAAACGAAATTACTTGACATAAATAAATCGTCAACATTTTGTTCAAAAACCGTATATGTAGTCAAAAATAATCTCGGGTGGATAATAATGTGTGGAATGCAGAATATGTTGTGCAAAATGTTTTACATAAAAAAAAATAAAAGCAACAATCATGAAATTTAAAGCACAGGGTTAAGCGATATTTGCATAAAAGTTTTGTGTTTTTTTTCGTGTACTAAAATTTGTGTCAAATACTTTGTAATATGGGATTTTTTAATTTTGTTATGAGTTGTTTGGTTTTTTGTTCAATAAATAGAAAAAAAATTAATGAAAACTGCTTTTAATTAATTGTCGGTAGTTTATGACTGACAAATTGTCAGAACAACCAATTTTTAAAAACAATTGGTTGTGGCAACATACAATAGATAGTTTTAGCCACCATTTTCGTAGTTGGCGATAGAAAACTGTAAAAAAAGATTTGACGTATTGCAACGCGTAAGGAAGGCCAACGTCGCCTTTTATTCTTGCAAAAAGGCTGTGGGGTCGCGTTGGGGCCTCTCTCCTAAAATTGTCCACTTGATATATGTATAGCAGTAGTTCGTCCTATACTGCTATACGGCATTGTGGTATGGTGGACGGCAACTGACACACTAACCATCACCAACCTACTAACAAAGGTTCAGAGAACAGCCTGCCTGAGCATAAGCGGAACCTTAAGGACTACAGCGACCGAGTCTCTACAAGCCCTACTCCATATACTGCCGATTAATATTGTGGCGAGAGAAGTTGCAACCAAAGCGGCAATAAGATTAAACTGCCTACCAATGTGGAGGTACAAAAACTACGTTCACATGAGGATATCAAAGTGTAGTGCTATGGTAACCGACCGAGTGGACTATATACCAACGGTGTACACCTTCGAGAGAAATTACATCACTATGTTTCCCGCCAGAGATGAATGGGTTGGAAGAATATCAGGTAATAGAAACCATCTCCACATTTACAAGGATGGTTCGAAGCTTGACGAAAAGTTTGGCTTCGGAGTACCCTGTGCAGAGCTTAGATTGGCTATAGCTCACAGACTACCAGATACCTGAAGTGTCTATCAAGCCGAAATAATGGCAATATGGGAAGTAGCCAAGTGGCTGCGTCGCAACATAGTAACCAACACTGGCGTTTTAATTTACTCGGACAGCCAGGCTGCCATCAATTCTCTGGAGGCAACATCCCTAAATTCACAAACAGCCCTCGACTACCGCAGATCTCTTAACGAGATGGCTGAGCAGTTTAATATACACCTCATATGGGTGCCTGGGCATAGGGATATCCGGGGGAACTGCAAAGCCGATGAACTTGCTAGGAAAGGGACGACATTACAAATTCTCGAAGAATTTGCATATATTGGTGCGCCACTATTTACGTTCAAGCTTTGGCTTAGGCAAGAGGCAATCAGGCAGTCCAACGAAAGATGGACAGAAATCGGCACCTACAGGGTAGCTAGACAAATCTGGCCAGGTTATGACCTGAGAAGGTCAAAATATCTCCTCGCACTAGAGAGGAAACGATTGTCTACGTTAGTACAGGTTCTGACGGGACACTGCTTGATCGGCGAAAACGCCAATAGATTGGGTATTGACTCTAATGACTTCTGCAGAAGCTGTGGATATGAGGAAGAAGTGGAGAGCATTGAGCACTTGCTATGCGACTGTCCCGCTCTGAGTAAACGACGACTGGACATACTGGGGTCGGCCTTTTTAGGCAGCCTAACAGATCTTTCCAGTACTGATACTTACATGTCAAGCGCTTACATGTCAAATTGGGAGTATCGTATATATGGGGGCTATATCTAAATCTGAACCAATTTCTTCCAAATTTAACAGTGTTCATTCAAATAATAGGAAACCTCTTTCTGCCGAATTTCATACTGATCGGATATAAAACAACATTTTTACAGCGCTTACATGTCAAATCGGGGGAACGTATATTTGGGGGCTATATCTAAATCTGCACCGATTTCTTCCAAATTTAACAGTGTTCATTCATATAATAAGAAACCTCTTTCTGCCGAATTTCATACTGATCGGATATAAAATAACATTTTTACAGCGCTTACATGTCAAATCGGGGCTAACATATATATGGGGGCTATATCTAAATCTGAACCGATGTTAACCAAATTCAATAGGGATCGTACTTGGGCTAAAAAAATGATATGTGTATAGTTTCGTCTAGATCGGATCATAATTGCGACCTGTACTTTGATTACAAGAATACATGCACAGACAGGCAGACGGACAGACAGACGGGCATAGCTAAATCAACTCAGAAAGCTATTCTAAGTCGATCGGTATAATAAACGATGGGTCTATTTCTTCTCCTTTTGGGTGTTACAAAACAATATAATACCCTGTACCACAGTGTGGTGTAGGGTATAAAAACATATTATCATATACCAAATTTAAAGCCAATCCATTATTTCTATCGAGAATTATCGTGCGCTCCAGCCAAACAGACGGAGAGGCAGACAGATATATGTACCCTCCTCCTTGTAAGGTGAGGGTATAATAATATTAACACATTTTTCCTCTCGAAAATTATCGTGAGCACCAGCCAGACAGACGGAGGGACAGGTTGATAGATATTGCACGAATGACTTAAAATGACCCAAAACGGATTTCCGCCAAATATTCTTGGGGTCTCTCGATGTGTTACACTTTTGACCCGCAGCAACTGATATATCCCTCGTTCACAACAGTGTAGTTATAAAAACCGGATTATGTTGAAATTCTCTTATTTCTACTAAAAGTGCTATAATTTCTAGATTTATACACATTATAGGCATTGTTTACTCCGTTAGGATGCTAGGTTTTAAAAATTAGAGCAAACACATTTTTTGCGTTTTTTTATTTTTTATGTTTTTTCCTATAAACAAAAACTATTTTTTTAAACAAACAAATTTTTTCTAATTGTGTTAACAATTAGTTGCTAAGCTTCTGTTTCCACGTGAAAGTGCCATTACTAACATTTGCTGTGCTCATAATTCCTTTTAATTTAAAGTGTTTCCCGGCTTTATCGAGTTGATCCAAAGTATGATCATAAAAAAAGTTTTTAATATTTTTTCGTGCTTAGGACACCATATTACACAAGAAAATAGTATGTACGGTTGTACACCCTTTGACAAAAAACTTTGTTGCATAGTGTAATCAGAAAACGCATTTTCGAGTATGAGAAATGTTGTAGTCTTCCCTGGGAATCCGTCATATCTTGGAAAAGTTTGTAGGTTCTGAAGTGCTAAACGGACGTGGTTAGGTTAAATGGTGTTACAAAGTAATTCTGAATCAATTGAAATAATTAAAATATATTATATACCATCGCTTCACATTGCTATGCGCAAATATTGTTGTCCCAAAAATTGTAAAAAAAATAAATGGTAGATTTTACAAATTAATGCTTTTCATCCAACTGAAATACTGCATTAAAAATTGCGTAGCTCTAGTAACATCATTCATCTTTTAAATCCACTTATTTTTTTTATAATAAAACCGAAACTCAATCCATTAGATCACAAAATTAGCCACATCATGTGGAAGTTTACTGTTCCTGGCCACTGGAGCTGCACAAGTTTTTGTGTTGCCAATTTTATTTGCCTTTTTTACAGGTTGTTTATTAATACTCTTATTGTCGTAACAAATTCATGTCCCATTTAGTCCACGAATGATGTTATTACATTTAAAAAAACGAAGAGTTTTTATGACACCGGTTTTATTTTATGGACCGTATTGTAATCTGTGGCAAATTTGTTGATTATATTTACATTTCGTTTATACGCGGTCGTCTCTTTCGTTTTACCCCTCAGAAAGAAAAAAAAGAGAGTAAAAATGTAGATATAAAAATGCAAAAAAAAAAAATCATGTAATCGTCGCAGATAAATGGAAAATGGTGAAAACAACTAAAAAACATCTACATTAATTGGAAGCTATTGAAATTGATGTGGGTGCGGGAGGGTGGTCAAATGAAGTGGAAGCTTACATGCCAATGGAAAAAAGAACAAAAAATAATGTTCGTTATACAAGTCCATATGATGATTTTGAATTATGGCCACAAATCGTAGAACAAAGTGGATGTACTTGTACTTCCAATAAATTGAGATTTATATATTAAAAGGAATTACAAGTTGCAAATATAGCACTGACTGAGTGCATTTTTAGTAAATAAATATAAGCAGCTTTATAAAATTTTTTTATCTTAAATAATTCTTGGGATTTTATTTGATTCATTCGCATAGAATTAAATATTTGGCAAAATATGGTGTAATTTAAATAAATAATATATTATGTAACGTATAATAACAATAAATTAAAATAAATATGTTGATGTGAATGCTTGTACCATTCGCAAATTGCCTCAAGGTTATGGGGAGAAAAAAACAATTAGTATGTGTGGAATTGCAGAATTGCGAGAGAAACCAAAAAAACTTTGATTTCAAGGATACATCTACATACGGACGGACGGACATGGTTAAATCGACTCTGAAAGTGATTTCAAGTCATTTGGTATAATAAACGCTGGATCCACCTATTCTCCCTTTAGGCGTTGCAAACAACTACGCAAACTCATAATACTCAGGACCACAAACAGATCAGTCTTAGTACATGTATTAATTAGGCTTAAATCAAGTATTAATCAGGCTTGAATCAAGTACTTATAACGCATAATTGAATCCAGATTTTCTTCATTGAAGCCCATTTCGCATTCAAATCGGTACATTAAATTTTTAAATCAATCGCCTCTATTCTTGAATAGCGGCTCAAATGATTTAAAATGCCCTAAAACGGAATTCCCCCAAAACATACGTAGGTCACTCCATCGATGTGTTTAACTAATAACGTAAACACCTCCACTAAAGTGCGAATATAATAATTTATTCATTAAAAATTATGTAGATACTCATAGTGTTCACTCATATTCATATTCGTCCTACAACAATTCTCAATAGAACTCAGAATAATATCTGAAATTGGCTTTAGAAATCAATAAATATTTTCCATTTTCAAAACGGACATATGTGACAGACCAAATGTGCCAACAGTATTCATTTATTTATGTCCCAAAATGAAGCCTTTTTAAAAATAATGACAATGAGCTCTGTCAAACAACTGTACAAGTAAATTACAATATATTATTGAAACACTACTCTTAAACAAAATACATATTTATGAATATAAATTATATGGATGACATCAAGAGTTTCATTTTCCGCAAACTATATGAATGTGGACTGACATAAATACATACGTAAGTATGTAAATATGTATTGAGGTGTTGTAGAGAAAGAGTTATTACATATGTTACCAAAATAGGGCTCCATTTAGAAGGACATATTTATAAATATTTATGCTATCGAAATGAAAAGTATTGTAAATTGCATATCCCAAAATACGAACACATTTTTGAAATTGACATATCATCCTTATGTAAATGGATAACATTTAAAAATAGCAAAAAAAAGTAATTATTTATAGAAATTGTGTTTGTTGTGTATGGGTTTTGTTTAATTAAAACTATGTCAACTTTGGATTTGAATAGAAATTAATTTGGAAAATTGGATGGAGAAGGATATTTATTACAACTAGTATTGTGTGGATAAAACTAGCAAAATCGAGTGGAACTAAGCAAAATCGAAAATTAAATGAGTTAGGAAATTCTGAGAAGGACTAACTAAAGGATAATTTAATAAGGCTAAAATCAACATAGGAATTTCTTGTTTTTTAATCGAAAATATATGAAGTGGACATTTTTATGAATATAACATTCTATTTTAAAAATATATTTTTATGAATTTTATAACAATTGGTATATTTGAGTTGCTAAAACAAACCACCATTAACTAAATTTACTGTGTATACTTGTGGTAGGTTTTTTGCCAATTCATTTAAAGTTCAATACTTTTTATAATTTTGTTTGTGTTTTTTAAATTTATTGTGAAAACAAAAGTCCGATTCATGTTGTTTGTGTTTTTTTAAATTTATTGTGAAAACAAAAGTCCGATTCATGTTGGTTTCTTATTTGTAAGTACTTAATAAGAATTTTTAGTGACTTGTAGTCAATCGTCATTCCACTGTCAAGAATATAAACAGGGCAATAACGATTAAGATGAAACTAACTTGGGTAGAGAACCTTTTCATACTTTATCTTATGATAAAGTATGAAAATCGACAAAAAATACTTTTTTTAGACAAACTTTGTCTCGATAATATGGGGAAAAATCAATAATTTTTGATCACTATCATAGTTATTCTACTCTACTCCGACTCTACTCCGACTCTACTCCGACTTTACTCCGACTCTACTCCGACTCTACTCCGACTCTACTCCGACTCTACTCCGACTCTACTCCGACTCTACTCCGACTCTACTCCGACTCTACTCCGACTCTACTCCGACTCTACTCCGACTCTACTCCGACTCTACTCCGACTCTACTCCGACTCTACTCCGACTCTACTCCGACTCTACTCCGATTCTACTCCGATTCTACTCCGACTCTACTCCGACTCTACTCCGACCCTACTCCGACTCTACTCCGACTCTACTCCGACTCTACTCCGACCCTACTCCGACTCTACTCCGACTCTACTCCGACTCTACTCCGACTCTACTGTACTCTACTGTACTCTACTCTAATATACTCTACTCTACTCTACTCTACTCTACTCTACTCTACTCTACTCTACTCTACTCTACTCTACTCTACTCTACTCTACTCTACTCTACTCTACTCTACTCTACTCTACTCTACTCTACTCTACTCTACTCTACTCTACTCTACTCTACTCTACTCTACTCTACTCTACTCTACTCTACTCTACTCAACTCTACTCTACTCTACTCTACTCTACTCTACTCTACTCTACTCTACTCTACTCTACTCTACTCTACTCTACTCTACTCTACTCTACTGTACTGTACTGTACTGTACTGTACTGTACTGTACTGTACTCTACTCTACTCTACTCTACTCTACTCTACTCTACTCTACTCTACTCTACTCTACTCTACTCTACTCTACTCTACTCCGACTCTACTCCGACTCTACTCCGACTCTACTCCGACTCTACTCCGACTCTACTCCGACTCTACTCCGACTCTACTCCGACTCTACTCCGACTCTACTCCGACTCTACTCCGACTCTACTCCGACTCTACTCCGACTCTACTCCGACTCTACTCCGACTCTACTCCGACTCTACTCCGACTCTACTCCGACTCTACTCCGACTCTACTCCGACTCTACTCCGACTCTACTCCGACTCTACTCCGACTCTACTCCGACTCTACTCCGACTCTACTCCGACTCTACTCCGACTCTACTCCGACTCTACTCCGACTCTACTCCGACTCTACTCCGAGTCTACTCCGACTCTACTCCGACTCTACTCCGACTCTACTCCGACTCTACTCCGACTCTACTCCGACTCTACTCCGACTCTACTCCGACTCTACTCCGACTCTACTCCGACTCTACTCCGACTCTACTCCGACTCTACTCCGACTCTACTCCGACTCTACTCCGACTCTACTCCGACTCTACTCCGACTCTACTCCGACTCTACTCCGACTCTACTCCGACTCTACTCCGACTCTACTCCGACTCTACTCCGACTCTACTCCGACTCTACTCCGACTCTACTCCGACTCTACTCCGACTCTACTCCGACTCTACTCCGACTCTACTCCGACTCTACTCCGACTCTACTCCGACTCTACTCCGACTCTACTCCGACTCTACTCCGACTCTACTCCGACTCTACTCCGACTCTACTCCGACTCTACTCCGACTCTACTCCGACTCTACTCCGACTCTACTCCGACTCTACTCCGACTCTACTCCGATTCTACTCCGATTCTACTCCGACTCTACTCCGACTCTACTCCGACTCTACTCCGACTCTACTCCAACTCTACTCCGACTCTACTCCGACTCTACTCCGATTCTACTCCGATTCTACTCCGACTCTACTCCGACTCTACTGTACTCTACTGTACTCTACTCTAATATACTCTACTCTACTCTACTCTACTCTACTCTACTCTACTCTACTCTACTCTACTCTACTCTACTCTACTCTACTCTACTCTACTCTACTCTACTCTACTCTACTCTACTCTACTCTACTCTACTCTACTCTACTCTACTCTACTCTACTCTACTCTACTCTACTCTACTCTACTCTACTCTACTCTACTCTACTCTACTCTACTCTACTCTACTCTACTCTACTCTACTCTACTCTACTCTACTCTACTCTACTCTACTCTACTCTACTCTACTCTACTCTACTCTACTCTACTCTACTCTACTCTACTCTACTCTACTCTACTCTACTCTACTCTACTCTACTCTACTCTACTCTACTCTACTCTACTCTACTCTACTCTACTCTACTCTACTCTACTCTACTCTACTCTACTCTACTCTACTCTACTCTACTCTACTCTACTCTACTCTACTCTACTCTACTCTACTCTACTCTACTCTACTCTACTCTACTCTCTCTACTCTACTCTACTCTACTCTACTCTACTCTACTCTACTCTACTCTACTCTACTCTACTCTACTCTACTCTACTCTACTCTACTCTACTCTACTCTACTCTACTCTACTCTACTCTACTCTACTCTACTCTACTCTACTCTACTCTACTCTACTCTACTCTACTCTACTCTACTCTACTCTACTCTACTCTACTCTACTCTACTCTACTCTACTCTACTCTACTCTACTCTACTCTACTCTACTCTACTCTACTCTACTCTACTCTACTCTACTCTACTCTACTGTACTGTACTGTACTGTACTGTACTGTACTGTACTGTACTGTACTCTACTCTACTCTACTCTACTCTACTCTACTCTACTCTACTCTACTCTACTCTACTCTACTCCGACTCTACTCCGACTCTACTCCGACTCTACTCCGACTCTACTCCGACTCTACTCCGACTCTACTCCGACTCTACTCCGACTCTACTCCGACTCTACTCCGACTCTACTCCGACTCTACTCCGACTCTACTCCGACTCTACTCCGACTCTACTCCGACTCTACTCCGACTCTACTCCGACTCTACTCCGACTCTACTCCGACTCTACTCCGACTCTACTCCGACTCTACTCCGACTCTACTCCGACTCTACTCCGACTCTACTCCGACTCTACTCCGACTCTACTCCGACTCTACTCCGACTCTACTCCGACTCTACTCCGACTCTACTCCGACTCTACTCCGACTCTACTCCGACTCTACTCCGACTCTACTCCGACTCTACTCCGACTCTACTCCGACTCTACTCCGACTCTACTCCGACTCTACTCCGACTCTACTCCGACTCTACTCCGACTCTACTCCGACTCTACTCCGACTCTACTCCGACTCTACTCCGACTCTACTCCGACTCTACTCCGACTCTACTCCGACTCTACTCCGACTCTACTCCGACTCTACTCCGACTCTACTCCGACTCTACTCCGACTCTACTCCGACTCTACTCCGACTCTACTCCGACTCTACTCCGACTCTACTCCGACTCTACTCCGACTCTACTCCGACTCTACTCCGACTCTACTCCGACTCTACTCCGACTCTACTCCGACTCTACTCCAACTCTACTCCGACTCTACTCCGACTCTACTCCGATTCTACTCCGATTCTACTCCGACTCTACTCCGACTCTACTCCGACCCTACTCCGACTCTACTCAGACTCTACACCGACTCAACTCCGACTCAACTCCGACTCTACTCCGACTCTACTCCGACTCTACTCCGACTCTACTCCGACTCTACTCCGACTCTACTCCGACTCTACTCCGACTCTACTCCGACTCTACTGTACTCTACTGTACTCTACTCTACTCTACTCTACTCTACTCTACTCTACTCTACTCTACTCTACTCTACTCTACTCTACTCTACTCTACTCTACTCTACTCTACTCTACTCTACTCTACTCTACTCTACTCTACTCTACTCTACTCTACTCTACTCTACTCTACTCTACTCTACTCTACTCTACTCTACTCTACTCTACTCTACTCTACTCTACTCTACTCTACTCTACTCTACTCTACTCTACTCTACTCTACTCTACTCTACTCTACTCTACTCTACTCTACTCTACTCTACTCTACTCTACTCTACTCTACTCTACTCTACTCTACTCTACTCTACTCTACTCTACTCTACTCTACTCTACTCTACTCTACTCTACTCTACTCTACTCTACTCTACTCTACTCTACTCTACTCTACTCTACTCTACTCTACTCTACTCTACTCTACTCTACTCTACTCTACTCTACTCTACTCTACTCTACTCTACTCTACTCTACTCTACTCTACTCTACTCTACTCTACTCTACTCTACTCTACTCTACTCTACTCTACTCTACTCTACTCTACTCTACTCTACTCTACTCTACTCTACTCTACTCTACTCTACTCTACTCTACTCTACTCTATTCTACTCTTACTCTACTCTTACTCTACTCCGACTCTACTCCTACTCTAATCCTACTCTACTCCTGATTACTACGAATAAATACTCGTACATATTATAATGGTCACTACATGCAATTTCTGATTATGATGATTTCAGATATTTAGCTCTTGTGGGCAGCATAAAATAAAACCGTATCTCCAAAATAGTTGTCCTCTCAATTTCATTGTTATGGACATATTTGATGATAGACATTCTCTATTGTTTGTCTCAAGTTTGTGTAAGTGGAGAAAAATCGTCTTTAATTATCTCATGTCATTGCCAAATATTAAGGATATAAAATACAATTTTTATTGTGACGAGGGTGACTGCAGTATCACAGATTAGGGATGTAACGAATATTCGCATTCGCATATGCGAATTATTCGCATCATTTTAAAATTCGCTTTCGCATTCGCAAAAACCATCTTTGGATTATTCGCTTTCGCATTCGCTTTCGCAAAAATATATTTCAGTATTCGCTTCCATTTATTGAAGTGTTAACTCTCCTTATTCCCTTCACACAATTTGAAGATATGTGTGTGCTTGTGGTAACTGGAGGTAAAACTATGGAAAACAGTCTTAATACTTCAATATCCTGGAAAAGTATCAATTTAGTTCCATAAATTTGTTGGTACTAAAGGCTCTAACTATTATTCGCATTCGCTTTCTCAAAAATGCATATTTCACTATTCGCTTTCGCATTCGCATTCGCAAGAAATATATTTCAATATTCGCTTTCGCATTCGCTTTCGCTAAAGCCACTTTCGTTACATCCCTATCACAGATACCCTTTTTAGATATTGTGTCTGATATGCATAACAAATTGAGGGTTTCCTCTATAAACAAAATAAATAAATGAACTATTTTCGTAAACCTAATGAAAAAAGAAAACAAAGTCATGGCATCTCCTCATCGTATGTGGTTATGATTGGAGCATTCTTCCAAACGAAACAAATTCTCTTTAAAATTTAATTTTTTTGGGGGGAAAATGATTAGTAAGCGTTGTAATTATTCTAATTGGAATAAAAATAATTTTTAATTGTTTCAAAATAAATAAAATGACAGACAAACAAAAGAAAGATTGATAGAAGACAATTTCTTGAAAGAGGTAGTTTTTCCTATTTCTAGGTATGCATTGCTTTATTTTAGAAGCTAATCTTTAAAACAATGACATTTCATAAATAGACTTTCATTTAATTAAGTAATTTTGCCTATTTCTAAGTATTTATTGTCACTATTTTAAAACTAGTCTCAAACCATACTTAAAATTAAAAAAAAAAATTTAAAATTTAATAATTTTTCCTAATATGAATTGTCATTATGTTAAAGACAACAAATAATTTTAGGCAAGGAAATACCATAATTTAAATAAAGTCAGTTTCTTAAAATTGAGTAATTTCTTCTATTTATATGTTCTGAATGAAAAGTAAGCTTTAACATGTACATATTTCGCATTGTGTAAATTGTAATGCAGTATTCCTGTTATGGCATACAAATTTAAATTAGTATTTTTTCACTCCCCCAAAATGATGTCAGGTAAGAGTATTTTTTTTTTTATTTTTTTTTGTGAATCAACCATCAATAAAAACATTCAAAACAAATCATGATTGTTTTATAATTAAAAATTTGAAAATCAGTTTGTTTTTTTTTCGAAAAATGCATTCTCGTAAATAAAATTGTACCATCGAAAGTAATTGTATCTGTCAATCATTCTAATGAATTACCCACAAAAGTGGATTGAACTCATGCATGTATTTCAGTTTATTTTTTTACTCTGGAATGTTGAAAGCAATTGATTTTAGATATCCATTCAGTCATTCAATATCCAAAAATTTTAAGACTCATTAATCTTAAATTATCGTATGTCACCGCACCTCATCGACGGAAAAAGACAATCAGAATGTCATGGGAATTATTTACAGAAAAAGTTTATATATGACAGTAGCTACATAAAATGTTCATACAAGAGGTATTTTTAATCATTCACACATACCCAAATGAACAATTTTCGGGATCGAATATAAGTAAAATAAAATTCGCAGTCTTTCGTTAGTATTTTTTTTTTTGTTTCGATAAACGGAATAGGCGAATCAAATTAAATTAGCCATAAACATTTTTAGTCACTTAATTAAATTAGCTATACATATATTTCTTTAGAGTCACTTATGTTATTCACGAAACATTTTATTTATTATTTTTGAACAAGAAATACATTTTATCAAAGACCAAAAACAACAAGCACACAAGAATATTCATATTAAAGTAAGTAAGGTTTGACATGAAGATGGCGTTACAACATATTGCAAATAATGAACTAGAACTCATGCCGACAAATAGATGACTAATGAACTACAATCTTATCAACATTGACACTGGAATTATTTATTAAAATTGCAATTATCTTTCTGACTCTTTATCAGCTGTCAGATAAAAATAATAATGAAAATAGGTTCTGAATGAACCAATACATCATCCACACCACTTACAGCTTAAATTTCAATATTTGCATATTCCATATTTGCCAAAGATAATATTCTAATTTTCCAAACATATTTAGCGACATTTATCGCTCATGTTTCTACTTATTCATATTTCTGAAATACATTATACGCACATGTTAGTGAGAACGTAAAGCATTTTCGCTAAAAAAGTAAGAATTTCTCATTTATTTAACCCAAAAAAATCTTAATATAATATTGGAGGTTCGTTATTAGTTTTTCTCTGGATGATTGTAGCCTTTTAAGCCAATTCAAGCCTCATTTTTACTCAAAAAGTACGAACTTAGGAAATCTGTCATTAGTTCGCCTCTGGGTGATCGCATATCGAGTCTTTTTATACCCTCACTTTAGTGTGACGAGGGTATATATCATTTGCTACGGAAAAAAGTGTAACACATCGAAGGAGTGACCTAAGACCTTAAGTATGTTTGGCGGATACCCGTTTTGGGTCATTTTAAGTCGAATGAGCAATGTCCGTCCGTCTGTCTGTCTGTCTGTCTATCTGTCTGTCTGTCTGTCTGTCTGTCTGTGTGTCTGCTGGCTGGTGCGCACGATAACTCTCGAAAGGAGTAACCGATTGACCTCAAATTTGGTATGTGGTAATATTTTTTTCTATCTCCGGCTAAGTTCGAAGATGGGCCATATTGGTTCACTCCTTCTAGTACCTCCCCCACAAAGGGTTAAAATGTTGTGAAATATTGATTCTTTAATAACTGCTATACTACTTATTCGAATCTTTTGAAATTCCACACATAGTATAAGCTTATTAGTCGTTATCAACTCGAGAAAAATGGGCGAAGTCGCCACGTCCCTTTTGGTACCTCCCACACAAATGCACCATTTTGCACCAAAAGTTAACAGCTTATAACATTAATAACAGTGTATAAAAATACTTGAAATTTTGTACAGTATTATGCTTTTATATTGCCTACAGTCCAGGGAAAAATGGGTGTTGTTGTCACGCCCCTTTTGGTACCTCCCACACAAAGGTACCTTTTTGCACCAAAAGTTAACAGCTTATAACATTAAAACCAGTGTATAAAAATACTTGAAATTTTGTACAGAGTAATGTTTTTATAGTGTCTATAGCCCTGTGAAAAATGGTCGTTATTGCCACGCCCCTTTTTGTACCTCCCACACAAAATGCCCAAATCATATCACAATTTAATGTCTCATAACGTTTATACCAGTGCACATAAATGCTTATAAGTCGGCACAGTGCAATGAATTTAAAGTATCTAATGTTCAGCAAAAAAAGGTGTATTTGATAAACCCCTTCTGGTACCTCCCACACAAATTGACAGAATAATTCGAGTAATATTCAATATTACATTACTCACAAAGTGAGGGTATACCTTAGTCGGTTTACCCGACTGAAACTTTCTTACTTGTTTTAACAATTTTTAATCTATTACATGAGAATTTCGAAAATCCACTACAATTTCATTTCTAGTTTATAACGGGTGATCAATTAAGACTTTTTGTAATTGTAAATTAAACACATTTGGAATATTCATTATGACCCGTTTTACGTTTATATCGTATATGTACAGGTTAACAACTTTGAGCTTGAAACAATGCTTTATTTGACTGTTCCGACTATACAGCTAATACACTGAGAGAAAAAAGACGATGCAAAATCAACTCGTTTGGGGACAATTTATCCCCGTTCACATAATTTGTGATTTATAAAGACGTGAAAAATAAAAATGAACGAGGAAGAAATATAATTTAATGACCAGTTCCATATTGTAGATGAATCTGTGGGCTGTATGGCGAGTGAGAAGAATGAAATGATTCCGAAATTCAATGACGGTTTTCTATTGCAGACATTTCTCGAATCATCAGATATGGAGTCGAAATTCGACAATCGGTTTACACGACTGAAATTTCTTACTTGTTGGTGCTTTATTTCATCACATACGGGGTTGGTTCATTATAATCAACTAATGTGCATTTATTATTTACGTATGTGATTTGTTTTTCTCTGGGTATAGTTGCTTTTGGTTTACTATGATCTATCACTTACACGAATCAACTGTTGAAATTTTCTATCAAAAGAATAGTTCTGTACGTCAAACATCGAACTTCAGGGATGAAGCTCATTTTTGGTTGAAAGGGTACGTAAATAAGCCGAATTGTCGTATTTTAGTGTTGTTGAACAAACAGCATTATATACCGACATTTTTGTTTGGTGCGCTTTATGGGCCGGCAAATCCGTTGGTCCATATGATGGACAGAATGTTACTGGGCCATATTAGTCTACTCCTCCTAATACCTCGTATATTTTATATATTACCATTTTGTACAAAAAATTAGCATCTAATATAGTGAATACCATGGTGTATAAATATTCAAAATTGTTGCCATTAAATACCAGTATATTTTCTCACCTTGTGATGTTATACAAATATCTTATCCCCAAAGGAAAACATCTGAAAATTTCCATTATCATATTTAGTAAATTTTTCTATCACAATATAAATTCCGAAAATTCCTTATACTTGTCTGGGAGATCATCGCCATATTTTCTCCACATACACTATATACCGATGACGTTGTCATCATTGGAAAAGTTCCAAAAGAAAATTCCACAAAAAATGCCACCGCTAATCGTTGTAGTTATAACCTTGACTTTCCTTCTGGCATTGATTTTGTCTTACTCTAATTACTTTTCATAGGCCAACAAAAAAATAAACAACTAGTACTATCTCTACAATCCGTCAGAAACAAAAATATTTGCATTTCTTGTGTCCATTCGGCAAAATGTAAACAAATTAACCATATACATACAAATATCTATTGGCAACAATTTCTGCTAATTAAGTTGACAAGTCAATTTGACTTATCTAAAAGTCAAAACAAGAAGAGAAAATAATCTAAAGAAATAATTTAAGACCAAAATATGCTAATTTTCTTCCAACTGAAAGAAGCGAACAAAAAAACCAACATACGTAAAATACAATATAAACAATATTCGACATCAAATGGCAAAAAGGCGGAGTACATATACCCACAAAACACATAACGAAGTCGGTTCAATAAGTCAGGGAAATGGTAAATATCATAAATTGTTTCCCCACTTAAAATTAATTTTATTTTTTTTTTTCGAAATCATTTTATGATTAAAACTTGTTTTTAGATAAACGGTATAAGTCAAGTTGTTAGGCACTTTGAAGAATCGAAAATTGGACATTCAGAGTGGACTATCTATTGCGAAGTCAGGAAAACCATTGAGTGAAATTCTGTTTAAAATGTCAGAGATTGTTTTTCGGGTCAAAATAAAGATTCCAAAATAAAGATTCCAAAGAATAAAGATACCAAAAATTCCAAAAATTCCAAAATAAAACCAGTATGGAAAGGCTAAAGTCGGGCGGTGCCGACTATACAGGGTTGCCCATATTCGACGGACCCATCTGGCAACGCCATAACTTTTGACAGAGATGTCAGATCGCTTAATGACATACCGCGTTTGAAGCGTCAGTCCAAGCAGATTTTTACCATGGAACAATACACGCCACGCGAGCGCTCTGAAATAGTTGAAATTTACATTCAACAGAAGAAGTCAAGTCAACGTGCTTTTAAAATATTAAAAAATGTGAGAATTGCGCCTTCTAAGAACACCATTAAGCGTTTATACGAAAAATTTTCGACTGGTGAGGCTCTTTCTAATCCGAAGAGGCCAAATAAAAGTCGACCAAGGCGATCGGCCGAGAATATCGCTGCCGTACGAGCCAGTGTTGAGAGGTCCCCAAGAACATCCCAAAAATGCCGTTCTCAGCAGTTGGGCATGGCTCGGTCCACTTTACAACGGATTATTCGCGTTGATTTGCATTTGTTCCCGTACAAAATTAAATTGACGCAAAGATTGTTGCCTGCGGACAAGCCTCGTCGATTGGAATGGGCCCAACGAGTCCGTGGGTCCGTCGAATATGGGCAACCCTGTATATATGATACCCCCGATTTGACATGTAAGCGCTGTAAAAACTGTATTTTATATCCGGTCAGTATGAAATTCAGCAGAAAGAGGTTTCCTATTATATGAATGAACACTTTTAAATTTGGAAGAAATCGGTTCAGATTTAGATATAGCCCCCATATATATGTTACCCCCGATTTGACATGTAAGCGCTGTATAGACTGTATTTTATATCCGATCAGTACGAAATTCGACAAAAAGAGGTTTCTTACTACGTGAAGGAATACTGCCAAATTCGGAGAAAATCGGTTCAGATTTAGATATAGCCCTCACATATAAGTAACCCCCGATTTGACAACTGTATTTTATATCCGATCAGTGCGATATTCGGCAGAAAGAGGTCTTTTTACATGAATGAGTATTCAGGGAAAATCGGTTCTGATTTATATATAACCTCCATATATATGTTTCTCCTGATTTGGTATCAAAGCGCTATAGAAGTTGTACTTTACTTCCGATCATTAAAATTTTCCAGAAAGATGTCTCTCAATTTAGGAACGACTATTGCTTAATTTAGCGATTATCGGTTCAGAATTAGATAATATGTTCCTACCCATTTAACAATTATTCCATATTACTATCGCAATGACCCTTATCATTGTTAGGGAGGTGTAGGGTATTACATAGTCGGCCCGCCCGACTTTTTGCCTTTCCTTACTGGTTTTTAATTATATATAATTATTATACCCTCTACCATAGTATGGGGGGGTATATTTATTTTGTCACTTCGTTTGTAACACCAATAAATATTGATCTGAGACCCCATAAAGTACATATATACATATATTATTAATAGTCGTAAAATTCTAAGACGCTGCAATATATAATACTTGAGCTAGGTGGCTGAAATTTGGTACTATATTTCTTATATCTACAGGTATGTTGGGAATGAAAATGGGCAATATCGGCCCATTTTGGGATATAGCCCCCATATATAGCATCTCCCCGATTTGAATTCTTTACGTCGTAGAGACCACAAATGTCTCCTGATCGGGCTGAAAGATGGTAGCTGGGGTATATTTATACCCGAAACCTTCACACGAACAACGGAAGTCATATGTCCATTTTTTGGTATAGCCCCCATACAAAGTTCCCTCTAGATTTGACTTCGTAACGCCACAAAAACGTAAATTTTTAACGAATTAGACTAACATTTTGTGTAAAGAGTTTTTTTTGCACCGGAAACCATGCGATCCATGGTGGAGGGTATATAAGATTCGGCATGGCTGAACTTAAACCGTCTTTACTTGTTTGGTATAGCCACGATATATAGCTTTTCTACGATATGACTTCATGTTGCCATGTAGAACACAAATTTCAACTGATGGGAATACAAATTGGTAACAGAAGTATATTTATACCAGAAACCCCGCACACGAATAACTGTCGTCAAAGCTCCATGTTTTCAAATTAGCTCTCATATAAATAACAACGAACAATTGGGTCAACTACTCTACAATATAAGAACAATTGGTTCATCTACTCTACAGTATTGGGTCACCTATTCCACAGTAGACGATAAATTGGATCATGTACTCTTGCAATAGACCAACAATTGTATCATCTACAATACATTACTACCCTACTTCACTATGTATACATTTGACGACCAATTGCTTCGTTCTTTCTTACTCAATGAAGCATATAATTTACAGTATATGCACCATTGGGTCATGAACTCTACATTAGATGATCAAGTGTGTCATCTATTCTATAGTAATGGTCGTCAAATTTGGTCTTCAATACTATAGTAGACTACAAAATGGATCATCTACAAACAATTGTGTCGCCTTTTCTACATTAGATGGACAATTGGGTACCCTTTTACACAATAGACGAACAATTGGGTCATTTACTTACTGTTGACGAAAAATTGGTTCACCTACTCTATAGTTGACGAACAATTGGGTCATTTACTCTACAGTTGTCGAACAATTGGTTATCTACCTTACACTAGATGACTAATAGGATCATATATTCTGCAGTAGACGATCAATTGGATCATCTACTCTGCAGTAGATGACAAGTCTGTCAATATACTCTACAATATACGAACAATTACTTCACCTACTCTACAATAGACAAACAATTGAGTCATATACCATAGAGTCGACGAACAATTGGGTCACCTACCCTACAATTTACGAATGAATGGGTCATCTTATTTAAAGTTGTCCAACAATTGGGTCATCTACTCTACAATATAAGAAACTTCTCTACATTAGACGGACAATTGGGTCACCTACTTACTATACAATAGATGAATAATTGAGTCACCTACTAACAGTTGACGAAAAATTGGGTCATCTACTCTACAGTTGACGAACAAATTGGTAACAGAAGTATATTTATACCCGAAACCCTGCACACGAACAACTGTCGTCACGGGTCCATGTTTTGATATTAGCTCTCATACAAATAATACTCCGTATTTCACTTCTTAATGCCATACATAGAAACCAAATATATAGGGTCATATAGGTCCATGTTGTGATATAGCCCTCCTACAAAGGTTCCACTTATTTTGTAATAAAAATAACATGTCATAACATTATCTCACCGATTTAGGAATGATTAGAATTGTCTAAAGATATTGGAAAAATTTCCAACTAGTCAGGTATCAGACCACACGGGGAATTTTGGTTTATGTATAGATTTTAACGATATGACTTCTTATATGCCGAATTATCGAACACCCCTCGTAACGTAGACATATTTACTCGTAATACGATTGCCTGAACCAACCAAACCAAACGCAAAGAAACACTGAATGATTGACGTTTAAGTGACATAACGTCAAACATTGTTTATGGGCTCCCGCACAGTGAGTTCAACGTCGCCAATATATTGACACATTATACCAATAATCCGCAAACAACAACGAATACCAATGCTGAAGGAAAACACAAATTGTGTACGCACGCATAAATATTTCATCATTAATGAACGCATACGTATGAGCATGCGCAAACCGATTGGCTACCACTAGGAAAGCTTCAGTTTTCCTACATATATAGGTGTGTATTTAGGTGCTCACATTGATCGGTCCCAAGGCTTTAGGGCATTAAAGACAAGATAAGTAATCGATTGTACGTGAAATTCATTGACAATATTGATTTATACATGATTGTGTTTACATGCTACAAAAACATATGTATTTATGCAAAAAAAGGGTTGCCATATGTGGTGTGATAGCTTCTGACAAATCTGGTTAAAGATCTACATTTTTTGAAAAAGAAAGAAATAATCCATGTTAAAAGTAAAGAATCAGGAACTGAAGAAATTTTACTTCGCTCGATCTAAATACGTGTATTTCGCATTTATCACATACTGTACATATGTTCCAATCAAACCAAACAAATAAATTAGACATCATAGCTGACACATTAAGTAGCACGCTAATTTTTCCATCTGTATGTATATGTTAAAATATTCAAAGTTTCCCAGGGAGGGAGTGTCTCAGGTGTTAAGAAACACTTGTTAACGATTAAACATTAAAAGGGGTAGAGTCTCATTTAAAATAGACAAAGAAAAACTAAAGTCTGATGTATAAACACAAAGAAGAGTTGTTTGATCGCAAAATAATAATGTACGTGAAAAAGTATCCAAGTCTCAAACCATATTGAGATATAATTGTGGCGCCACCTACATGTGACATAGTAAGATTCTGAAGGGTCCCAAAATGTATTATATATATATTTTGATTATATGTATTATATATATATATGATTATATTTAACGGCTCTTCAAAATGGGCTTCCGAAATTTAACAGTTATTAGCGAAATTTAACATATTGTTGAAGCTATATTGTCCAATTGGCTGTCGTTTCTCCAGTCTGTTTTGCCATATAAATCTAAAAAAGATCCAAGAGCGTCCAATGCATCTCGAAAAAGTCACTGTTTGAGATTCTGCAAAGCGATTTGTGGACATGGTCATCTCACAATTGACCCCGTGAGACTTTTTCTTGTGGGGTTTTCTGCAGTTGCAGGTCACCACTAACCTCACCAGCCCTAAAAGACAACATAGCCCATGCCATCGGTCAATTTCAGCCTGATTTATGAGCCAGGGTCATGGAATTTTGGAAACTATGTTTTAAATAAATTTTAAGATATGATACGCTTAATAAAATACCATTTTTAATATACATTGCAATTTTGAATAAAGACAATATATGACCAACTAAATTTGTGACAAAAGTAATTTCGTTGCGAACTATCTCTAGCGCAAGAAAAATGAAGCAACTTGATAGCCTCGATTAAAGCCCAATCTCGTGCTGAGCTGGAGAGAAAAGGTGTAGTCTCGATAGATCCAGGGCAGATTGTAGCAAGGTCATCCCCATTCGTTCCGGTGGCGTTAGCCTCAGATATGGGGTTGAAGTCAAATAACTGATAATAATTCCTCATTGAACTTCCTCATTTGAACTATCATGACTTGAAGTAATATGCATTTAAACGTGGCAATTTGCATGCGCCCAGCGGCAGGTTATCAGTAAAATCTTCAATACCTTCAGCAAGATTTATAGCTTGAGAAAATGCCATAAATGCTTTAACCCAATATGGTGGTCTTGAAACAAGCCAAGGAAATATTACCACATACAAAACATGTCGACCAAGTGGGACATCTACGGTATAGTAGAAGACCAATTGCGTCAAATACCCTACATTAGGTGACCATTTTGGTCATCACCTCTGCGGGAGACAAAAAATTGGGTCGTGTATACTACAGTAGACGACCAACGGATCATCTACTCTACGATAGCCGAACAGTTGGATCATTCGTTTCTACTCAATGGATTATTCTACTCCACAGTATATGAAACATTGGGTTATCACTCTACAGTATATTATCAATAGGGTCATATATTCTACAGTTGACGACCAGTTGGGTATGGTAGGGCAAACGATAAATTCGATCATCTACACTGCAGTAGACGAAACATCATATCATCAGTAGACTACAAATTGGGTTACCTTACCTACTTTAGACGAATAATTGGGTCATCTACTCTACAATATACGATCAATTTGGTCATCTACTCTACAGTAGACGACCAATTGAGTCATATACTCTACAGTTGACTAACTAATGGTTCACCTACTCTACAATAACCGAATAATTGTGTCATATACTACACAGTTGACGAAAAATTGGGTAAGCTACTTTACAATAAACGAATAATTGGGTCATTTTTCTACAGTAGAAGACCAATTGAGTCGTCTATTCTACAGTAGATGACAAATTGGAGCATATACTCTGTGGTAGCTGACAAATCAGTTAATATACTCTTCAATGGACGAATAAATAACGAAAAATTAGGTCATCTACTCTACAGTTGACGAACAAATGGGTCATCTATACTACAGTTGAATAACAATTGCGTCATCTACTATACAGTTGATGAACAATTGCGTCACCTACTCTACAATATACGCATAATGAAGTCATCTACTCTACATTTGATGAACAATTGACACATCTACTCTATAGTTGACAAACAATTCGGTCACCTACTATACAATTAGTGAATAATTGGGTCATCTACTCTACAGTTAATGAACAATTACATCACCTGCTCTACAATGGACGAACAATTGGGGCATCTACTCTACACTGTCGAACAATTGGGCAATCTTCTCTAAAGTTGATGCCAAATTGGGATCATCTACTCTATACGGACAATTGCGTCACCCACTCTGTAATATACGAACAATTGGGTCATCTAGTATACAGTTGACGAACAAGTGTGTCATCTACACTACAATAGACGAACTATTGGGGCACCTACTCTACAGTAGTGAGTTATCTATACGACAATATACGACCAATTCGGTCGTCTATACCACAGTAGATGACCAATTGGACTATCTACACTGCAGTAGATGACAAGTTAGGTAATATACGGTACAATAGACCAACACTTGGATTACCTACTCTACAATGGACAGACAATTGAGTCATATACTATATATTTGACGACAAATTGGGCTATCAGCCCTGTAGTAGACGACCAAAGGATCATCTTCTCTACTATAGAAGAACAATTGGGTCACCTACTCTACAGTTAGACGACCAACGGAACATATACTCTACAGTTGACAAACAATTCTATTATTCGTTCCTACTCAATGGAGTATTATATTCTACAGTATATGTGCCATTGGGTCATCGACTCTACATTAGATGCTCAATTGTGTCATCTATAGTAGACGAACAAATTGGTCGTCAATACCACAGTAGACGAAAAATCTGATCATCTACTCTACTGTAGACTAAAAATCAGATGATATACGCTACAATTGACAAACAATTAGGTCGCCATCTCTACATTAGACGGACAATTGGGTCACCTACTTCCTATACAATAAACGAAAAATTCGGTAATTTACTTACAGTTGACGAAAAATTGGGTCATCTACTCTACAGTTGACGAACAATTGGGTCATTTACTCTACAGTTGTCGAACAATTGGTTATCTACCTTACACTAGATGACTAATAGGATCATCTATTCTGCAGTAGACGATCAATTGGATTATCTACTCTGCAGTAGATGACAAGTCTGTTAATATACTCTACAATATACGAACAATTACTTCACCTACTCTACAATAGACAAACAATTGATTCATATACCATAGAGACGACGAACAATTGGGTCACCTACTCTACAATTTACAAACAAATGGGTCATCTAATTTAAAAATGGAAAACAATTGGGTCATCTACTTTACAATATAAGAACAATTGGTCATCTACTTTACAGTAGGTTACCAATTGGGTCAGACGACCAACTGGATCATCGACTCTGCAATATAAGAACAATTGGTCATCTACTTTACACTAGACTACCAATTGGATAACATACTCTACAATAGACAGACAATTGGGTCATCTATAAGACAGTAGACGGCCAATTAGGCCATCTATTCTATAGTAGACGACCAATTGGACCATCTAATCCGCATTAGACGATCAAATGGAACAACAACTCTAATCTGTTAATATACTCTATAACACCGTTAATGCGTTAAAATGAAAACCGGTTTGTTTTCATGTTAACGCATAGATTCTGATGCTAGACATCAGAAACGCCAAAATATCCATTCTTAGCTTTTTACGTTTGTTTTTGTAAATTGTACATCGATAAGAACGTTTTGATGTTAAACCCTTACTAAAATACCTACAACTTTTTAAATTATGCATCGATTTTCGTTATTTAATCGATGGGGTTATTTAATTCATAGCTGATCAGAATTTACGATAAAATCATAAAAATATAACAATTTTGCATTTTTGTTGTTTTAGGGGGCTTTTATTTGAAAATTATTAAAATTTTCTCAAAAATAGGATTTTTTGTAATGATATTGTACGATATCGGCGAAAATGCTGAACGGATGGAAAATGGTGTTGTAAGATGTTGAAGGCTACTTAATTTTGAATTCTTTAAAACTTTCCTGAACTCATTCGGATATACGGTTTTCGAGTTATAGCAAACAATTTGGTTCAGCCTCTCTATTTTTTCAATATCATGGTTTATTGCGAATTCAAAGAAATAAATCTTTAGGCTAAGGAAAAAATATGTTTAACCACATATTATGGCATAACTAGAGAACTGTTTTTTCGAATAGGTTCAGGAAAATTAAAAAAAAATGTAAAATTAAGTAGCCTTTAACTTCTTCCAAACCCCTGAACAATTTTCTATTCGTTCAGGGGTTTCGACGATATCTTAGAAAACATTACGAAAAAATCATATTTTTTGACAAAATTTTAATATTTTTCAAAAATAAAAATAAAAAATTTTTATAATTTTATCGTAAAGTCTGATCGGTCATGAATAAAATAAGACCATTCCGACACCGATCGATGCATAATTTAAAAATTTGTACCGAGGAAACCATTCACTTCTCTTAAAATTCGAAAAATTGCTCTGAAAATTTGCTCAACAAAGAAACCAAAATTTAACACCTATGGTGATTTCGTTTGTGCAAAAAAAATTTAAAATGTTTTCTACAATTTCCACTGAACCGCATTTTTAGGTTCGTTTGTAAAAATGGTGCCGCCGTATGAACGGGTTTTGATTTCATTTGTAAAATTATTACTTGGGTCACTTTACAGTATACACCCATATATATTAAATGACGACAAATCATTTAATATATCTGTGGTCACAAGGCATAACAGCATATGTCTGTTTTTGAAACTTTTCAGGAGAGAAATTGTAAGTGTTTGAATCGATATAATAATCCATTTGTAATGTAGTGACACAGTCAGATATGTTGCCTTATATATTTAACTAAACGTGGGATCATCACCAAAATGTGTCACAATATGTAATCGAAGATGGGGGACATTATTGCATTAATTACTCGGTTTGAGCATAACTCGAGTTATGCTGTTATGCCTTGTGACCACAGATATGTACTCATCTTCTCTACAGTTGACTAACAATTGTGTCATTCTATTCTGATGGACAAGACGTACATGGTCATGTACTCTGCAGTAGATGACCAAAAGTGTTACCTACTCTACAGTAGACGGACAATTGGGTATTCTACACTACAGTCGACGAAATATTGTGACGTCTACTCTATAGTACACTATCAATTGTGCCAATTCTCACTCACACCCCACTCTAATACGCAACGGCCACTTGCGATTATCACAATTTAGACATAAATTGTGATAGCTACAAATAAATTATATTGAGTTTATTATTCTAAATCTATATACGAGTATACGAAATAAATCGTTTACTAACCGACGTTTCAGTTCCACTGCGTTGACCATACCCCTGTCTGCATCTCGATTACCAAACATGGCATGAATCTGGCATGGAATTGATTTTTGGAATTTTAAAACCAAAACCGATAACCGATGGCATGAGTGCATTTGCATTTGTCTCCTTCAAACCGAACGTTCGATTTTCTTGGCATTTATCTTGTTGTGGGGCTGTCCATTTGGTTTGCTTATTCATTTCCCAAACATTTATTGTCCAGTAACACAACAATTGGAGACTTCTTTGCATTGACAGTTTAAGGCAATCACCGGGCCAGGTTGGAGCACCGGCCGCCTTCTATTTTGACACAAATCTGGCAATGTACTCGTATGTATGTACGTATTCATATATGCATATATGTGGCATGTGTGCTGTATGCTGTTGCGGCTCCTCTAACTTGTGGTAAATTGTATTTGCTGTTAGTGGCTTTGGTGCTGGTGTTGATAGGTTGTCTGTCTGTCCGACCAGAGTGAAACATGTGTGGAGAAACATTTTTTGTCAATAATTTGTGTAATCGAATAATATTGACTTGTCCGGTATTTAAAATGACCAGTTGTAGTTGTTCGACAAATAAATTATTTGCTAGATTATTTACTTATTTGTTTGAAATGTTTAACTTCCTGGATATTGAGTACAGCATTTTACAGGAGATGGGGAAATGTTTTCAAAATCCTCGTACATTATTCCTGGTTTCTGGCGAACAATGAGGTGCACCACTTACAAATAATTAAACTCACCGAAAATGGTCCTACGGTTTATAGCCGTTCCACATGGAATTACGATTTTTTTAGATTGTTAATGTGGCAGCCGGATCTGAACCTGGGTCTTTCGGGACACTACCTACCACACGACGACGGCGTACACAATTATATTAAAAAAACTTTTAATTTAAATAGCCATATTATAATTTACAGCAATATTATTTACAAAACAAGGCATCTATGGCTTCCCAAAGAGTATAGGTAAGAGAGACACAGGGGGGGTAAGAGAAATCAAAAGCTATCACTAGCGTTGAACCAATTTGATTTCTATAAAAAGCTTAATAAAATTTGGCGGATTCCGACATCAGCCATGTTAGCTAACTCACCAAAGAAATGAGAGCATATGGTTGCATGTCACCTTATAGAGAGAGAGAGAGCGGGGCACAGACACCAAAGGTGTTCTATTGATTCCTCCTCCTCTTCGTGTCCACAGCTTCTGCAAAATCCATTCCCTGGTATGTTCCTGTGACCGGGCACCCATATCAGCTGAATACTGAACCGTTCAGCCATCTCGTTAGGATTTCTGCCATTCGCTGGACCTTGTTTAGTATCGCGCAGAAGGTAGATTTTTGCAGAGCCGTCCACCAGACTACAATACCGTACAACATTATCGGTTTGACTACTGCCGTATACAACCAATAAACTATACGCGGGTTCAAACCCCAGCGTTTCCTATTGGCCTCTTACTGGTACACAGCACTACCATGGCCGTCTTTGCTCTTTCCTGAATGTTAGAATTGAAGTTCAACTTCCTGTCTAGTAAAAACATAAATTTCATTCAGAAAAGGGAATTGCAATATCCCCTTGGAGACAGGTGTAACTGGTGGTACCTTATTTCTCCTGGTGAAAATATTTTGTTCCGTCTTGCTCGGGTTAGCACTAAGACCATTATCGGAAGCCCTTCTTAGGGTTGTCTGAATGTCCTGTTGTATTATGTCTCTAAGAGTACTATGAAACTTCCTTCTAACAACTTTTCCACGTCATCGGCATTGGCAACAACTCTGACACCTATCATCTCCAGAGAAAGCAGAATATTTTTCATGGAGAGATTCCGTAGCAGAGAAGCCGGAAACCCCTTTTGAGGAGTTCCCTGCTGACAAATCTGTAGAGGTCAGTATGCTAGCTGAAATGCAACTCTTAATCAGAAGGTTATAAATGAACATAGGTATACCACTATCAAGCCTCACACGCAAAGACAAAATTCGTTTCTGCGAAACGAAATATTAGACAACTACAATTCTCGTTTGCCGGAACTGAAATTTCCTTTGTTGTGACAGAAACTTACTTCGCGTAAGCAATTGTTTGTTCTGACCAAACGAGTTTCAGTCGTTGTAAACGAGAATTGTAGTTGTCTAAATGCGGCTGGATTTACGTCTATATCTAAGAAAGCTATCATGGTATACTCCTTAACAGAGAGAGATCCTGCAATAAAGCTGACTAGACTATGCAGGGCGGTTTTGGTGGACTTGCCCTTGCTGTAGGCATGCTGTTGATTGGATAGTAGCCTGTGATCAATTTTAGTCCTAAGTAACTATCTATTAATCTCTCAAGGGTTTTAAAGAGAAATGGCGATGGATTGATTGGTTATTAGTTTTAGGGCCTGTTTCTGTAACTTATTTTCGTTCGTCTACGGCGAACGATCAAAATTCACTCAGCTATTACTTGAATTCTATAAAACGCAGGTTAGAAATATTTTAGGAACAAGCTTTTTACATGATTTTCTACAGACACAACGAATTATAAACTTCTGTGACTTATAGATTTCTCGGAATTATTGAGTGATTTTTGATCGTTCGCAGTAGACGAACGAAAAAAAGTTACAGAAACAGGCCCTTAACCTTGAGTCTTCGGATGAGCTTTCTGTGTCATTACATATATCTATCCCGGATATATTTCGAGTCGTTCTCAACTTATTCGTGTACGGCTTAAGTTCTTCCTTGTATGTCTTGCCGTCCTGTGGGTATCGGGTAGCCTTCGCCTTATTAAGGAGCTTCCTACAGCACTTCTTTAGCATAACTAATTGAGACGACCAATGTGGCGGTCGTTATTTGCCCCTTGGCTTTATTTTGGGACGAGTCATTAAAAGTTGCAGTGACTCGTTCCACCGTTTCTTCTGTATACCGGATAGTTTGCATATTCATTCCAGGACTTTTTTTGGAAGAGACCCCTTGGATATGTGCCTAATTTTTTCCCAAATTGGCCTAATATAGGGTAGGAAGGCGCAATCAGGAGTCTTCGGAGAAGCTAAACATCAGGAGAAGCTAAACATCTATGGTCGGAAAAGCTATGAGGGTCCAAACATTACAATAAGGAATCCTTCCACCTAAATTCTCGACCAGAGTGACATCGAGCACTCCATGTCTGTTTCTGGTGATAAAGGTAGGTTCATGCCCTCCAATGCAAATCACAGGGTTTCTACTTATAATATATTCGATAAGTAATTCGCCCATTTGATTGATGTCGGTACTTCCCTACATATGATGGTGTGCGTTTACATCACTACACACAGCGAAGAAAACAGAGCACAGCGCGTTCTCTTTGTTCTTTTTGTTTGCCGCTCCTACAAGTAATTGCAATGTACAGTGTGGCGTCTCAGTGTCATTTGTCATATAAACGGAGGCTAAGCAAGCATGGGAGCTTTCTAACTCGAAGCTGGCAGATCTATGTCTTTACTACTAAAAGAAGAAATAAAGTATATAAATGGTTTTCCAACAAGAGGTGTTATTTTGGTATTCAAATAAAAATGCCATTTTTGAGATAAATGATAATATTTCATAATAAAGAGGAAGGTATGCCGTTAATAATGAGCCAAATGGCCACCACGACCACGCTTACAGGACCATATCCTTTTCATGAAATTTTCCATAACCAAATCGCAAAGTGACTGCCCAATGTCCTCGATAGCCTCACGAATTCTATCTTTGAGGTCTTGAATCGACGCTGGGCTGTTGGCGTAGATCTTATCTTTCACGTGGCCCCAAAGGAAGAAGTCGCAGGGTGTTAAATCACAAGATCTCGGTGGCCAATCCATTTACCGTAATTGTTGATCCAACCTCATTTTTGAAAAAGTAAAGTCCAATGACGCCGCCGGACCATAAACCGCACCAAACAGTCACACGTTGAGGATGGAGAGGCTTCTCAACAATAACTCTTGGGTTTTCGTAGCCCCAGATGCAGCAATTTTATTTGTTGACGTAGTAGTGGAAATCGGCCTCATCAGTAAAAATGATTTTTCGATGATTTCCGAATTTTAATAATTTCAATGCGTTGTTGAATCGTGTATCGTTCCACTTTTATACCCTACACCACACTGTGGTACAGGGTATTATAAGTTTGTTTCATGGCAGATGTTTGTAACACCTGAAAATAACACAGCTAGAACCACCTTAAAGTATACCGATCGACTCAGAATCACTAGCTGAGTCGATTTAAGCATGTCTGTCCGTCCGTCCATGTAAAGTTGTTCGTCGACTACAGGTCGCAATTTTACTCCGATCGTTCTGAAATTTTGTAGTTTAGAGTATTTCGCAGCTGTTAAGATCGCTATTGAATTTGGTTGAAATCGGTTCAGATTTAGCTATAGCTCCCATATATATGTTTCGTCCGATTTGGCCCTTTAGTCCTATACAAGCTGTATTTTTACATCCAATCGTTTTGAAATTTAGAATGGTAGAGTTTCTTGATCCATGAACCAACATTGCCGAATTTGAAGAAAATCGGTTAAGATTTAGCTATAGCTCTCATATATATGTTTCGTCCGATTTGGCCCTTTAGTCCTATAGAAGCTGTATTTTACATCCAATCAGTTTGAAATTTAGAATGGTAGAGTTTCTTGATCCATGAACCAAAACTACCGAATTTGAAGAATATCAGTTAAGATTTAGCTATAGCTCCCATATATATGTTTCGTCCGATTTGGCCCTTTAGTCCTATAAAAGCTGTATTTTACATCCAATCGTTTTGAAATTTAGAATGGTAGAGTTTCTTGATCCATGAACCAACATTGCCGAATTTGAAGAAAATCTGTAAAGATTTAGCTATAGCTCCCATATATATGTTTCATCCGATTTGGCTCTTTAGATCCAATCGTTTTTATACCCTACACCACACTGTGGTACTGGGTATTATTTAAATATAAAATGTCCCAAAAGTAAATTTATGTAAACAATTTATACATGAATTACAAAATTTATATATCAGAGGTATTCAATATTACGAGAGTGGTGTAGGGTATTATATAGTCGGCCCCGCCCGACTTTAGCATTTCCTTACTGGTTTGTAATGGCGTTGTTTCTGCTTGTCAAAGAATAAAAGCTTCAAAAGTGACAGCTACCGAAATACCGGGACTTGGCGAGGTGGCAATATAATTACAATATAAGTACGTATCTTCGAGACCTATACGCCTCATCCAATCGATCGATCTTCCAGTTGCCAGTTGGAAGCCCGGAATTGCAGACCTTCAGCATTAGCTTGAGTGCTTTAGCTTTAGTGGCACTAATATCATCCTGCTTCGACGTAATCGGGAGCCACCAACTCCTTAAGAACATCGAAGAGAGCTGAGCATAGTGTGTTCTCTATCTCACTCCACTTGTCACTGTTGATGAACGCCAGCACAAAGTTGTGCTTAGTAACGTCAGCGAAGGACCGTGGAGCAGCGTTACCATTGAACAATTTAGCCCTTTTGGAAGACAGCGGTTCATCTGGAGAGCGCAGCCTTATAATAGGGTTTTCCTGGTATGGAAGTTGACTCAGTATTATGTTCTTTAAAATACTTGCTTTCTACACGCTGAAAAAAATCGCCTCTGTAGTATATTGTCCCAAACATATTCTGCTTGAAACATATATTTTTAGGGTGCACTCCAAATATATAACATTTGACACATACAAATATTATATGTTTGGGAGGATGTTGTTCTAGACAAAACTATGTTTACATCCTAATATTTTTTTATTTGCATATGTTATTTCCCAAACAAAGATCTATTTGCGTGAATATATATCTATTCTTTAATTGTTTTAAGTTTTCAGCAATTGAAAGGTAATTTTTAGAAATTTTTAATGTTAGTAAAATTTTTTTATAATTGAAAATAATGACTGGGAATAGTTAGAAAATAAAAATAAGTGGTTTCAAATAGAAGTTAATGCTAAGTATGCCATTTTTAATAGGAAAGCATAATTCGAAAACATGGAAAAAATTAAAACTAAAGTTCAAAAAATTAAGCAAAGTTTTGAAAATCTTTTTTTAAATAAAATATATTTGGAAATATTCATAAACAATAATTTTATTTGTATTTAAACACATATTTTATAGGAGAAAATTAGTTCGCAAATATTTTTTATTCTTATATATTAACATATGCGTTCTAAATACATTTTATTGATTTTCAAATAAAATTTATTTGCTCGAAAATATATAATAATTAAAAATTTGTATTCCAAGTATATTTTCTTTCGATTCAAACAAACCAAAAAATGCGATTTTGCCCCGTGTATCACTGTATAGAAGCAGGTTGGTCTTTAGCCGAGAGAGTATCTCAGTTTAAATCATAACGATTACAGACCGAAATAATAACGGGCAACCGACACTCCGTGCCCACTTTAGGGATTCTTTCTGCTTGTTGGTCCGAGATACATGGCCAGCTTTCTCAAGTCTTTCAAGAATCCTGAGAACCAGGCGGCGATCACTAACTTCTTCATTGAATGAAGGGAATGTTTGCCATAGAAAGCTGAAGTACAAGGTAGTGCTACCGCCCCAGGTCGCTGGATCACTAGGCTTGGTGTCAGGCCTAGGTTGGGATCCTCGAGTATTAGTTGTCGTCGTCGTTTTCGTTGTAGTTGAATCGTTATCAGTTTTGGGATTTGTAGCCGTATCGGTTATTTGCTGTTATTGTAGTGCACATGTTTTTGTAATTAATCTCCATTGAATGCCCAATATTCCTACATTAGCAGTCGTCCGCAATGTTTACACCAAAAATTACAAATTACCATTCACAAATGAACTTCACAATCGTAGACAATGAACTGTAAATATTACAAAAAATGCAACATCTGCTACAGTTCACATCATCACGAATACTTGGAACGAATAGAAGAGGCAATACATGTTAAACGGTGGCCGAGGACCAAATGCCCGAACGACAATCAAGACTAAGGCCAGATGCAACAAAAAACTTACTTAGCTATGTAGAAGAAGTAGAAGTAATAGTAGGGACAAAACCCATTCGGTAGTCCAAAGATGCAATGAGGGGAAGACTCCAAAAGGCTCACTATTTATTTATATACTTTATTCATTTGTTTATTGTCATACAATACAATAGAAAAAACATTACACTGGTGATTGCTGTATGCCTCCTTTTTCTTTCAATTGTTACGACTCCCCCCAAAGATCTTCTACGATTGTTCTGTTTGTTTGTACGTAGAGTAGAGTTCCAGATAAAAATAAGAAAAAAACATCTGGATTGCACAATTAAAGTAAGACGATGATAAGAAGGGGCGGATAACATTTACATTTCCTACCCAAGTCCAGTCACGGGAAGAAACACTGTCGTCACAATGTGGCCAAGGTAGGTATACGAGGGTTGCTATATATATTATTATCGGCCGGTTTCTGTATTTCTAACGAAAGTCTCTGCGAACGAAAACCTGTCACTCACTTTCGTCAGGAATTTGGTTTCTCTAAGGTTCGTTCATTCGTTCGCCTGGCCTTAAGTCAATGCCGTTAGCAATTAACCAATTGGAAAATAATGTAATTGCCAGATCAATAATTTCAGAACTTGCGGTTTGTGTGGTCGGCCTTAGCAAATACACCTCTGTACTCTTTACACTGGCGATGGCCTTAAAATCAACCCCATTTCTTTCTCTCTCACGTCTCTCTCATTGTGCATTGATGATTTTTTTCATTTTAGCGTGCTGACAATGTTGACTTCTTTATGCCTAAATATGTATACATATGTATACAATTTTATTATTATTTAATTGTTATTACCATAATTAATATCTACTTATTTTGCTTTTAATAATGTTTTCTTTGTCATTGTTCCTATCAGTCGACAAATAAAATAACGTGACCACAATGTACACTCAAATGATTACGTTTTCGTACAAGTTTATTATCGTACAACTTGTCGTTCGCATTTAGTGAAACCCAAATCAGCTGTTTGTCGTCTGTTATGTGAACGAAAGCAAATTTTTATGTTACAGAAACAGGTTGTATATAATTTATATAATAAACGGACTTAAATGTGTAATTCAAAATGGCTTTTTTTTGGCTTAAATATATATAAAACTTTCATTTGGAATTATCATTTGACAAGACTCACGGTATAAATAGTAACCCTCGTATAAGTGTACATTTTTTCTTTAATACCATTTTCCGGCCTTGTGGAATAATTGAAAGAAATTACATCATTTTCATGCCGATGGCCATGTCCAGGTTGTTGACGATGCTTTGGAATCACAAACGGCAGCCCAGACAAGTAGACAATAGAATACATTCGATACAAATTTTTATTGCAATTGAAATTGGGGGTTTTATTTATGTTTTTCTTTTTTTGACTTACGTAAGAAATGAACGGAGAATTATTTGGGTTCAACGACCCCATATTTGTTTCCTATTGTGTCTATGTTTAGGATGGACTGTGGGAAACTGTAATGTATTCTGTGATTTTTTCATATATCATTTTGTTTATTCAAATGCGCTAAGAAAGCGCATTTTATTTATTTACTTTACATTATTTTGTTCTAGGATATGAAAGTAATATTTAGACGTTATATGTCTCAATTATATCCCAAAATAATGGAACATTTTTGGATTAAGTTTATGATCCATTTTAATGAGGTAATAATTTTCTCCTATTTCAGGTTAAACTTAAAGATGACCATATTAGTCCCCTCTTTCTGATACTTCCCCGCAAAGAATTAAGATGTACACGCAAAGAAAAAAACGTTTGGAGGTTTTTTTTTATCGCAAACATAGTTCTTTGTCTCAAACGATTTACTTTTCCCGTATCGGTTGAAATATATCTACTGAATGAAAACGTTAATCGTAAACGTAGTTACTCTTGCTGTACACGGACATTCTTTCGTTACAAAATTTTCATATTTTGCGTTTATGTTAAACGAAAAACGTTTACGGAAACATATTGCATTTGAACATGATTGAATATTTTAAAGAAAGTTGAGAGGATTGGATTTTTATATATTTTTTTATACGTTGAAATAATATGTGCAGATGTGCGTGTACACAGCACAAAAATGCAGATGTGTGAGAAACGTTTTTTGTCCGCATTGTTTCAGTTCTGCAGACGATGGTGGACATTTTTCTTTGCATCCCTCCCACCCATCAGTTGTACAATTGCACAAGATTTGCAATCGTACTTAGCATGTTTTTATCAGTGAACTCAAAATTATTTCAAAGAATCTAATTTATCGGGGGTGCGATATCTCGCTTATAACGGGTGATCCAAGTAGAGATACTTTTTTCAATAGCCTTTTTTGATCACGTGTGAGTCGTGTCATGCTGTCATGTTATTTTTGTTAAGTATTGTTTGGCATTTCATCATGGAAAGACTTACGCCTGAACAACGTTTACGCGTGTCATTCGCCAGTTACCAGTCAAAATGCTCGAACGAGTCATCGAAAATTGGACTCAACGGATGGACCATCTGAGACGTAGCCGCGGCCAACATTTGATAGACATAATCTTCAAAAAATAAATGCCAATGAATGTTCTTTCAAAAGATAATAATAATTCCCCATTCAATTTGAATTGTTTGTGTTTTTTTCTTTAAAAAAAGTAGGGAACCTCGAAATGGATCACCCTATATAAATGATTTACGATAATCGAACACAGTGTTATTAAATCCCCCAAAAATTCTATACTACTATGCCGAATATTTTGCACTTTCATGTACAGTAATAATTTGTTCATCGCTAACCACACGCGGTCTGACAAAGAATTATCAAAACTTGTCCACCATTCTGGCATCTGACATTTCTCACAAAGTGAGGATATACTTTAGTATACTAATATTTTCGTTTTTTTACAATGTTAAAACTATAGAATACAATAGAATCTGGAATAGAAATAATAACCAATAAAACATACATACTTTTCCTGCATGTCTAGAAACTCTCACAATTAATATGCATTAATGTTGACTTACCTGAAAAGATATAAAAAGAGAAAGATTTGATATATTTTTGTCAATTGATAGACAATGATGTATATAGGAAAACAGTAAGGAACGGCTAAAGTCGGGGAGAGCTGACTATATGATAACCTACACCACCTTGAGAGAGCAGAATAGCTATTCCAAATTGCATTGTTCATTCTCAGATCAAGAAACTCCTCTGTCAACTTTTCCAAACGAACAGCTTCTATACAGGGGGAAAAATCGCCATTTTTGATATGTTTGAATTGAAAAAAATATATTTGGAAACAACATTTTTAAATATTATAAATTTGTTAACAAATAAATTGTATTTGAAAATCAAGAAATGTTGTTTGGAACGCATATATTAATGTATTAGAACAAAATAGCAGGTGGCGCAAAAGTAACCTTTCGATGTTATGTTAGACGCGATTGGCGGTCAGCAGCTAACAGCTGATGCACCGTCTGGACTTTGTACGGAAACATCTTCAAATCTTGTACCAAAATTCGCTGTAGAGACCGTCGACTGATACCCATTTGCGTGGCACGTCGTCTGGTCGATGTCGACGGCGCTTCCATGACATCCTCGGCTACAGCAGCAAATATTCTCTGCAGAACGGCTACTCCAGGGTCTGCCACGCCTGGCAGCATCTCGTGTTGTGCCAGTCTCTTCGAGGCGAGCGGCTAGTGTTCGCAGTGTTTCACCATTAGGCGTTGGACGGCCAGGAAATCTGTGCCAAAGTCACCGACCGATTATTGGTCAAATAAATAGTCAGCAATATTCCGCGTTCTGGAGCAGTGTAGCGCAACATTGTTTATTAACGTGTATTTCGCATGTGTTTACTACACAAATGTCAAAATAGAACTGACATTAGGGGCCAATCGCAAAATTTATAGCATTTTCTGATAGGAGGATTACTTTTGCGCCACCTGTTATATTTGCGAACTGACTTTCACAAATAACACACATGTTAACACACAAATATAGTTATTGTTTAAGAAGTTTTCCAATTATATTTTATTTTAAAAAAGATTTTCAAAATTGGCCGACTTTCGATTTTTAGTTGAAATTTTTCCTAGATTTCCTGTTATACTTTACAGTTAAAAATGGCATAAGCAGAATTACATTTGGTTTTACAGCGCTAATTTTATATAATTTATAAGTTTTATATTAATTTGTTTTCAATGTCTAATTTCACAAACATATAAAATTTCTAAAAAATGCCCTTTTAACTTCAGAAAAACAGAAAACTTGCCTTAAAATGAAGGCATTGATGCATTGCCAAAATTCTTAAATACAAATTATTCTTTGTTTCGGAAATATTAGTTCCAAATAAACATATACTTGGATGAAAACATACTCTTGTTTAGAACAACATTTTCCCAAACATATTATGTATTTGTGTGTATAAAATATTATGTATTTGGAGTGTACCCTAAATAAATGTATGTTTCCAGGTGAACATGTTTGGGACAATATACTACAGAAGCGATTTTTTTCAGCGTGTAGCACTTTGACATCAATTCGGAATAAGCGCATACTCGTATATGGGGTCCATATCTCAATCTGAAACGATTTTCTTCAAACTTGGCAATGTTAGTTTCGGCGTAGCGTCATATCGCCCAAAACCATGTATGTTATATCGCCCAAAAAGCGACAGATCGCCCAAACGCAATGTCATAAAGCCCAAAGTTTTTTCTGGACGATATGACATTCCAATTAATATTAAATGTTGCAAAGCATAGCGTTACAAAAGATCTGTAATAATAACCTTGATCATGTAGCTGTGACACATACTAATTTGCCTCACCAAAGACGGCTACGCGTACCAAAGTGCATAAGGATGGCCGGCCTTCGGCCTGGATTAAAGATTATCTCCTCTGAGGTATGTCAAAAGACGGCTACGCTGACCAAACTGTGGCTGCGTTAAAGATTTTCTCCTCTGGGGTATGTCCAAAGACGGCTACGCGAACTAAAGTGCCTTTGCAAAGATACCTTGATCAGCATAGCAGCCTTTGAACATACGGCAGAGGAGAAAATCTTTAACCCCGGCCGAAGGCCTATCACGCAAAGACAGTTTGGTCAGCGTAGCCGTGTTTTGACATACCCCAGAGGATATAATATTTAATCCCGGCCGAAGGCCGACCACACAAGTACTGCACCTACCGCAAATCATCTTGGTCCGTGTAGCCGCCATTTGGCATTCCGACGATTCGAAAGTTGTTTTACAAAAAATTCTCTTGATACATTTTACTTTGACAATCGTGATGGACATTTGAAAATAAATGTGTATGTATATTTTGGGCGTTATAAAATAACATTGTTTTTGGGCGGAAAAATATTAAAAATTACCTACTGTTCAAAATGCTACCGACTGTTCAATGTCAATGTCATATTGCCCAAAAACCAAAATATTCTGCAACAACAACTAACATTGAATTTTTTTGGGCGATATGACATACATGGTTTTGGGCGAAATGACGCTTCGCCCTAGTTTCTGCATCAAGAAACTACTCTTTGCCAAATTTCATAATGATCGGATGTAAACTAAGGAATGCTCAGAAGTAGGTTGCGACTTCCATAGCGCTTAGATGTTCGATTGGAAGTAAACGTATATGGAGGATTACATGTCATGTGAGAGAATTTTTAAAACCGATGTCTTCTGATCGGTACCCGTACCAAGTTTAGTCATATGGGATAGTAGTTATGACACAAAATTTTAACAAGATCGGTTTAGGATTATCCGAGTTGGAGGGTGTTGAATTTTGACATTTACGTCAAACATTACACATTACGTAAACTATTTTTGAAAAACTTAGTGCAAGTTTCATTCCGTTCAGCAGACATCGGTTTTAATAACTCGTTCACTTGTTATGAAATCCCCTACATATATATATATATATATCTATATCTTAATCTTTATATATCTATACCTACATATACATATGTGATTCCAAACATTGTTTTCGTTTATACATTTTGCAATTTTTGACGAATGCCACACAATTTCCATTCTTTTTCAAGATTGATGCATCTAAATAGAAGGCGCCTATAAATTGTCCACTCGTGTTCTTAATTAAAATAATGATCTTGTTGCGATCAAGATCAGTATTTACTTGAAAGACAAAATTGTAAAAGTATTGCATTTTCTCACACAATTTCGAGTGACATCTGCTCTTGATACTTTAAATGTTCGCGTTAATACTTTAAATATTGGCGCCGCCAGTCCACCAAATGAAATTGTAGGCCTGACCGAATGGAAATAATTCACACAGTTCTTTCGGCATTTAAGACAATATTAATTATAAAGTATTTTTGTATTATTTTTCAAGTTCATTAAGCAGATGGGGGAAAATAAGCCGCTTGCTAATGACATGGAATGGACGAATGCAATACACAGCACCCACAATAAATTGCAAATTAATTCTCACGGTATCATTGTTTTCGGACGAATATATATAAAAATGAATATTTGGCCAAATCTCACGAATTTATAGCCATCCCAGCAGCAGTTTGTTGCTGCTGTTGCAATTTTTTGGATAAACACAACAAATAAATACTAGGAAAAACTGAAAGTATTTTACAAACACACATACATTCGACAAAATAAGCAAATAATTCAGCAAAATGAATTATTGTTTTGTAAATATAATAAAATACTCTCAAATAACAAACAAAATCCACCGGCACGCACAAAAACTGGAAAACAATATACATACATAACAATGATTTAGGAAGATTTATTTGTTGCAAAATACTGCTCCTCTAATTCAATGAATTTCATTTGAAAGAGAATATTTTGGAAAATCATAAAATGTACTTTTTTAAAATCAAATCACGTACAATTCACAAAGCAAATATATGCATTCATATTTGTAAAAAAGCTGAGGTCAAAATGTTAAGCAAATTAGTATAGCATTGAATGCTATAATAAATTTAAGGACACGAGGCATTATCGTTTTCAATGCTTTGTCTGAGTGGATTTTTATCCCCTCACCTTAGAGAGGAGGGTATATATCATTTGCTACGAGCCAAAAGTGTAACACATCGATGTAGTGACCTAAGACCCAAAGTCTCTTCGGCGGAAATCCATTTTGGGTCATTTTAAGTCATTTGAGCAGGCGGCCGGAAGTTGGACCCCAAGAAAATGCACCCCAAATTGAAAATGAAAGTGCGTCCCAAATTTGGGGCCTATTTTCGTTACAAAAACTGATTTAGGAAATTACACCCCAATCAAGAAAACAGCATGAAATGACAATAAACCCCAAAAAAACTAAGAAATTTTCTCGCCTTAATACACGTATACAAACATATTTTCTAATTATAAATCTATTCCTGTGCGGTCGGCCTACGGCCTGCGGCCTCTGTTTAAGACTTTTTCCTATGGACAGGATCCAAAATAAATAGAAAATAAGCCCCAAAAAGCAGAAAAGAAATGAAAGTAAACCCCAAAAATCAGTCAAAAATGAAATTAAGCCCCAAATAAAATTGTTGTTCTTTGATATGTTATTTTTTGGGGCCCATATTCATAAAAATAGTGGGGTGTATTTTCCTGGGGCCCAATTTCATTCCGCCATTTGAGCAATGTCCGTCCGTCCGTCTGTCTGCTGGCTGGTGCGCACGATAACTCTCGAAAGGAGTAACCGATTGACTTCAAATATGGTTTGCGGTAATATTTTTCTCTATCTTCGGCTAAGTTCGAAGGCGGGCCATATTGGTCCTTCTAGGACCTCCCTCACAAAGAGTTAACTTTTAGTGAAATAATGATTCTTTAAAACCTTCTATACTACTTTCTCGAATCTTCTGAAATTTCGCACTTAGTATTAGTTTGTTAGTCGCTAACACTTTTTGGTACCTCCCACACAAATGAACCATTTTGCACCAAAATTTACCAGCTTATAATTTTAATACCAGTGAATACAAACACTTGAAATTTTGTACTGCGTAATGCTTTTATAGTACCTCGAGTTCACAGAAAAGTAGGCATTATTGGCACGCCTATTTTGGTACCTCCCACACAAATGGACGATTTTGTATCAAATGTAAACAGCTTTTAACTTTAATATCAGTACATACTGTAAAGTTATTAAATGCAATTTAAATTGATAATAATTTAATCAAAACAAAAAAAAATTACGAATATTTTTTGGGACTCAAGGTGGGGGGATTCATAAGTCGGTTTACACGACTGAACTTTCTTGTTTTTATCACGGTTCACTTATACCATTCAGGGCATTCGATTTGCATTATAAAGAAATTCCATACAAACTTAAAAAATACATCCCTCCAGAAAAACTACCGTTTTGCAGTTAGCATAGTTTAGAATGGAGGTATCGATATAACAATTTGTATACGATCTCTTTGGTGGAGGAGTGTATATATCATTTGCTACGTTCCAAATTTGCAACTCATTGTATGAGGGTCCTCCAATCCTAAGTATGTTTGGCGAAAATTTGTTTTAGGACATTTTCCAATTGCAACTTTTCGCGCGCTAATTGCATTTTTTTAACCCAAAAAAACACTTTCATGAGCAATATTTTAGCTCTCGTTAAGAGTTATCTTTTTGCCATTGACCGATTCCCGATCCGACCCCGACCGTTAAGGAGCTAGAGCAAAAATAAACTTTCCGTTCACATTTGAAAATTATGCTAAGTACATTTTTTTTAAAAATCCAAAAGATCCAGTCGACCTACGACCTTGACACCCATGAGCAATATTTGAGCTCTCGTTAAGAGCTATCTCTTTTCCATTGACCGATTATGGCCACGTGCCACACAGCAAATTAAACAATTGAATTGTTGCGAGAAAAGTTTGATTATTTCAAGAAATTGTGATATTGAATGGCCTCCAAGAAGTTGTGATTTAACACCATTAGACTATTTCTTGTGGGGTTATTTGAAGTCATTGGTCTTTCGAAATAAACCAGACTCTCTTCAAGCTTTACAAGTCAATATTGAACGTGCCATTCATGACATACGACTTGATTTAATGGAAAAAGTGCTCGAAAATTGGGTTCATCGAATTCGTTCTAGCAGAAGAAGTCGTGGAGGCCATTTGAATGACGTTTTATTTAGAACTTAATTGTATCGATTGTACTTCACATTAAATAAAAAACTTTTGAATTTCCTTAACTATAAGTGTGGTCTTTTTCAATGAACTCATTCATATCAAAATCCTGTATATTGTTTTCTGTCTCAGGTCAAGATGGGCCATATTGCTGCACTCATTCGGGTAGCTCCCCCACAACAATTTAGAATTCAGTCAAGTATATTTCTCTAATATTTTCTATACTATTTATCCGAATCTTCAGACTATTTTATGTAAATATTTGTAATACCACGACAACCCTAAGACATGTTTTGCAAAAATATCTCACAATACGCATATTTTGTAAGACCCAGGCATAATAGAAACGCAGCCCCTATAGAAATTACCGGCAATAATAAAAACATGATAGAAAGACGAGACATTTCTGTGGGGAATGCGAAAAAAGCACATTGCATTTTAGATGCGAAACCCACTTTTAATACGTATCTATTTCAAAATACCCAAAGCTCAGGACAAAAGTTAATAATCATTGGCACCCAACGATTCGGAGAATAAGGAAAGCAAATGCCAAAAAATGCCGACGCCATTTGCGAAACGTAGTGCGTATCTCGTCATGACGCTTATCCTAACATGTGTCGCCTCCTAGCTCATCATGGTGAACAAGTGCTGCGGCGTTGCCCCACTAGATCGATGACACCCAAACAACAACGAACACTGAGCATTTTTGGGGATTTGAATCCTTTGGATGGGGTAGAGGAAAGAGGGCGCTATTAGCTGGTAGCTTGAGTTTCGAGACAATTGTACGTTTTAAATTTTTTCCTCTCTCATTTGCACATTTTTTTGTTTACATTTCGTTTGGTTTGTTTGACTACACGCGAAGAAAAAATTCTTTGTCTGGGAATGAAACTAGAAATAAATAAACTTCATGTTGAAGGCGGAAAAATTGCAATGGAAAGGGTGGTCCAAGCAAAACGCATGATGTTAGTTGTAAATAAAACAAAACGTTTTCAGAGACTTATGTATCTTAATATTTTTTTATTATGATAGAAGGATTTATGTGTGAAACAAAATATCGGCCAAATGCTCGCCACGGCTTCAGTGACATACCTCTATCCGATGCTCCATATTTTCAATGACTCTGAGACGTTCAATGTCGTTAATATGCCGAATTATCTCATCCTTTAGCTCTTGAATTGTTTTTGGCATACAGACGTACAATTTTTATTTTAAATGTCCTTAAAGAAAGAAGTCAAACGGTGTCAAATCACTTGATCGTGGCGTCATAGCCACGACGTTAGATAACACGGCCATTGAATTTCTCGCGTAAATGAGCCATTGTTTCGTTAGCTGTGTGGTAAGTGGCACCAAACTGTTGAAACCACATTTCGTCCAGGTCCATATCCTCAATTTCTGGCCACAAGAAGTCCTTTATTATCTCACGATAGCAAACACCATTCACGGCAAATGCTTGGCCGACCTCATTTTCGATGAAGTACGGTCCGATGACACCGCCAGCTCATAAACCACACGAAACAGTCACTCTTAGTGGATGCATCAGCTCTTCAACAATCACTCGTGGATTCTCATTTGCCCAAATGCAGCAAATCTGCTTATTAACGAATCCACTGAGGTGAAAATGAGCCTCGTCTTCGTCTATATGCATTTTGATTTGAACGCCCATTTTTGTAAAAGGCTTCAACAATCTTAACGCGCTGCTCAATTGTGCACCTCTCGACGGTTGAATTTGTCAAACACTGAAATAAACAACGTCAAATTAAGTTGGGCACAAAAACTTGACGGTGTGACTCACAATTAACATCGTGCACAATGGTTGAACAACCCTTTACTGGAAATCAAATTCGAAAATAGTTGGAAAAGAAGCAAACCAAACCCTTGGCAAAGACGTCAAATTCGAAATAGACTGAACAATTCTTTGCTCAAAACATCCACGATATGTCGACAACCAGGTTTACATTTTTATTTCGGACATAAATACGATCTTCAAATATTTTAAAAACAATTATTGCCAAAAATAACACTAAATGAAATTAGAAATCTATGCGTACATTGTGGCTATATAGGAAAAAGGTGGGTCTGCAAATTTAATAGCAAAACTAGATTTTGGGGAGTTCCATCCTCACCCAATACCCACAAGTTGCAAAAAATCTTCTGAAGCCTGACAATAATGCGTCAGAGCGTGATTTTAGTTTGTGCATTTGCTATTCGATAACATTTTTTTAAAAAAATTAAGATCTAAAAACTTTTATGTTTAATAGATTGAGGCATACTATTTTATGAAACCAGAACTAAATTTCTTTTATAGTAAAGTTCTTTTTTTATTTTTTTTTTTTCCAAAAGTTACTTTTCGTATTTGGAGCATTTTTTTTTTAAATATATCGTGATCCATTTCGAGGTTCCCTAATTTTTTAATGAAAAAAACACAGAAAATTCAAATTGAATGGGGAATGTTTATTATCATTTGAAATAACATTCTTTGGCATTTATATTGTGAAGATTATGTCTATCAAATGTTGGCCGCGGCTACGTCTCAGATGGTCCATCCGTTGAGTCCAATTTTCGATGACTCTTTCGAGCATTTCGACTGGTAACTGGCGAATGTCACGCGTGATTTTTTGCTCCAAGTCCTGAATCGAAGCGGGTTTGTCCGCATAAACATAACCCCACAGGAAAAAGTCTAACGGTGTGATATCACACGATCCTGGTGGCCAATCGACCGGCCCAAAACGTGAAATTATCTGCTCACCAAAGTGTTCTCTCAATAAATCCATTGATTGATGCGATGTGTGGGAAGTGGCGCCGTCTTGTTGAAACCAAATGTCGCCGAGATCACGAGCTTCAATTTCAGGCATCAAATAGTCGGTTATGATGGCACGATAACGGTCGCCATTGACGGTTACGTTCTCACCGGCATCATTTTTGAAGAAATATGGACCGATGATTCCGGTTCTTCGCATCGGGAATCTGTCAATGGCAAAAAGATAGCTCTTAACGAGAGCTAAAATATTGCTCATGGGTGTCAAGGTCGACAGGAAAGTGTTTTTGTTGATTTTAAAAAAAATGGACTTAGCGCAATTGGCGAAGGATGATTTTGATAATAAAACTGAATAATTTATAAACGTTGTTCATCCGCAAGTCTTTCCATGATGAAATGCCAAACAATACTTAACAAAAATAACATGAGAACATGACACGATTCACACGTGATCTGTCTAAAAAGGCTATTGAAAAAAGTATCTCTACTTATTTCTGAATGAACGGTTAAAAAATGCGCCCTCTAGAGCGAAAATATGTCTTATCGATAGAGACCTTTGTATGGTACGCTATTGTAGTGGTTGCGTTCGCAAACACAAGCACTAACAATTTGTGAAGTATATTCTATACGTTTATAAGGAATGTGTTTGTGTATTTTTCACGACAGAAGAACCGTACAAAACGCTAACAAAACGTTTCTTACTGTTTTTTCCGAATTCTGCTTTAATTTATTTCCTGTAGAAAACACTTAATTTCTTCATGTGTACTCAAATATGTTCTTGTCCTTCTACATATTCCATAGCATTCTTTATGTAAAATAAAATAGCGTTAAATGAAAATTTGTCTGTATTTTATATATACATATGTATTACATTTTACGTAGCACATACGAACATATGTAGGTAAACACGCTCGAATGCAAGGAGACATTCTCATATATTTCTTTGGGCTGTGACGAAGGATAAAATACATCTACAGAAAACCCTGGAATATTAACTAATTTTTTAAAGTCTTTCGGCAGCGATTATTGGCATTTCGGAACAAATTTTATATAAAACCAGTAATGAAAGGCAGAAAGTCGGGCGGGGACGACTATATAATACCCTACACCTCCCTAACAATGCGATAAGGGTCATTGCGATAATAATTTGGAATAATTGGTAAATGGATAAGAACATATATATGTGGATATATCTAATTCTGAACCGATTATCGCTAAATTAAGCAATATTCGTCCCTAAATTGAGAAGCATCTTTCTGGAGAATTTAGTAATGATCGGAAGTAAAGTACAACTTCTATATCGCTTTGTAACCAAATCAGGAGGAATATATATATGGAAGTTATATATAAATCTGAATCGATTTTCCTTGAATACTCATTCATGTAAAATAGAAACCTCTTTCTGTCGAATTTCGTACTGATCGGATATAAAATACAGTCTCTACAGCGCTTAGATGTCAAATCGGGGGTAACATATATATGGGGGCTATATCTAAATCTGAACCGAATTCCCCCAAAATTTTGTATTGTCTGTAAGTGTATCACGAGACCACTCTCTGTTTTTTACAAATCGGTTCAAAAATGTTGCTTATACAGTGCATATATGCCAAATCAGTGGTACATAAATATGGGAGCTATATGCAAATCTGAACCGATTTTAACCAAATTCGATAGGGATCGTCCTTGGGCCTTAAGAAAGATATGTGCAAAGTTTCGTTGAGATCGGACCATAATTGCGACCAGTACTTTGATTACAAGAATACATCTACAGACAGACAGACAGACGGACAGTCAGACTGACATAGCTAAATCGACTCAGAAAGTGATTACAAGTCGATCGGTATAATAAACAATGGGTCTATCTCTTTTCCTTTTGTGTGTTACAAACAAATGCACAAAGTCATAATACCCTGTACCACAGTGTGGTGAAGGGTATAAATACTAAACACTATATATTATATAAATATTTTTTAATGAGTACCTTAAAATTGTTCGGAATAATATATTCCTTGCTTTTTCCCAAGAAGTACAATCGTTACATCCCTACAATATTTCCATAGAAATTCCCATTTTTTTATATACGTAGCAGCGCTAAGAATGACTTAGACAGCCTGTTGAAAGGCCTATCTAAACTAATGATTTATATCTAATTGTTGAGAACCCCCATAATCGAAAATAATCCCAAAGAACAGAAATGGTTTCATAAAATCAAAAGTGGGAAATACAAAATCTACCACAAAAACACAAATTGAATAGTCGAGGGAAGGAAAATAACGACGGAATGCGTTTGACTTGGAATAGATCTTGTTCAACTATCTTTGAAATAAATTTCATATAACTTGAACTAAAAGCTAGTGGACCGCAGGCCAAAGCCAACACTACTGCATCCAGCTGTTGGTTTTTAAGGTAGTGTATTTTTGTCACTTGACGATTCAAAAATACCTTGCTTCACTTAGAAGGAACCCTTTGGTCTTCAGTCAACATCACAGTGACAAAAACATGAAATAACTTTCTTTACAGAACAATTTCACAATAATTCGGGAATCTCTTCGTGTTGCTCATTATCCTCAAATACGGACATTTTGTTTATGAAGCACACCCTATGTTGCTCGATGATGCACACCATATGTTGTTCGAAGTTTACTTTTCGCACAGAAATGTTGTATTAATTTTCGTAATACAGTTGAATACGTTGGAGACGTTGTTGGACTGTAATTCTTTCCATGATTAATTGTCAAAACACAGAATCAAAAAAATTACGGTATGACTAAATATAGAATTGAAGTGTGAGGCCCTTTAGCGATCCGTCTCTGCTTGCAATAATATATATGTCCCAGTGTGATTATTACATTCATTGTATTTGTGTTTGTTGAAGATGTTTTCTCTAACTGACAACAAATGTCAAATGACATTTCTGTTTAACAATTTCATTGTCAATTGGTTTAAACGATGTGGTACAGTGGGGGAAATGTGTGCTAAGAGAAACCCATAATACAAAGTTAGTTTTCTAGAATAGCGGATGGCGAAAACCACTTATTAGCTTTAGCTTTAGCTTTAGCTTTAGCTTTAGCTTTAGCTTTAGCTTTAGCTTTAGCTTTAGCTTTAGCTTTAGCTTTAGCTTTAGCTTTAGCTTTAGCTTTAGCTTTAGCTTTAGCTTTAGCTTTAGCTTTAGCTTTAGCTTTAGCTTTAGCTTTAGCTTTAGCTTTAGCTTTAGCTTTAGCTTTAGCTTTAGCTTTAGCTTTAGCTTTAGCTTTAGCTTTAGCTTTAGCTTTAGCTTTAGCTTTAGCTTTAGCTTTAGCTTTAGCTTTAGCTTTAGCTTTAGCTTTAGCTTTAGCTTTAGCTTTAGCTTTAGCTTTAGCTTTAGCTTTAGCTTTAGCTTTAGCTTTAGCTTTAGCTTTAGCTTTAGCTTTAGCTTTAGCTTTAGCTTTAGCTTTAGCTTTAGCTTTAGCTTTAGCTTTAGCTTTAGCTTTAGCTTTAGCTTTAGCTTTAGCTTTAGCTTTAGCTTTAGCTTTAGCTTTAGCTTTAGCTTTAGCTTTAGCTTTAGCTTTAGCTTTAGCTTTAGCTTTAGCTTTAGCTTTAGCTTTAGCTTTAGCTTTAGCTTTAGCTTTAGCTTTAGCTTTAGCTTTAGCTTTAGCTTTAGCTTTAGCTTTAGCTTTAGCTTTAGCTTTAGCTTTAGCTTTAGCTTTAGCTTTAGCTTTAGCTTTAGCTTTAGCTTTAGCTTTAGCTTTAGCTTTAGCTTTAGCTTTAGCTTTAGCTTTAGCTTTAGCTTTAGCTTTAGCTTTAGCTTTAGCTTTAGCTTTAGCTTTAGCTTTAGCTTTAGCTTTAGCTTTAGCTTTAGCTTTAGCTTTAGCTTTAGCTTTAGCTTTAGCTTTAGCTTAAGCTTTAGCTTTAGCTTTAGCTTTAGCTTTAGCTTTAGCTTTAGCTTTAGCTTTAGCTTTAGCTTTAGCTTTAGCTTTAGCTTTAGCTTTAGCTTTAGCTTTAGCTTTAGCTTTAGCTTTAGCTTTAGCTTTAGCTTTAGCTTTAGCTTTAGCTTTAGCTTTAGCTTTAGCTTTAGCTTTAGCTTTAGTTTTAGCTTTAGCTTTAGCTTTAGCTTTAGCTTTAGCTTTAGCTTTAGCTTTAGCTTTAGCTTTAGCTTTAGCTTTAGCTTTAGCTTTAGCTTTAGCTTTAGCTTTAGCTTTAGCTTTAGCTTTAGCTTTAGCTTTAGCTTTAGCTTTAGCTTTAGCTTTAGCTTTAGCTTTAGCTTTAGCTTTAGCTTTAGCTTTAGCTTTAGCTTTAGCTTTAGCTTTTTTTTTTTTTTTTTTTTTTTTGGGACGTAGTGATAGCGCACTATCATCTAGTGGTCCTACACAAGAACCACCACCCCGGAACCGCTTTCGCATTACTTCGGGGTGGGTTCGATATATGCTTTATTTTTGTTAGCCTCTTCCTTCTCCTATTCCCCCGTCCTAGTACATATTTTTTTAGCTTTAGCTTTAGCTTTAGCTTTAGCTTTAGCTTTAGCTTTAGCTTTAGCTTTAGCTTTAGCTTTAGCTTTAGCTTTAGCTTTAGCTTTAGCTTTAGCTTTAGCTTTAGCTTTAGCTTTAGCTTTCTGGTGACAGACTACGTAAGTGGTCCAGAAATAAGCGGTATTGCACGAATGAGCGTGGACCCGCCCCATGTGATCCAAGTGTTGAAATTGAAATATCTTGAACAACTTGTTAGTGGGAGTGCAGTAATTTAGTTTTTATGTATCTGGTGGCAGGCTATCTGATTGGTACCAAAATTGGCGGGATCGGACCAATGTGCGTGACCCTGCCTATATAAGCCATATTTTGAAATTGATACATCAGAAGAATTTGTTAGTGAGAGTGCAGTAATTTTGGCCATATGTATTTGGTGGAAGTCTACGTAATTGGTAAAGAATGGACGGGATCGGAAATCTGGGCCAACGAAGTGGACCGGGTCCAGCCACTATTATATAATTTAAAGTAACAAAATGTTGATTTTCTTAAAAAAATTAAAATTAAAAAAAATAGTCCATTGTCCTACGCTGTTGGAAAAGTTTTTCCGTCCCCTCGCATTGAACCAATTTGATAGCTTTAGAAATCTCAAAAGTAACATCAAGCAAACCTGCTAATTTCCCACAGAAATGAGAGCCTAATGTAGCCTGCCACCTTCTAGAGAGAGCGGGGCATAGACACAGAAGTTGTTCTATTGATTGCGTCTCCTTTTCCTCTTCGCAGCTTCTGCAAATCATTTCGACCTTCAGATCTTCTCTCTGCGTGCCGCACAGAGTGATTATGGTGTCATAAACTCCATTAGCTTATTTTTAATTTTCAATGAAAAAGATAATTTTCCCAAGCTGATCTTTCAATAAAATAAAAGGTGGAAATGTCTTCTTCCGATTAAAAAAAATAATAATTGAAAATTTTCGGAAGAGGAAGAAAACTATAGAGACAACCCTATGAGAGGTTGATCTGTAATTGATGGTATTTTGTTTTTCTCACTGTGCAGTTCAGTTTAGGATCACAGGGTTTCCTTCTAAATGATAGAAGCTATTTGGATAGCCAAGTGAATAAGAAAACGACATTGAAATCCAACACCAACCGTATAATGACGTTTCGCTGTTGTTTAAGCAGCTTTTTAGATGCAATAGGCCTTGAACCGTTATGACAGATACGATATGTGAGACGTCATATCGGCGGCTTAATGCTATTTTGTTCCATACGCCATTTGGTACGATTGAAGATTGAACGCATTATAATTTTTGAGTAAAAACGGGACTGAAAAATTACACACGCTAGAGGCTTGGCCTCATATTCCAGTTTTTCTGGAGCGTGATAGGTGGTTTTCTGCAATTCCCTATGCCCAGGAACCCAAATCAGTTTAATATTAAACTGTTCAGCCATCTCGTTAAGAGATCTGCGACAGTCGAGATCAGTTTTTGACTTCCGAAGTATAGGTTGCAGGGATGTTATAGCAGCCTGACTGAAATATATACCCTCTTTATATAGAACATTAATTTGCACTCATTCAGCTATTTCTGCCTGGCAGAGTGATCACGCAAACTTTTTTCAATGGATAGCTCAAACTCCTTAGAAAAGACATCAAAGACCACGAATATCATATGTCCTGGGATACGATCATTCCATTTTATTCTATCAGGTAAAAGAGTGAAGTACTTTTGGTTAAAAAGTTGTTCAGACATAGTGCAATCAGAAAGGCCTGGAAAATCTGGCATTGTGTCTGGAATGACAATATGTCCGCAGCCACTTCCAGACCAGGGTGACAGGATATTTATCATGTATTTACACCTGATAAATGTACATACATATGCTCTATTTCCCCCACTGTGTTTTATTGCTGTAATTGTCTTCTCACTGGATAACTGGTGTTTCAACGTATTTTTTTCCAACAGTTTCATACTGTGCTGCTTGTTTGTAAATGCGAACGTACATATGTATGTCAGAGTGGATAAAACATACAATTTGACTTTTATTGCTAAATTTGTTCAGGGCTGTCATTGTTTTTGCCATCACCGCTACTACAGCTGCTGATGTTCGTTCTTCATTCCCAACGAATTGTTTTTGTTTTGCATTAAAAGGGATTTACATGTTGATTAACTTGGGAGGTTTCGCCCTCCCACCGCCAACACGGATAATAGTATCAACCACGATTCATTGATGGGGGAGATGGTGGGAATAATATTACCTCCATCCCTCCACTGATTGGGGTCTTGGCAGCAGTGGTCTGGAGGCCATGACCCAGTCAGTACTAATAGTGGATTTCATTTTATTAACAGATTTTCGAAGGGGGATCAACAAGTTGATTTTTTTCATAAAAGTCAACTAACGTCTATTACTTGTTTTTTGTTTAACGGATTTTTTTGACATTCAACTATGTTTGGGGGCTACAACTGTTAGAGCTTTGTCTCTAATCCAACTAGTGATGTGAAAATTTAAAGCAACAAATACTTTTGGAGTTGTGGACATTTAAAGGATTTGGTTTGATGCGTAAAATCGAGACAATTGCTATTTTTATCAAAAGATTTAATAAAACGAATATATTAGATTTAATTGTATATTCCTTTGTTTTTATTTTGGTCTTTAATTAGATTAGATTTTGGAAAAGTAATGTAAAATACGGAATGGCAAGACATTGAGATGATTGTTACAGAAGTTATAATTTGTTTAGGCTTTTTCCAGATGGGCAAAAAATGCGACAATTTTGCGCTGGACAGTAGATCCTTAAAATGTCTTCTTTGTACCGAAATCCGAAATATCCATTCAACATATTTGTTTAATTTCCAGTTGAAAAATAAACTCTAACTTTAAAAATCTTTAAACTCCGAATGATTACTTTCGAAGTTTTTCACTATTCTGAATTATGGTACATGTCTACAAGACATTATACTTATATTTTTGTTGTTGTATAGTAAATTTATATTAACCTCAACGTATGCGGCATATAAATTTCAAAAATGTGTTTGTCATTAATTTAAAAAGTTGCCAAAGCTCACTCATAGTCAGCAGGTAAAATTATGCAATTTACTATGGACACAAACATTCCTTAAGACGCAAATATTTTTTGTGGTATCTATGCCAATTTATTTAATTGAAATTTGAGATAAAACTACAACTGGGTCACAATTACCAGATATCATTGATAAATATGCACAGGAATGTTGACATGAGTCTTGTTTTACATTCTTGAATTTTTTTTAAGTTTAACCTTAAACTCCGGATTTTAGCATGAGTACAAGATAGTTGCGATGAATAGAATTTACATACTTTTCAATGGCAGAAAGGCAATTAAGACGCTTGAGTCAGAGAATGATGCAAAAAAACATACTTGAATTATGCAAAACATTGAAGAAACATGACTAACAACAAGAACTCTCAAAACGTCTTATATTACGTCAAGCTTAGATACACTTGAAAAAAATTAATAAAACAAGTAAGAAAGTTGCAGTCGGGTAAACCGATTAAGGTATACCCTCACTTTGTGAGTAATCTATATCTATATATATAAAATTGTTGCGTGACTGGCTGACTGATTGACTGGGTGTCTTTATGACAACGAATCGGGGTATTCAGTTTTTTTTGTATTCGTAGTTTTCGGGGCACAGTGTAAAATATAGTACAGTGGCTTAAAAATGTCAAACATGGATCAATGGTTCCAGGGTAACTTTTGGAACATAAACTAGAGATTTTTAGTAATTCTAACTTTAAGAGGCACAGTGGGACACGACGGGTTAATTATGGAGCATGGGGCAAAAAGGGAACAATCTTCTAAAACTGGAACTTAAACATGAGATATGAAGAGTTTATATGGTTTTAGGAGCACTGTGGTCAAAATAGTGGAGTGGAGAAAATATGATTAAATATGTTACAGTCGGGGAAAAAGGTTTAAGTACGCTAGCGTGGAGACACAATTTAAATACGAGTACGGTACAGTGAGACAAAAAATTTTTAAATATGGTACAGTGGGTAAACATTTTGTACAGTGAGATACAGAGTTGAATGGGGCACAGTTGTGCAAAAAGGGTTAACTATGGTACAGTGGGGTAAAAATAGTTATATGTATATGGTAAATTGGGACAAATGGGTTAAAAATGGTACAGTGGGGCAAAAAGCGTTAACTATGGAAGAGTGGGGCAAAAAAGTATTTCCAGTGTGACAAAAATGGTTAACTATACAGTACAGTAGGGCATAATTGTGTTAAATATTGTACAGTGGAGCAAAGAGGGTTAAATATGGTACAGTGTGGCAAAAACTGTTAAATATGGTACAGTGAGACAAAGGGTTTGATATGACACAGTGGGCCGAAAAGGGTTAACTATGGTACAGTAGGGCACAATTAGTTGAATATGGTAACGTGGGACAAAATGGGGTATATATGTTACAGTGGGGCAAAAAGCGTTTACTATGAAACAAATGGTTAAATATAGTGGACAAAATATAGTAGGACAAAAAGGTGTAAAATTTGATTCAGTGGACCCAAAACGGTTAAATATGGTACAGTGGGTCAAAAAGCGTACATAGTACAGTGGGTAAAAATATGGATGCAGGGAGAGAGGGTAAGTTAAATATGAAATAAGAATGTTTTTTTTTTCAAAATGTATGCTTTTAGTAGCACTGTGGTGCAAAAAGGTTAAAATTGTGATGCAGTTGCGGCAAGCAAAAATTGTTCAATATGATACAGAGGGTGAAATATGTGTTAATATGGTTAAGTGGAGCAAAAAGGGTGCGGTGAAGCAAAAATGTTATATACGGTAAAAAGGTTATATGTGGTATGTGGGTAAAAAAGGAAACAAAATAGTCCCACATATGTATAAAAATTCGTACTTTAGAAGCACAGTGTAATAAAAAGTGTTTAATATGGAACAGTGGTGCAAAAGGTGTTGAATGTGGTCCCTGAGTGCAAATGTAGCTCTTACAGCATAAACCAAAGCTAAGAATTGTTATTTCCAAATAGGTTCATCTACATAAACCGTGGGGAAAAACATGTTAAATAAATGGCACAGATAGGGGACCAAAATGTTGAAATACGGCCTAAGCTTGCGAATTTGGATCTTGAAATATCAATTATCATTCTAAAATATTGGACATTCGTGAAAAATTGGTTAATTATGACACACAAACGGTTAAATGAGGTACAATGGAGCGATTCACTTTAGATTTTTAAATTCGTACCTTTATAGACACAGTGGGATTTTATATTGTACCAGGGTGTGAATGTAGCTATTGGAACATAAACAAGGGAAAAGTTGCTAACGTATGAACCAAAAAAAAATAGTTTTTCAACGTCCAGAGGTACAGTGGGAAAAGGAATAAATATTGTACCATGATGTCAGGGTAACTCTTGGAACATAAACTAGAAATGAAACGAGGGTTCGTATTTTATATATAATAGTAATCAAATCTTCTTCATTTTGCACCATATGTAATAATCATGTAATTTTGAAAGAAAGAGGTATAACTATTTTACAGTAACCTAAACAGAAAATAAATAAAAAATGGGGCTCCGCAGCCCCCATCTTTTATTTATTTTTAAAGCTAGTGTAATATATAAGACCGGGTTAAAGCTAGTGTAATATATAACATTACTCTAATTAATCTGGATTTAACAAATACACATATTTTTTGGTAAGCAGTAGATTCTTTAAACACATTGCACAGTGCCGAACTATAAGCGTTTATGTCCACTGGTATATTAACGTTACGAGCTATTCAATTTTGGTATGATTTGGTCATTTTGTGTGGGAGGTACAAAAAGGGACTTGGTTATAACGCCCATTTTTCACAGGACTGTAGGCACCATAACAGCATTACACTGTAAAAAATATCAAGTATTTGTATGCACTGATATTAAAGTTATAAGCCGTAAACTTTTGGTGTAAAACGGCCCATTTGTGTGGGAGATACCAAAAAGTGAGTGGCCACTTCGCCCATTTTTCTTGACGTGTTAGCGAGTATCTAAAGTCCAGTTAAAAATTTATGTTTTTGCAATGCCCTTTTGGTACGACCCCACAAATGGACCATATATACCAGTACAAATTTTAAAGTTATTAAGTGCAATTTAAGTTGATAACAATTTAATTAAAACAAATACAAGTAAAAAACATTAAGTTCGGAGATGAGGAATCTTATGTACCCTCCACCATTGATTGCATTCAATTCTATTACTGGAAAAATCTTTGGATATGGAGCAAACATTTAAAAAAGAACGCTATAATTTTTAGCCAAATTTTAGCCCCCAAATTCTTTAGACAAACTCTTCATCTGAAAAATGTGGTATTTATAGCTTAAATAAGCATATTTGAGGGCTACCTCAACACGGGGACTACAACAAAATATAAACTGACTAAATTTTCTTGCCAAAATAGAATACAAACTGCAAAGTTTCAGCTAAATTGCTTAGAAAATGTGGTATTTTTGGCTTAAACAAGCCTTTTTGGGAGCGACATCTATAGGTGGACTATAACAAAATATGAACTGATTTTAAAAATGTTTGCTGTGATGAATTTTTGTTTAAACGAAACACAAACTGCAAAGATTCGCTTAAAATGCTTAAGAAATGTGGTATTTATGATATAAATAAGCCTATTTTGTAGCGACCTCTATAGGAGGATTATAACAAAATATGAACCCATTTGAAAAATTGTTGCTGTGATGAATTCTTGTCAAAATAGGATACAAACTGCAAAGTTTCAGCAAAATTGCTTTAAAAACCTGGTAGTATCTATTGCTCAAAAATGGATGGATTCCGGGTATAAATAAACTCCAGATACCTATTTTCTCTATAATGTTAAGAAGTCAAATCGGGTAGGTGCTATGCACGAGGGCTATATCAAAAACCATTTTTAATCCCAAGTTACCCGCAGCTATAAGAAGAATATATATGTTTATCAAATTTCATCATCTTTCTCAATTATTGTAAAGGGTAGCGTGATTACAACAGACGGACATGGCTAAATCGTCTTTAAATTGTACGAGCATTAAGAATATATGTATATACTTTATGTGGTCTCAGACCTATATTTAGAGAGGTTACAACCGGAGTGACAAAATGAATATACCCCCATGATATGGTGGTTTGTAATACCCAAAAGGAGATGAAATATACCCATATTTTATTATATTAATCGACTTAAAATCACTTTCTGATTTGGTTTAGTTATGTCCGTCTATCTGTCTGTCCGTCTGTACATGTATTCTTGTAGGCAAAGTACAGGTGGCAATTTGGTCCGATCTCAACAAAACTTTGCACATATCTTTCTTTTGGCCCAAGGACAATCCACATCGAAATCGGTTCAGATTTATATGTACAGGGTGGCTGATATGTAATGCAACAAAGTAAAGCGCTATATTTTTGTAATTTTTTTTTAAATTTTATTGTTCAAAAGCAAAAATGTCGGAAATAACATAGAATTTTAGAAACAGTTTAGATTTGTTCGAATTGGCCACCTTTGGCACGAATTATGGCCTTCAAACGGCCGACAAAGCCATCACACGGTGCACGAAAGTGGCTCTGCGGTATTTTGGCCCATTCCCGGCGAAGCGCCGTCTTGAGATGATCGATACTTTGGTATTTTTTAGTGCGAACCTTACTCTCTAAAATGCCCCAGGCGCAAAAGTCCAACGGATTGAGATCCGGAGATCTTGGTGGCCATTGTGCGGTAGAAATGAAGCGAGGAACCTCCTTTTTAAGCCATTTTTGGTTGACGCGTGCTGAGTCCTGTTGGAATGTCCATGGTCTGCGGCCGAAATGTTTGTCTGCCCAGGGCTTCAATACTGTCTTTAAGACATTTTCCCGATAATATTCGGCATTTATTTTGACCCCATGGTCGATGAATACGAGCGGGGAGCGACCATCGGCAGTTACGGCGGCCCACACCATTACCATCGGCGGCGCTTGAGTTCTGGTGGCCAATCGAAGGTGTAAATTTTCAGCTGACCTCTTTGGCAAGTAAACCCGATTATTTTGTTTGTTCACAAACTGCTCAATTTGGAATGGCTTCTCATCGGAGAAAACCAAATTCGGTAACTGGCCACTTTCGTGCAAGCGAAGCAACTCATTGGCTCTTTCCAGACTAACTTTTTTGTGTGCATCGGTGAGCTCTTGCACTTTTTGGAACTTCAATAGCTTTAGTCCAAGCTCATTTTTTAATATGTGTTGTATCCGTTCTAGCGATATGTTCAGCTCACGAGCAATTTTTCTACCACACCCTGTATATACATAGCTCCCATATATGTATGTACGCGCTGTAAATACATAAACGGGGGCTAAATCTAAATCTGAACCGATTTTCCTCAAATTTAGTATTGTCTCTAAGTCTATCAAGAGACTTCTCTCTATCAATTCTTATATAGATCGGTTACAAAATGTTAGCTATACAACGCCAAATCGGAGGCCCGATTTGACATGTAAGAGCTGTAAAAACTGTATTTTATATCTGATCAGTACGAAATTCGGCAGAAAGAATTTCGCACACTGTCAAATTTGGTAAATTAGGAAATCGGTTCAGATTTAGATATAGTCCCCATATATATTATGTTCCTCCCGATTTGGCAACAAAGCACTATAGAAGTTGTACTTTACTTCCAGTTATTACAAAATTTGGCAGAAAGAAGTTTCTTAATTTAGGAACGAATGCTGCTAAACTTGGAGGAGATCGGTTCAGATTTCAGATATAGCCCCCAAATGTATATTCCTGCTTCCTTAGTATTTAAGCGCTGTTGAGACTGTATTTTACGTCAAATCTTTATACGATTTTGCAGAAATTAGGCTTTTGATACAAGTTGATGAAAATATACAGAATTCATGTATTATATGAATGAAAACTGCGCATTTTAAGCACAAAAGTTTTTAATTTAATGTGAAGTACAATCGATACAATTAAGCTGTAAATAAAACGTCATTCAAATGGCCTCCACGACTTCTTCTGCAGGAATGAATTCGATGAACCCAATTTTCGAGCACTTTTTCCACTAAATCAAGTCGTATGTCATGAAAGGCACGTTCAATATTGACTTGTAAATCTTGAAGATAGTCTGGTTTATTTCGAAAGTCCAATGACTTCAAATAACCCCACAAGAAATAGTCTAATGGTGTTAAATCACAACTTCTTGGAGGCCATTCAATATCACAATTTCTTGAAATAATCGAATCTCCAAACTTTTCTCGCAACTATTCAATTTTTTCATTTGCTGTGTGGCACGTAGCCACAAGCAGTCAATGGCAAAAAGATAGCTCTTAACGAGAGCTAAAATACTGTCAAGGTCGTAGGTCGACTGGAAAGTGTTTTTTTTTGGATTTTAAATGGACTTAGCGCACGAAAAGTTTATTTTTGCTCTAGCTCCTTAACGGTCGGGGTCGGATCGGGAATCGGTCAATGGCAAAAAGATAGCTCATAACGAGAGCTAAAATATCATGGGTGTCAAGGTCGTAGGTAGACTGGAAAGTGTTTTTTTTTTTGATTTTAAATGGACTTAGCGCACGAAAAGTTGCAATTGGAGAACGATTATTTTGATAATAAAACTGAATAATTTGTAAACGATGTTCTTGCGTATATCTCTCCATGATGAAATTGTAAACACTACTGAATACAATGAAAAACAAATGACAGATCATGACATATTACAAATGACCGAAACGTCACTTCAAAATCACATCATCCCTATTGGAAAACCCGTTACTTTGTTAACTGAAATGAAACCAGTTATTCAAAATTATTATCGTAATGCCCCTTTTTGCATTGTTAGGGCGTTGTAGGGTATTATATATTCGGCCCTGCCCGACTTTCTTCCCTTACTGGTTACATTTGTGTCTTTTCTGCGACTACTTCTTCTACTTCTTTCTACTAGTAATTACTTTGCATATTCGTCTCTTACTTCTATCCTACTACTTCTACAGCTACTTATAGTTCTGCCTTTATTGATATTATAAGATCTGTTTTTTTACTTTTGGTCCAACTTTTCTACTACTCGTAATACTTATCCATAAACTGCTACTTGCGCTTCTTACTCTTCCACACAGCTATTATTGCTACATGTACTAATCTCATAATTTTACTTGTACTGATATTTCTGACTTTGATTTAATACTTCTACTAATGCTACATCTTATAACTTGCTTCTAATATCAATACTTCCTCCTCTATAGTATAGCTTCTACCTTTCCATTGCTTCTTATTCTTATCATATTTATAGTTTAACCCTACTTCTGCTATATATGTTCCAACTGCTTGCTACTCCTAGTTCTAGTTTGACTGGTACTTTTTAATAAACTTATTCTATACCAACTTATTTTTCGGAGTTAGACATTAAACTTCTGCTGCTACTTCTTTTGATTTTTCTTTTCTACCGCTGATACCAATACCGCTACCTCTGCTTATACTGTTAGTTGTACTGATATTGCATCTACTAGTGCCACTTCTTCGTCAATATTCACTTTTACTGCTAGTTCTAATGCTATTTCCACAGACTAACCTCAAAGTCAATCTTCTAATTATGCTAAGTTACTCCCACAGTTTAGAACTTTTCTTTGTCGTGTATATCAAATTACGAACACTCCGTTGAATTTGAATTCTAAACTAAACACAGACAGCAAAAAACGCATTGGTAAGCCAAATGTAAATTATTAACACGTGTTGCATTAGAACTCTAAACATCCGTCAACACGACAAAGATGACGCCGGCGTTGACGACAATGTCGATCATGTATCATAAATGTTTGGAAAAAACAACAAAACAAAAATATGATAAACTTTTCCTACTTCATCGTCAATGGCAATAGCATCACATCATTGTTGCCGGTGCTCTCCATCATTGTACACTGAAAAAACTATCTAATTTTGAAGATCTTGGTTCAAAGTCGCATTACCCTTTAAAACAAGGACATTCATACATGAAGCTAAGACACTTTCCTTAATACTAAGTAAATTTTCTTAATTCTTAGTTTGAATTGTAGTATTTTTTGAAAGACTTCGTCGATTTTTTAGCAGAATATTTAAAAATTGCATATTTTTTGTTGGTGTAGTCTTCAGTATTAGCGTAAAATATATGAATGGAAATTTGCCTCCAAACTTTAGATATTCAAATTAAATGCAGCTCATACTTGATGACTGGAAGCTATGCAGCAGTCATCCGCACGCATTATGCATACATCTCAGCACAGACCGGGAGGCACTGAGTCCTGATGACGATAATGATGATTACTCGATGACTTAATGCAAGTGTGCAGCCAGAGTAGTTACATCAACAACGGCAGCAGCAACAATGGCAGTGGCAAACACATGTCTGTTGCATGAACATTAAACATTCAAATGCCTCAAAAATAGCAACAACTGTAACATGCTCGGCTTGTACTGCTCCATGTAATTCCAAAGCTAAACAAAAACTGACAAAAAGAACGTGCACGCGTTTTGAGAGGAGGCAATTAAGCGAATGCAAAAAAAAAACTGCCGGGGAACAGCAACTGAATATTCCAACAGCAGTCATAAGAAACTGATGTGCCTTACCGAGGATTATTTTAAAGCGCATACAGAATAGGAGGGATCAATAAGTTAGGTAAAATTTCAGAATGGAAATCTTTGAAGAGGTTGAAATAATCAAATTTGCAGTAGGGAGTGAGTGGTTAATATTCATGGACCTGCTAAACAAGTAAGAAAGTTTCAGTCGGGTAAACCGACTAAGGTATACCCTCACTTTTTCAGTAATGTAATATGGAAAATTACTCGAATTAATCTGTCTAGTTGTGTGGGAGGTACCGGAAGGGGTTTAACAGAGACACCTATTTTTCGCTGAACAGTTGATACTTCAAATACCTTGCACTGTACCGAATTGTAAGCGTTTATGTGTTCTTGTATATTAACGTTTTGATCTATTAAATTTTGATATGATTTTTCCATTTTGCGTGGGAAGTACATTACAGTACAGTAACGGCCATTTTCACAGGTCTAAAGGTACTTTCAAAATATTACATTGTGTACAGTTGTTGTATTTTCGTACATTGGTACTCAGGCTGTTAGCTGTTAATACATTTGTGTGGGAGTTACCAAAAGGGGAGTGGCAATAACCCCCATTTGTCAATGGACTATAGGCACTATAAAAGCATTACACTGTACAAAATTTCAAATACTTTTTGCACTGGTATTAAAGATATAAGCTGTTAACTTTTGGTGCAAAATTGTCGATTTGTGTGGGAGGTACCAAAAGGGATGTGGCTACTTCGCCCATTTTTCTCATGGTAGGTAGCGACTATTAACTAATAATATATGTGGAATCAGAGATTCAATAATACATTAAATTTTAACCCTTTGTGGGGGAGGTTCTAGAAGGAGTGAACCAATATGGTCCATCTTCGATCGTAGCCTGAGATAGGCAAAAATATTACCACATATCAAATTTGAAGTCAATGTCTGTCTGTCTGCACCAGCACCAGCCAATAGCAGACACACAGACAGACTCGCATACAGACAGACAGGCAGACATTGCGGACAAATGGCTTAAAATTGCCCAAAACGGATTTCCGCAAAATATAACGGGTGATCCAAGTAGAGATACTCTTTTCAATAGCCTTTTTTTGACAGATCACGTGTGAGTCGTGTCATGTTATTTTTGTTAAGTATTGTTTGGCATTTCATCATGGAAAGACTTACGCCTGAACAACGTTTACAAATTATTCAGTTTTATTATAAAATAATCGTTCGCCAATTGCTCTAAGTCCACTTTTTTTAAATAAAAAAAAAAACACTTTCCAGTCGACCCACGACCTTGACACCCATGAACAATATTTTAGCTCTCGTTAAGAGCTATCCTTTTGCCATTGACCGATTCCCGATCCGACGTACCGGAATCATCGGTCCATATATCTTCAAAAATGATGCCGGTGAGAATGTAACCGTCAATGGCGACCCTTATCGTGCCATGATAACCGACTATTTGATGCCTGAAATTGAAGTTCGTGATATCGGCGACATTTGGTTTCAACAAGACGGCGCGGCGCCACTTCCCACACATCGCAGCAATCAATGGATTTATTGAGAGAACACTTCGGTGAGCAGATAATTTCCCGTTTTGGGCCGGTCGATTGGCCACCAAGATCGTGTGATATCACACCGTTAGACTTTTTCCTGTGGGGATATGTAAAGTCTACAGTTTATGCGGATAAACCCGCTTCGATTCAGGCCTTGGAGCAAAACATCACGCGTGTCATTCGCCAGTTACCAGGTGAAATGCTCGAACGAGTGATCGTAGCCGCGGCCAACATTTGATAGACATAATCTTCAAAAAATAAATGCCAAATAATGTTCTTTCAAATGATAATAAACATTCCCCATTCAATTTGAAATTTCTGTGTTTTTATACCCTACACCACACTGTGGTATTATATAGGGTATTATAACTTTGTGCATTTGTTTCTAACACCCAAAAGGAGAAGAAATAGACCCATCGTTTATTATACCGATCGACATAGAATTACTTTCTGAGTTGATTTAGCTATGTCCGTCTGTCCGTCTGTCTGTGCATGTATTCTTGTAATCAAAGTACAGGTCGCAATTATGGTCCGATCTCGATATGAATGAACACTGCTAAATTTGGAAGAAATCGGTTCAGATTTAGATATAGCCCCCATATATCCGTTACCCCCGATTTGAAGTGTAAGCGCTGTAAAAATGTTATGTTATGTAAATGTTTCTGCCTTTCCTTACTGGTTTTCTTTAAAAAAGTAGGGAACCTCGAAATGGATCACGCTTTACTTTGGGTCTCTTAAGTCACTCCTTCGATGTGTTACACTTTTCGCTCGCAGCAACTGATATATATCCAAGTTTCTTACTTCTAACAAAAGGTTTATCATTTCTCCATTTATTAATAGATTTTTTCAAATATGCATTCTTTTCTTCGTTAGGACGCTAAACAACTATCTCTACGTGAAAGTGATGTTCTCAACATTTATAGCCCTCCTCGCTCGCTCAATTTTTATACAAATCGTTTCAAAAAAGTTGCTTATACACTGCATATCTGCCAACTCGGAAGAACATATATAGGAGAGCTATATGTTAAACTGAACCGATTTTTCGTTTTCAGTTCGTCACTCCGTTTGCAACACCTCTAAATATTGATCTGAGACCCCATAAAGTATATATCGCTCATTTAGAAAAAGAACGTCACAACTTAGCCCTCTAAAAAAGAAAAAGAACAGCACATCTAAAAATATTTTTTTTGATGTGGTCATACTAAATTGTCCTACATTTCTATATCTACAAGCTGATCTATGATTGGGCTGATTCCTGAGGAAGACAATAATATTTGGCTCACTTCAGAAGTTATGTCATCCCATTCTGCTAAATAATTATTTTTCTATCGATCATTTAAATCACACTTAACTGAAATGTCATAACTCAAAATGTGACGTTAATTTTCTAAATGAGCGATATATTCTTAATTATCGTAAAATTCTTAGACGATTTAGCCATGTCCGTCTGTCCGTCCGACTTTTGTATTCAAGCTACAGTCTACTATAATTGAGCTAGATGACTGAAATTTGGTAAACGAGTATATACTTATTATAGCCATTAGTCTATTTTTTGATATAGCCCCTATAGATAACATCTCCCCGATATGACTTTTTAACGTCATAGAGCCCACAAATGTCAACTATCGGGCTGAAAATTAGTAATTGGGGTGTATTATTCCCGGAATTCTTCAAACGGTATCACATGTTTTGCTGTAGCCGCCATACAAAGGTCCCTTTAAATTTGACTTCGTAACCCCACAAAAATCTCAAATTTGGTATAATGAGTTCACATATTTGCAACCGAAACCATTCACATGCTATCCATGGTGGAGGGTATATAAGACTCGGCATGGCGGAAAATAATCCGTCTTTACTTGTTTTAAATATTTTTTTTGTGTTTTTTATGTACAGCACTTCGAAATAATTTTGTGAAGTATTGTTATCAATTACTAGTGGATCCAGTGGGACTCTAGCGACTCTGGCTCTATCCTATAGGACAATGAAGCCATGTGCAATCAGACATTATGGGTCATTACCTCGATGTCCGTAGAGAAATGCCGGGCAAACCATGTTGAGTGTGATTCGCTTCTTGACTTTACTCTAACTACCAACCTAACTATTTGTAACATAGGCAATAAACCGACCTTCACAATTAATGACAGACAAGTAGTACTCGACGTATCGTTTGCTACTGACCGGCTGTCAAACAAAATTATTGGGTGAAATGTACTGGACGAACACTCATTCTCAGATCATAATTATATTGAGTTCAAAGTCGCTGAAAAAGCGCCTAAACCGGCCGTCCACAGAAATGTGAGGAAGACAAAGTGGCACCTGTATGAGAAGAATTTCAAGGGAGTCCTCAACTCCAAACTTCTGTACGAACCGAATGACAAAGCCGGTCTGGATAATCTGGTCGAGCATATCACCATATCATTCAATAGTCCCCTTGAAGAAGCCAAAAACAAAGCGATAATGGTAAAACTAAACCACAATGGTGGACTTCTGAGTTAAAGGCTAGGGGAATGACCAGCAACAAGCTATTCAGTAAGGCCAAATATATTTGGGTCACTATTGACTGGGATGCCTATAAAGAGCTACCCAAGTTATACAGGGAGGCGCAGAATAAACTATATGGTTTGAATTATTTATAACTTTTTTAATTATTATTCTTTCTTTGTTTTTTTCAGCATTTTGTGAAGGAGACTTGGGAAATTAATTATTAATCGAACAACGTACAAAAATTATTGAATTTTTCCGAAACTTTGCGAAAAGTTATGGAAAATATGCTAAAAGAAGCACGTATGTGTGCAGCAGAAAATGGACATCACTTACAGGATATCATTTTTCAAAGCTAATTGCAAAACCTTCCCCAATAATAGACATACTGTATTTAAAAAAAAATTATAATAGTCGCATAAATAAAAAAGTTATAAACCATTTAAACCATATAGCTCATTCTGCGCCATCCTGTTTAAGAAGGAGCTTAGAAAGACGCTAAGGCGTTCTTGGCACACCTTCTGTGGAGAAGTGGAAAAGGTCCCGGATGTTGCAAGGCTGTGTTAGATATTATCCACTGCACCCCGTACAGTGGGCTATTTGCAGGATGAGGCAAATAACTGGACAAAAAGCAGCGAGCAGTCGCTGAATGTACTGCTCGACACACATTTCACCAACAGAACCCGAAGATCAGCAAGACCAACAAGAATGCGAGTGGACTGCGAGCGTTGACTTGTTGACTGAGAGATCCAGAAAAATCTGGGCTATTAATCGTAATAGCTTTGAGCCCTTCAAATCACCTGGACCTGACGGCATCACTCCAGCAGAAATGCAGAAAATTTTGAAGTACATTATTCCCTGGCTGGAGAAAATTTATGTAGGCTGTATCAGGCTTAAATACATCCCGTATCGATGGAGGGATACCAAAGTGGTATTCATACCCAAAGCCGGGAAGATATCGCACACTAGGCCAAAAGACTTCAGACCAATTAGCCTATCCTCCTTCCTATTGAAAGGTCTGGAAAGACTTTTAGATTATTTCATTAGGGAAACCCTGGATACAAAACTCCTGTGGGGGAACCACCATGCTTACAATAGCGGGAAGTCTACAGAATCTGCCCTGCACGAATCGAATCGTCCCTGCATTTCAAGGAATTCACCATGGTGGCATTTCTTGACATAGAAGGGGCTTTTAACAACATTCACTCGGATCACATCTAAAGGTGAACTCTAGCTTGATTAGACTAATTCAAAGCCTGCTCAACAGAAGACGCATAACAGCATGTCTTGGGTCCACAACTCCAACAAGGTTTGTAAACAGAGGGACCTCACAAGGAGGCGTACCGCCTCCACTAATTTGGAACCTAACGATGAATAAAATCCTGTTAGATCTAGAAGGTTTCGGCTGTAAGGGTATGGCATATGCGGACGACGTGGCGATAGCGGTAAGTTGCAAATTCGAAAACGTCCTCAGAGACATCCTACAGGTGGCTCTGAACAAGTTGGCTAGATTGGCCAGTAGCATCGGTTTGGTCGTTAACCTAGGATTAATAATGTCCCACATGTGGACGCTCCACCTCGGATAAATGGAACAGATCTAGTCTTTTCTGAAAGTGCAAATTTTTAGGAATAACAGGAAACTGTTATTTTGACTTAACGTATTGGAACGTTTAAGGAAGGCCAACATCGCCTATATTCCTGCAAAAAGGCTGTAGGGTCGCGGTGGGGGCTCTCTCCTAAAATCGTCCACTGGATATATATAGCAGTAGTTCGTCCAATACTGTTAAATGGCATTGTGGTATGGTGGACCGCAACTGACAAACTAACCATAACCAACCTACTAACAAAGGCTCAGAGAACTGCCTGCCTGAGCCTAAGCGGAGGCTTAAGGACTACAGCGACCGAGTCTCTACAAGCCCTACTCCATATACTTCCGTTTAATATTGTAGCGAGGGAAGTTGCAAGCAGAACGGCATTATGATTAAACTGGTACTGGTGGAGGTACAAGAACTACTAAGGATATCAAAGTGTAGTGCTATGGTAACCGACCGAGTGGACTATATACCAACGGATACCAACCAGAGATTGGCAGAATATCAGGGTTGGCAGAATACCAGATAATATAAGCCGTCTCCACTTCTACACGAATAGTTCGACGATTGATGAAAAGATTGGCTTCGGAGTACACTGTAAATAAAATTAGTCTGGATATAGCTCACAGACTACCAGATACCTGCAGTGTCTATCAAGCCGAAATAATGGCAATATTGGAAGTCGATAAGTGGCTGCGTCGCAACATAGTAACCAAAACTGGCTTGGTCATTTACTCGGACAGCCAGGATACTATCAATTCTCTGGATGCCATATCCCTAAATTCACGAACAGCCCTCGACTGCCGCAGATCTCTTAACGAGATGACTGAGCAGTTTAATATACACCTCATATGGGTGCCTAAGCATAGGCATATCCCGGGACGGCATTACAAATTCTCGAAGAATTTGCATACTCGTATATTGGTGTGCCACTATCCACGTGCAAGCTTTGGCTTAGGCAAGTAACAATCAGGCAGTCCAACGAAAGATGGTCAGAAATTGGCACCTGTAGAGTAGCTAGACAAATTTGGCCAAAAAATGACCTGAGAAGGTCAAAATATATCCTCGCACTATAGAGGAATAGGCTGTCTACTTTAGTATTGGTTCTGACGGGACACTTCCTGATCGGCGAACATGCCAAGAGATTGGATATTGACTCCAATGATGTCTACGGAAGCTGTGGAGATGAGAAAGAAGTGGAGAGCATTAAGCACTTGCTAAGCGACTGTCCCGCTTTGAGTAAACGACGTGAGGGGCGATCTTTCTAGGTAGTCTAACAGAACTTTCCGGTACCGATATTCGTACTATCGATAACTTTGTATATCAAACAGGTTGGTTTCGATGAGAAGCATTTCAGCCCGTGGTAACACTAGGGACCTAAACTGGACTATGTGAGCTGGCAAAAAAAACGGCTGCCGCCCTAACCTAGACCTAAAAATAGGCGTCGTCCCTATTGTGAAAAGGCGATTTGTGCCAAATTGCATCCAGATCGGAGTTGCATTGCGACATGTACTTTGCCAAAAAACTTAAGATGGACAGACGGGCGGACAGACATGGCTAGATCCAATATGCTAGTGATTCTAATTCGATCTGTACAGTAGTAAGGTCCATGTCCAACATTTTAGGGCATTGCAAAGATCTGGGCCTGTACCACAGAGTGGTGTAATGTATAACAGACGAGCTTTGGAACCAGTGTGGTGCTGTCCAATATTGTATATTGATAATTTGGCATCAGTGACTGAATTCTAATGACATCTGTCATTAAAGAAAAGTTAACAAAATGTAGCACAGAATATTACAGTAACGAAGTGGTTTCCCACCCTCATCATACGCTTCTCCACGATAATTGTTTATTATCAAAGCAACTCCAAAACATAAAGCATTCCACATGGGTGTATGAGTTCGTTTGTACATACGCGCCTCCCCAACCAAGTCTTCGCGCCCTCATTCAATGGACACATGTTGCAAACATTGTTGGAAGCCACGCATCAGACGTGCAGGCATGCGTGTGCGCTCGCAAACCAAAACATTGTTAAGTTAAATAAATTTAACACTGCATAAAACAAGTCTTAAAATGTTGTAAATTAAATGTGTAATTATAATTTATTTGCTGCTGCAAATGCAACAGGGTGCACAAATGCAATCGACTGAAATCGGCGAAAAATGTTGCATTTTTCAATTAACAGACAAAGAAACAAACCAACACACATCGATGCAAGAAATCAATGGTAAAGCAGCAAATCTTTAAATATTTACCAGATAAAATCTTAAGCAATTGAAAAATGTGAAAATTGCTAAGAATATTTGTATGGGAGTGATTTCTTGGGCAACAAAAAAATAAAAGCGAAAGGCAATTCCTGTAAGAAATACGTTGAAATGCTATCGACAACTACCGGATTTATTTCTGAGGTGAAGGCGTAGCAGTTGCCGATGGGAACAGAGATGGACTACCCATCATTTTTGAGGGTGTTTTGAAAAATATCTACCTGATTTTATTTTAACATTTTACCGAATTGTAAGCTTTTATATAAACTGGTCCACACAAAGGGACCAGTGTGGGTGGTACCAAAAGGGATGGGACTATTTAGCCCATTTTTCTTTGATAGCAACAGGCAAATTATTACTACACACAGAATACAGTATGTCCGTGAAGATAAATATGCATTGAAAATTAAATATGAGTCAAGACACAAACCACCTTATATTAACAGAGCACTGTTACTGAGCCAGCAGAGCGCTGTTATAAATTTAACAGATCAAAGTAAAAATGTTCATACTGATACTATATTTACAAAATGCAAATTTTAGCAAATCTTAATATTTATTTTAATACAATATAATGAAAATACACGAATAGAAGAAGTCGTATATTATGCAATATAACACAGGCCATAAATAAATAAGCGAAAACCTATAAAACTAGAGGTTACCTAACTCGCAAAGTTGTATACGCACCAAATCTGAACAAAAAAAGTTGGAGTATTCCGGTATTCAGCTAAAATTGCAAAATCGATGCTGAACCGAAATATATAAACCAATTTGGCCAAAAAACCCAGGTATTCGAGTTATTAAGAATTTTTAGTTAAATATGTGTTTTTGAAAATCGTCCACTGTGGCTAAACCAAAAAAGTTGGAGGATGCCGGTATTCAGCTAAAATTGCAAAATCGATGATGAACCGAAATATATAAACCATTTTGGCCAAAAAACCCAGGTATTCGAGTTATTAAGAATTTTTAGTTAAATATGTGTTTTTGAAAATCGTCCACTGTGGCTAAACCAAAAAAGTTGGAGGATGCCGGTATTCAGCTAAAATTGCAAAATCGATGCTGAACCGAAATATATAAACCAATTTGGCCAAAAAACCCAGGTATTCGAGTTATTAAGAATTTTTAGTTAAATATGTGTTTTTGAAAATCGTCCACTGTGGCTAAACCAAAAAAGTTGGAGGATGCCGGTATTCAGCTAAAATTGCAAAATCGATGATGAACCGAAATATATAAACCATTTTGGCCAAAAAACCCAGGTATTCGAGTTATTAAGAATTTTTAGTTAAATATGTGTTTTTGAAAATCGTCCACTGTGGCTAAACCAAAAAAGTTGGAGGATGCCGGTATTCAGCTAAAATTGCAAAATCGATGCTGAACCGAAATATATAAACCAATTTGGCCAAAAAACCCAGGTATTCGAGTTATTAAGAATTTTTAGTTAAATATGTGTTTTTGAAAATCGTCCACTGTGGCTAAACCAAAAAAGTTGGAGGATGCCGGTATTCAGCTAAAATTGCAAAATCGATGATGAACCGAAATATATAAACCATTTTGGCCAAAAAACCCAGGTATTCGAGTTATTAAGAATTTTTAGTTAAATATGTGTTTTTGAAAATCGTCCACTGTGGCTAAACCAAAAAAGTTGGAGGATTCCGATATTCAGCCAAATATTAGCAGCGATGCTGAATCGAAATATATAAACCATTTTGGCCAAAAAACCCAGGTATTCGAGTTATTAAGAATTTTTAGTTAAACATGTGTTTTTGAAAATCGTCCACTGTGGCTAAACCAAAAAAGTTGGAGGATGCCGGTATTCAGCTAAAATTGCAAAATCGATGATGAACCGAAATATATAAACCATTTTGGCCAAAAAACCCAGGTATTCGAGTTATTAAGAATTTTTAGTTAAATATGTGTTTTTGAAAATCGTCCACTGTGGCTAAACCAAAAAAGTTGGAGGATGCCGGTATTCAGCTAAAATTGCAAAATCGATGCTGAACCGAAATATATAAACCAATTTGGCCAAAATACCCAGGTATTCGAGTTATTAAGAATTTTTAGTTAAATATGTGTTTTTGAAAATCGTCCACTGTGGCTAAACCAAAAAAGTTGGAGGATTCCGGTATTCAGCCAAATATGCTATATCGATGCTGAATCGAAATATATAAACCATTTTGGCCAAAAAACCCAGGTATTCGAGTTATTAAGAATTTTTAGTTAAATATGTGTTTTTGAAAATCGTCCACTGTGGCTAAACCAAAAAAGTTGGAGGATGCCGGTATTCAGCTAAAATTGCAAAATCGATGCTGAACCGAAATATATAAACCATTTTGGCCAAAAAACCCAGGTATTCGAGTTGGCCAAAATGGTTTATATATTTCGGTTCAGCATCGAACTTTTTTTGTTCAGATTTGGTGCGTATACAACTTTGCGAGTTAGGTAACCTCTAGTTTTATAGGTTTTCGCTTATTTATTTATGGCCTGTGTTATATTGCATAATATGCGACTTCTTCTATTCGTGTATTTTCATTATATTGTATTAAAATAAATATTAAGATTTGCTAAAATTTGCATTTTGTAAATATAGTATCAGTATGAACATTTTTACTTTGATCTGTTAAATTTATAACAGCGCTCTGCTGGCTCAGTAACAGTGCTCTGTTAATATAAGGTGGTTTGTGTCTTGACTTCACGGACATGAATACAGTTTGGTTGCCTCAACGGAATTATTTGTCAATCGAATTTTGGTAGTTCTGTCTAAAATCATGCGATTCCATCAGGACAACCAACATTTTGGTTGTGGTATATTTCTGCTTCCATGTTGACAACAATCATATTTGGTTGCGCCAACTACGAAAATGCTGGCTAAAATTATCTGTTGTATGTTGCCACAACCAACTGTTTTAAAAAATTGGTTGTTCTGACAATTGGTCAGTCATATACTACCGACAATTAATTAAAAACCGTTTTCATTAATTTTTATTTTATTTATTGAAGAAAAAACCAAAAAATTCATAACAAAATTAAAAATCCCATTTTACTAATTCATCACTATTATGAGATGTGGAAATATTGACACAAATTTTAGTACACGAAAAAAAACACAAAACTTTTATGCAAATATCGCTTAACACTGCGCTTCCAATTTCATGGTTGTTGCTTTTATTTTTGATTTATGCAAAACATTTTGCATAACATATTCTGCACTCCACACATTATTATCCACACGAGATTATTTTTGACTACATATACCGTTCTTGAACAAAATGTTGAAGATTTATTTATATCGAGTAATTTTATTTTTTGTTTGTCATGTATCAGCAAAAGAACAGCAACCAATCTTTCGGTTGTATTTCCCAAAATACATTTACATAATTATTCTAAATTTGGGAAACTATTGGGATAACCAAAAAACGATTATTTATTAATATTTTTCAATTGTAGTAACCTATTATTCGTTACAATAATAATCTTTGGTCTATTGATACAATTTCTGTTATCAAGAATAAAACATTGGTTATCACAAACAATAATCGATCATATGGTACTATAATGAAAATTTAAAAGTAGTTACCACAACTAACCGAGTGTCAATGAAAAAACAAGCTTATATTGATTGATACAACCATCGATTTAGTTGCAAGCATTTTCATTTGATCGTATCCATGTTATTATTGTTGTCTCAACTATTTATACATAAATACAACCGACACACGGTGTAGGCAATACACTTTTTGTTGCTAGTACTATTTTTTTAGTGTTACAATCGAATTGCAACCAATTATTTTCCTGGGTGTATGTGTGGAATTATAGAGAATTCGCATAGGCAGTATGGAAGTTATTAGCGAATCTATATCTCACTAAATGTTATCCCTTTGTGAGAGAGGTTCTAGAAGGAGTTGACCAATATGGCCGATCTTCGATCTTGGTCAGAGATAGAAGTTGACGCTTGTGTTTCTGATGATCTTGATTTCTTCGTAGGTTTGTAATCCAGTTATTTAGCAAAAGAGGTGAAAAATTGGGGAAAATGGTATAAAATGGGAATTTTTGCATTTTTGCGGGTAGATTTGTTCCATTCTTTTTCTCCCACTCAACATCTACAACTTTGCTTCAGAAGCAAAGGAGATGTTACGTACGGTAAACCGAGATATTACCGTGTTAAAATATAGAAAAAGTGCAAAAAATCCACCTTGAGCAAAAAAATTCATATGCCCATTAAATTACACTGTGCTACAGTGAACCTATACGGACTTGACAGTATAGGTTCGTTTCTACTATAACCCTATACTCGGTTTGGCAAAATTGGTGACCAATTTTTTTTTATGGGCCTCCAAAGTTTCTGAAAAACGGTAGGCCCCTCGAAAAAGGTGTCATCAGATTTTGTCCAACAACTAATTCAGACTTGGTGCTACCGCTTAACTATATTTGGCAATAATGTAGCTTAGAATATGCAGAAAAAAGCTTCCTAAAATTTTTTGCGAAAAAAAAATTTTCTGTTACCTTGTTTTGAAAAAGTGAAGAAAAAAAATGTTTTTTTTCGGCATAACTTTCAGGGACTCGTAATTTTTCACTAACAATGCTTGGCAAAATTGTAGCCAAAGTAAACCTGAACAACTTTTGTGAGCATATCAATACAATCTGAATGTGTCTAGGCACCGTAAACAGCTTAAAAAAACCACATTGTACCCCAAAAATGTTAGTATTTCACTATTATGTAATAAAAATATTTTTTTTGGTATAGGGTACGTTCAGCAGCTTTATAGAACATATTAAAGCAATATTTTTGTGGAACATATTAACCCTCTAGCTCCCCCACATAACTGTACTTTTTGGCCCCATTTTAACAAATCGTAAAAAACACCCCTTTAAATGGGGAGGGCGGGGGTGAAATATAATTTACTATGCAGTTAAGCGGTATCATCAAGTCAGAATTAGTTGTTGGACAAAAGCTGATGCCACCTTTTTCGAGGAGCCCACTGATTTTTGGAAACTTTGGAGGCCCATAAAAAAAATTGGTCACCAATTTCGCCAAACCGAGTATAGGGTTATACTACCCTTTGATAGTAAAATCGAACCTATACTGTGTGTATTTTTCAAAAAGTGTTCATTTGTTGCATAGTGTTATTAATTGGGCCAACTTGACTAAGCGAATGATGCAGAAGTTCTTATTTTGGGACTACTTTCCCGTCCAATTCTCAGAATTGAGTCCCAAAAATCATGTGTTATACTGTGTAAGTTTCAGGATTTTTTTCCGAAAAAGAGTAAATTTTCTCGAAAATAATATGTTTTCAGCAAATATACCACAGAAGCGATTTTTTTCGTAGGGTGTAATTCAAACTTTTTTAGATGTTTGTCATTATTTTGGTAGATAAACAAGTCTCATCCCACCTGGTATTATAGGAAATGGTCATAACTTCCGTTTTAGCAACACAAATACAAAAAAGAAAACATCTACACGGAGCAAAATCGCATTTTTTGATATGTTTGAATTCATAGAATATATATATGGATCAGGCAATTTTAAATATTATATATTTATTAACAAATAAATTTCATTTGTATATCAAGATTTGGAGCGCATATGTTAATATATTACAACAATACGAGTATATGTTTGGGAACTAATTTTCTCAAATAAAATATGTGTTATTATTATTAAGGAATTTCCAAAAAAATAATTTAATTTAAGGAAGATTTTAAAAATTTTGAAGACTTTTTCGATATTCAGTTTATATTGTTTCTGAATTTCGAATTATATCTTAAAATTAACCTGTAAGGAAAGGCTAAAGTCGGGCGGTGCCGACTATATAATACCCTACACCACTTTCGTAATATTGAATAACTCTGATATATAAATTTTGTAATTCATGTATAAATTGTTTACATAAATTTACTTTTGGGACATTTTATACTTAAATAATACCCTGTACCACAGTGTGGTGTAGGGTATAAAAACGATTGGATCTAAAGAGCCAAATCGGATGAAACATATATACGGGAGCTATAGCTAAATCTTTACCGATTTTCTTCAAATTGGGCAATGTTGGTTCATGAATCAAGAAACTCTACCATTCTAAATTTAAAAAGGATTGGATGTAAAATATAGCTTCTATAGAACTAAAGGGCCAAATCGGACGAAACATATATATGGGAGCTATAGCTAAATCTTAACCGATTTTCTTCAAATTCGGCAATGTTGTTTCATGGATCAAGAAACTCTACCATTCTAAATTTCAAAACGATTGGATGTAAAATACAGCTTTTATAGGACTTCATGGATGAAGAAACTCTACCATTCTAAATTTCAAAATGATTGGATGTATAATACAGCTTCTACAGGACTAAAGAGCAAAATCGGACGAAACATATATATGGGAGCTATAGCTAAATCTTAACCGATTTTCTTCAAATTCGGCAATGTTGGTTCATGGATCAAGAAACTCTACCATTCTAAATTTCAAAATGATTGGATGTAAAATACAGCTTCTACAGGACTAACGAGCAAAATCGGACGAAAGATATATATGGGAGCTATATCTAAATCTTAACCGATTTCAACTAAATTCAATAGCGATCTTAATAGCCGCGAAATACTCTAAACTGCAAAATTTCAGAACGATCGGAGTGAAATTGCGACCTGTAGTCGACGAACAACTTTACATGGACAGACGGACGGACGGACATCGACTCAGCTAGTGATTCTGAGTCGATCGGTATACTTTAAGGTGGGTCTAGCTGTGTTATTTTCAGGTGTTACAAACATCTGCCGTGAAACAAACTTATAATACCCTGTACCACAGTGTGCTGTAGGGTATAAAAATGGCACATGTCGCAATAACTTTTGTTCAAAGGACCCATTTTTAATTTCGAAATCTTCCAAGTCGTCATTTGTTGTCAATTCATCAAGCAATTTATCGTTATTCAAGATTATACGATTAAAATTATAAATGACTTTCTTAAAAGTAGACTTTAAATTACTGAAAAACTTAAATCAAATAAAGACATTTTACGAAAATTTAAAATTTCTAATAAAATTATTAAAAAACGTTAAAGTTTGCACATACGAATATTTTCTGAATTTTTGAATACAAATAAATCTTGGGTTCGGAAATAATAGCCCAAATAAAAATATATTAGGCCGGATACAAATGTTTGCTTCGAACATCATTTTCCCAAATATATTTCTAGTGTACCCTAGTGTTTCAAGCAGAATATGTTAGGAACAATATACTACAGAAACAATTTTTTCAGCGTGTATCGAAAACACTTTTGGCAAAATGGATTTGGACAAAAGGAAATGTCAAAATTCGACACCCTCCAACTCAGACCGTCCTTAATCGATGATCACCAACCTAAAAAAAACACAACAAATTTGGGAAAATGTTTCTTTATTTCTCAACATTATCTCCTTTTTGCATCGATTTTAAATAGCTTCGATACCCTGTTTGTAGTAAGAATTGTCTAGCTCCTGAAAATAGCCATCAACCGCAACTTCATTGCTGGCAAATTTTTTTCCGCCGAGCATTTTTTTCAAGTTTGGAAACAAAAAGTAATCCGCGGGGCAAATAAGGTGCGTGATGAGGCAATTCGTACTTTAATTTATTGTTTTTGGCCATCGCAATAGTCGATGTGTGAACTGGTGCGTGGTCTGGATTGTGAGCAAACGCGGCACCCATCTTGCGCACAGCTTTCTCATCATTTTTGAAATGCATATGACTTCGGCTATCTTACGAACCTTCAAACGACGGTCCACCAATGTCATTTTGTGGATTTTTTTAACCATTTCTGGCATGGACACATTAATTCATCGGTCGACCCCTACGGTGTTCGTCTTGGCAGCTCGTACGGCCCCGTTTAAACTCTGCCAGCCAATATTTTATAGTTGTAAATGAAGGAGCAGACTCCACCAAAGTAGAATCTAACTCGGTTTTAATATTTGTAGGACTGAAATCATTCACATTAAAGTATTTTATTAAATATCGGTAACCAATTTTTTTTCAAGTGTTTGCAAATTCACTGAGATCGTTTAAATTTTGAGTGCTTGCAAAAAAAACTAAACAATGTGACTTAAAACAAATGTTTAAGAAGGTTCCCACTTTTCATATAAAAGTTATTTCTTCAAACTACTACCGCCATCTATATGCCAGCATGGCTTATTTTGGGGCCGCCCTTGTAGTAATCGTCGTAAAATACTAACACGATTTAATTCTGACCCTCCGTCCGTGCGTCTTTCATAATCAAGCTACAATCTATAATACTTGAGCTAAGTGACTGGAATTTGGAACATATACAGGGTCTTCCAAAAAGAGTGATGATTTCTTCGAAAAAAACACTTATTGTTAAGGAAATTCAAAAGTTTTTTATTTAATGTGAAATACAATCGATACAATTAAGTTCTAAATAAAACGTCATTCAAATGACCTCCACGACTTCTTCTGCAGGATCGAATTCGATGAACCCAATTTTCGAGCATAAATGGCACGTTCATTATTGACTTGTAAAGCTTGAAGAGAGTCTGGTTTATTTCGAAAGACCAATGACTTCAAATAGCAACAAGAAATAGTCTAATGGTGTTAAATCACAACTTCTTGGAGGCCATTCAATATCACAATTTCTTGAAATAATCGAATCTCCAAACTTTTCTCGCAACAATTCAATTGTTTCATTTGCTGTGTGGCACGTAGCCACAATCGGTCAATGGCAATAAGATAGCTCTTAACGAGAGCTAAAAAATTGCTCATGGGTGTCAAGGTCGTAGGTCGACGGGAAAGTTAAAATTAGCATAATTTTCAAATGTGAACGGAATGTTTATTTTTGCTCTTAACGGTACGTCGGATCGGGAAAGTGTTTTTATACCCTACACCACACTGTGGTACAGGGTATTATAGCTTTGTGCATTTGTTTGTAACACCCAAAAGGAGAAGAAATAGACCCATCGTTTATTATACCGATCGACTTAGAATCAGTTTCCGTCTGTCTGTCTGTCTGTGCAAGTATTCTTGCAATTAAAGTACAGGTCGCAATTATAGTCCGACCTCGACTAAACTATACATATTTTGGCCCAAGGACGATCCCTATTGAATTTGGTTAAAATCGGTTCATATTTAGATATAGGCCCCATATATATGTTACCCCCGATTTGACATGTAAACGCTGTAAAAACTTTATTTTATATCCGATCAGTATGAAATTCGGCAGAAGGAGGTTTCTTATTATATGAATGAACACTGTTAAATTTGGAAGAAATCGGTTCAGATTTAGATATAGCCCCATATATATGTTACCCTCGATTTGATATGTAAGCGCTGTAAAAATGTTATTTTATATTCGATCAGTCCGAAATTCCACAGAAAGAGATTTTTTTACATTAATGAGTATTCAGGGAAAATCGGTTCAGATTTATATATAACCTACATATATATGTTCCTCTTGATTTGGTATCAAAGCGCTATAGAAGTTGAACTTTACTTCCGATCATTAAAATTTTCCAGAAAGATTTTTCTCAATTTAGGAACGAATATTGCTTAATTCAGCGATTATCGGTTCAGAATTACATAATATGTTCCTACCCATTTACCAATTATTCCAAATTATTATCGCAATGACCATTATCGCATTGATACGGAGGTGTAGGGTATTATATAGTCGGCCCCGCCCGACTTTCTGCCTTTCCTTACTGCTTTTTTGATTTAAAAAAATGGACTTAGCGCACGAAATGTTGCAATTGGAGAACGATTATTTTTATAATAATACTGAATAATTTAAACGTTGTTTTTGTATATATTTCTCCATGATTAAATTGTAAACACTACTGAATACAATGAAAAACAAATGACAGATCATGACATATTACAAATGGCCAAAACGTAACTTCAAAATCATATCATCCCTATTGGAAAACCCGTTGCTTGTTATATTTGGTATGTTGCGATTGAAAATTGGCTATATCGGTCCAATTTTTGATATAGCTCCCACATACAGCGCATCTGCCCGACTTGACTTCTTAACGTCTTAGAGACCACAAATGTCAACAGATCGGACTGAAAATTTTCAACTAGGATTTATTTATATCCGAAACCTTTCACATGAACATAGGTCTATGTTTTGATATAGCCCCCACACAAAGGTCCCTCTAGATTTGACTTCTTAATGCCACAGAAACAAATTTCAACGAATTGGGCTAAAATTTGGTATACATTCACATGCGATTCTTGCTGGAGGGTATATGAGATTCGGCATGGCCGTTTTTAAGTAACACAAATAAATTCCATTGTGTCTTGGGTGTGGTATGAATATATGAATATATCTTCACAGCCTTCCCATTGTAGATGGTATATAAGAACTTACTACCGTTCTTAATTGTTTTTTTTTTTAAATACTAGGTCCTCCCAAGATTTCTTGTTTGTCCATCCCTGTTGAAAGTTGCCACAACTTGCTCCACAAAAATTGGAACAGCTCCTGCTGCAACTGCATTTCATAAAATGCAACCCAAATGTTTCGTCTTGATGCCGGTTTTCTGTTTCTTTCTTTTGTTGTGTCACTGCCGTCACGTTTAGTTGCGGGAGCAAACCACCACTTCCAGCCACCAAATGCAGACACAATAACAAAATATGTCGAGAGAGGAAAAAATAATTCCATTGATATCGCCACAAATGGCAGACTACAAAAAAGCGCCTACTTGTATGGCAACCCGCAGACTGAAGTTACTGGCAGAGATGAACTTGAGCTTTGAAGGAGGAGCTTCACACACACACACCAGACACCAACAATAATTTCATGAAATAATCAGAAAAGATATTATCAAAAAGGAATTGATTGTTAAGCGGCCAAAATGGAAAGTGATTTCCAAGAGTCTCCCGGGCGGATTCTCTGAAAGGAGCAACAGCTATACAATATTGCAAAATGTGTTGATACATTTTATATGAGGGAAGTCAAGCCTCTTTAACCTTCACAGTTGCGAAATAATGTAGCAGTACAGGGAATTTAACAATAAATTTAAGACTTATTGTCTTTTGTTTATTTGTTGATTTTTTTTTTCAAAAATTGTTTTCCCTCACAAAGAACAGAAGTCAAGCTTGCTGAAGATTGCATGCAGCGAGCTCCTCTGCACTTTGCACATTGCAATAACAATTCAAGAAACTGCACACCAAAAAAAAGAAGAAGAAATTGATTGAGTCTCTGCGTCAAGTCATTTATATAGCCCGAAGTGGTCTCAGCTCTTGTTAAAATGTCGGGGTTTGCTCATTTTATATTGATTGTTGTGGGTATTCTAAAGTAAATCTAAAATTGGTATCAAACTAAGCGCCGCAGAAAATAGAAGAGAAAAGAAATAATACAAATTGTTAAGAAAAGAACATCTGAAGACAGATTATAGGGAGTACATAAAAATGTCTATGGTGGACAATGAAGTGTATTATGGCACACCAACACCACCACCACCACCAGTGACAATAACTAGCCTGGGCAACTGTAGAAAATGAATATAATAAAAAAAATCGCAGCCATTGAATTCAGTAACAACATGACAACAAAGGCCAAATGAAGAAAAAAGAAACTCAGAGATAAGAACATAGTAGCAATAATAATATACGTTAAGAATGCGTAAGTCGGTGTTGGTCATTTATGGAATACCCTAGACTAATTGGTCAAAAACATTTCCTTTTTCATCCAATCGATATAAAATACCATATTTTGAGAAGTATACTATGTCAATTTAGCTAATTTGTATAAATTTGATGTCCTTGGAATCACATCAAATGTTATGCCCTTTCAACTTTAAACATCATACTATTTACAGTATAACAGAATTCCATACAAATTTTGAAAAAGTTTCCTGAGAAACTATAATTTTCAACTTAACATACTCTGGAATACACTGATAGAAAAACCGTTCGTCACCATGACCAATCAGTTTCGTCAATATATCTTCGTACTGGTGACGAAAAGTTTCGTACATGCGATGGTTTTGTACGTCAATAGAACGAACACGATCATCAACCCATGTTTTTGGTGATTTCGAAATTCGTCGAGGGAACGATATGGTTTCATCCCCACGACGAAAAGATTTATTTGACCATTGTGCTGAAAATGTGATAAAACGAAGCAATCAATTTATAGTTTGTGCTTAATTGTACGGTTCTATATGCTTTCTGATTACCTTAGTTAAATAATTTGTTGTACAAGTTTAATTTAAACCAGTAAGGAAAGGCTAAAGTCGGGCGGGGCCGACTATATAATACCCTACACCACTCTCGTAATATTGAATAACTCTGATATATAAATTTTGTAATTCATGTATAAATTATTTACATAAATTTACTTTTGGGACATTTTATACTTAAATAATACCCTGTACCACAGTGTGGTGTAGGGTATAAAAAGAGCCAAATCGGATGAAACATATATATGGGAGCTATAGCTAAATCTTTACCGATTTTCTTCAAATTCGGCAATGTTGGTTCATGGATCAAGAAACTCTACCATTCAAAATTTCAAAACGATTGGATGTAAAATACAGCTTCTATAGAACTAAAGGGCCAAATCGGACGAAACATATATATGGGAGCTATAGCTAAATCTTACCCGATTTTCTTCAAATTCGGCAATGTTGGTTCATGGATCAAGAAACTCTACCATTCTAAATTTCAAACCGATTGGATGTAAAATACAGCTTCTACAGGACTAAAGGGCCAAATCGGACGAAAAATATATATGGGAGCTATAGCTAAATCTTAACCGATTTTCTTCAAATTCGGCAATGTTGGTTCATGGATCAAGATACTCTACTATTCTAAATTTCAAAAGGATTGGGTGTAAAATACAGCTTCTATAGGACTAAAGGGCCAAATCGGACGAAATATATATATATATGGGAGCTATATCTAAATCTGAACCGATTTCAACCAAATTCAATAGCGATCCTAACAGCTGCGAAATACTCTAAACTGCAAAATTTGAGAACGATCGGAGTGAAATTGCGACCTGTAGTCGACGAACAACTCTACATGGACAGACGGACGGACGGACAGACATGCTTAAATCGACTTAGCTAGTGATTCTGAGTCGATCGGTATACTTTAAGGTGGGTCTAGCTGTGTTATTTTCAGGTGTTACAAACATCTGCCGTGAAACAAACTTATAATACCCTGTACCTGTAATGGTGATGAATGGAGTTCGTCGTGGTGATGAATGGCAAATACATTACATGATGAGATTATTTTTGATTTAAAATATCAGAAGCAATGAATACTTCTCGTTCGTTTGCTTTCGAGCTTTCCTGATAAGAACTGCGTTTCGAACCGAATAATCACAACTGAGCCAGGCAAAGCGGTCAAGTAATTTTATTTTTAATGGTCTAAAACCAGATGAATATTTATTGAAATTTTAAAAATGTAAATAGTCGGGGACATGGTTTCGTCGTGGTGATGAATGGAGTTCGTCGTGGTGATAAATGGGATTCGTCGTAGTGATGAATGGGATTCGTCGTGGTGATGAATGGAGTTCGTCGTGGTGATGAATGGGGTTCATCGTAGTGATGAATGGGTTTCGCCGTGGTGATGAACAAGATTAATTGTAGGGATGAATGGTGTTCATCGTGGTGATGAATGTAATTCGTCGTGGTAATGAACTCGATTAATCGTAGGTATGAACTGAGATCATCCTGAGGACGAAAGTTTTTGGAAACAGAGATTCGTCATGGTCACAAACAAATTCACCATGAGGATTATTCCGTACGTTAGCTTACTTTTGACGAAAAAATAATCGTGATGATGTTCAAATTCGTCGTCATTACGAAGTTTTTTCTATCAGTGTAGAGGTGACACTATCTGTCTCTACCTCCACAGATGATATTTTTTCAAGGTAGAAAAAAATCCTTTATATTTATTTGATGACAAGTAAGATAATAGTTTTATAGCATTAAGAAATGCTAATAAATAATTGAAAATATTAGTTGAGTAAACCGACTAAGATACGAGGACGGTGTCAAAAAAAAGACGACCTAACAAAGAAAACAGAACCAAGTTGTGAAAATGTTTCTTTATTTCTCAAGAGGATCACTTTTTAGCTCGATACCCAGCGATATTCAATAGCTTCTTTATTATTAGCCCTCAACCGTAGACTCCACCTAGCAAATCTGTTACCACCGAGCCTTTCTTCAAGTTTGGAAAAATATAATAATCCGATGGAGATAAATCTAACGAATAAGGAGCGTGATGTAGGAATTCGAACCAGAGTTCGGAAAAAAACACTAAGGAGCGGTTCTGTACCGTTCCTTCGTCGCGAACAGAACTGTAAAGCAACCCTTACAAGAGAACAGTACCACTACGATAACTTACGGTTCACAGAACAGTATCACTACATCGTAGTGATACTATTCTGATAAAGCAATCTTAATGAAAATTTGTACAGAGGCATTTCCTAACCCAGGGATAATCCCTTTTTAAAATGGGGCATACTCGTATCACTTTTTGAGTCGATTTAGCAATGTCCATATGTCTGTCCGTCCATGTATTCTTGTAATCAAAGTGCAGGTCGTATTTATGGTCAGATTGTGATGAAATTTAGCACAGCGCTCTTTTTTGTCCCAAGGTTGATCCCTATTGAAATTGGTCAAAATCGGTTCAGATTTAGATATAGCCCCCATATACATATATGTTACCCCCCATTTGACAAGTAATTCGGCAGAGAGAGGTTTCTTATTACATGTATGAACACTGACAAATTCTTATCGCATTTTGTTAGGGAGGTGTAGGGTATTATAAAGGGTGATCTAAGTAGAGATACTGTTTTCAATAGCTTTTTTTGACAGATCACGTGTGAGTCGTGTCATGCTGTCATGTCATTTTTGTGAAGTATTCTTTGGCATTGCATCATGGAAAGACTTACGCCTGTTTAGTTTTATTATCAAAATAATCGTTTGCCAATTGCGCTAAGTCCATTAATCCAAAAAAAAAAAACACTTTCAGTCGACCCACGACCTTGACACCCATGAGCAATATTTTAGCTCTCGTTAAGATCTATCTTTTTGCCATTGACCGATTCCCGATCCGACGTACCGGAATCATCGGTCCATATTTCTTTAAAAATGATGCCGGTAAGAACGTAACCATCAATGGCGACCGTTATCGTGCCATCATAACCGACTACTTGATGCCTGAAATTGAAGCTCGTGATCTTGACGACATTTGGTTTCAACAAGACGGCGCCACTTCCCACACATCGCATCAATCAATGGATTTATTGAGAGAACATTTCGGTGAGCAGATAATTTCACGTTTTGGGCCGGTCGATTGGCCACCAAGATCGTGTGATATCACACCGTTAGACTTTTTCCTGTGGGGATATGTAAAGTCTACAGTTTATGCGGATAAACCCGCTTCGATTCAGGCCTTTGAGCAAAACATCACTCGTGTCATTCGCCAGTTACCAGTCGAAATGCTCGAACGAGTCATCGAAAATTGGACTCAACGGATGGGCCATCTGAGACGTAGCCGCGGCCAACATTTGATAGACATAATCTTCAAAAAATAAATGCCAAAGAATGTTCTTTCAAATGATAATAAACATTCCCCATTCAATTTGAATTTTTGTGTTTTTTTCTTTAAAAAAGTAGGGAACCTCGAAATGGATCACCCTATGTATTTGAAGACATTCACGACTTTCAATTGTTAACATCCGCAACAGTGAGATAGACGGATGATCATATGGACATAGTTAAAAAAATATTTTTTATAGTTTGAATAATGGTCTTTTACAATTTTTCTTTATTTTTTCCAGTAAAAATGTTGGCAGAACATTAAAATATCAAAGTTCTGCGACAATATTTCTGTCACTTATTTGTCATTCAAACGTAATGGATAGATTTGACTTTCCTCCATTCAAAGCAAATAAATATGTCTTTGTATATACAATAGGGTATACTAAATTAGGCTAATATAGATCTATGCCACATTTATATTTCTCAACCATTGACAAGCAACATTTACATTTCCGATTGACAGAGAAACCAAAACTAGCCAACAGAACACCACGAATAAAAAACTCTAGAATAAGCTGAGAGAATGATTGGTAATAAGACAACAATGCCGTCAATGTGACAGCAAATTTACTTCTACGATCCATGCTCCATTGGGCGCCACCACATTGAGACCATATCCTCCACTAGTACAGCTACCAATAGCCCTGGAATCCGTCGTTCCACAGAACCAGACTACCAAACGAAGACAAAGTGAGAAGAACATTTCAAAGATTTCAATTGCGCTCTCTACATGGAGAAAACAATTTCAGGAAATGAAATGTAGATTTTAAATAAGATTTAAAAATAGATTTTATGTACCTAACAATATAATAAATATTTGGAGATATAACCCAATAATACTACTTGGATCCAAACAAATTTAGTTTGCAACCCGATTTAAATACCAATTGACAACTAATTCTCAATTCAGTGAAGAAAATTTAATTTTCCAAAAAAATAATATATTGCTTTATTAATTATTTACGAAATGTGTTTGCAGCCAATATGTATTTGCATATTCCTAAATGTGGAAAAAAATATAAGAATATATATTGAAACTTGTTTATGTTTAAATGAACCTCCTAAACATATTGTTTTTACTGAACGAAAGATAAGAGATAAATGGGTTTGAATAATTTGTTTCATATTACGTAGTAACTTTTTGTAATAATATGCAAATAAGATATATTTTTATGAAAGTAACGGGTTTTCCAATGGGGATGATATGATTTTGAAGTGACGTTTCGGCCATTTGTAATATGTCATGATCTGTCATTTGTTTTTCATTGTATTCAGTAGTGTTTACAATTTCATCAAGGAGAGATATACGCAAGAGCAACGTTTACAAATTATTCAGTTTTATTATCAAAATGATCGTTCTCCAATTGCAACTTTTCGTGCGATAAGGCAATTTTTTTTAAATCCAAAAAGACAATTTCCAGTCTACCTACGACCTTGACATCCATGAGCAATATTTTAGGTCTCGTTAAGAGTTATCCTCTTGCCATTGACCGATTCCTGATCCGACGTAACGAAAAGGAGCTGCAGCAAAAAAAAACTTTCCGTTCACATTTGACAATGATGCTAAGTATATTTTTTTTATCCAACGAAAAACTCTTTCCAGTCGACCTACGACCTTGACACCCACGAGCAATTTTGTAGCTCTCGTTAAGAGCTATCTTATTGCCATTGACCGATTGAGGCTACGTGCCACACAGCAAATGAAACAATTGAATTGTTGCGATAAAAGTTTGGAGATTCGATTATTTCTAGAAATTGTGATATTGAATGGCCTCCAAGAAGCCATGATTTAACACCATTATACTATTTCTTGTGGGGTTATTTGAAGTCATTGGTCTTTCGAAATAAACCCGACTCTCTTCAAGCTTTACAAGTTAATATTGAACGTGCCATTCATGACATAAGACTTGATATATTGGAAAAAGTGCTCGAAAATCGTGGTCATCGAATTCGTTCCTGCAGAAGAAGTCGTGGAGGCCATTTGAATGACGTGTTCTGTAGAGCTTACTTATATCGATTGTGCTTCACATTAAAGAAAATACTTTTGAATTTCCTTAACAATAGGTGTGTTTTTTTGCCCCCAACCATGTCTTCTTGATTCTCAAATACAATTTGTTTGCGCAACAACATATTTTTTTTTGCAAATTCATCTGTCAACCATATTTGGTTTTCAGATATTTTTCTCCGTGCAACTGCTTTACTGCAGTTGCTGTGACACATCCATTCTTTTTTTTCAACTGCTATTTTGCACACTTCCTTCCCAATGCCATAAAACGCAAAAGAATTTAATGCCACACAAACATTTGCGTTTGTGATAGCACAGCTCAATGATTCTACAACTGAAAGTTGAATGTTAGAGCAAAGTCATGTTCGCAATGCATCTTTGCGCCAGAGTTTTTGCCCAGTTTAAGTCTGGCAGAGTCAAAGTGATTCCTTTCACAGTCATTTCTACACCATTCATGCATATTATTGGCTTCGAAGTGCCTATCGAAAAGTGGTTGATCTGGTCTAGTCTCTGGCCGGCTCTGGTCTGGTGGTCAGAGTGCCACCCCAGAGAGACTGGTCGATTGAAATCTAGCCCATTGCAAGTCTGGAAGATGGTTAAGAAAACTGAAAACTATAATCGTTGAAATGGAAATTGCATAATGCATAATTTGCTTGTGAAAAGGGAAAAATGATAATAGGCAACTTTTGTTGTGCTAATTATCACCACTGTTCATGTCAATTGAGCCTCGGTTATTTTTCAAAAGAGAAATTGGAACATTGGGAGGAAACATTCCTCAGTTTTCTTTTATTGCTGCTGTAATTAGCAGCTGTGCCAATGAGAACATAACTTCTAATGACTTCAATGTTTAACGTCATTGGCACTTGGAATTATTGAAATTCCGAGCATGATTTTTAAAAATAATAATTTTGACTATAGCCACCTAAATTTTTGTCTGCTTAGTTACACAGTGTTTTAAAGGATTTTAAGTATTTTCAGTCTGAATAATAAATACACGGAAGAAAATCGGCATTATTGATATGTTTGAATTGAAAGAAATTTTAATTGTAAAAAATTATTTTAAATATTATATATTTGTTAACAAATAAATTTTATATTAATATATTAGAACAAAATATATTTGCGAACTGACTTTCACAAATAAAATAGTGTTTCCGCACAAACAAAGTTATTGTTTAAGATGTTTCTTAAATATATTTTATTTAAAAAACACTTGTAAAACATAGCCGACTTTTTCGAATCAAAGTCGGTTTTCCATAAGAGCATTAGCTTTTGTATTGCAGCTCTAATTATACCCTCACTTTAGTGTTACGAGGGTATATATCATTTGCTACGAAAAAAAGTGTAACACATCGAAGGAGCGATCTAAGACCCTAAGTATGTTCGGCGGATATTCGTTTTGGGTCATTTTAAGTCGATTGAGCAATGTCCGTCCGTCTGTCTGTCTGTCTGTCTGTCTGTCTGTCTGTCTGTGTGTCTGCTGGCTGGTGCGCACGATAACTCTCGAAAGGAGTAACCGATTGACTTCAAATTTGGTATGTGGTAATATTTTGTTCTATCTCCGGCTAAGTTCGAAGATGGGCCATATTGGTCCACTCCTTCTAGTACCTCCCCCACAAAGTGTTAATATGTTGTGAAATATTGAATCTTTAATAACTGCTATACTACTTATTCGAATCTTCTGAAATTCCACACATAGCATTAGTTTATTAGTCGCTATCAACTCGAGAAAAATGGGGCAAGTTGCTACACCCCTTTTGGTACCTCCCACACAAATGCACCATTTTGCACCAAAAGTTAACAGCTTATAACATTAATAATGTACCTCCCACACAAAATGGCCAAATCATACCAAAATTTAATATCTCATAACGTTAATATACCAGTGCAAATAAACGCTTATAATTCGGCGCAGTGCAATGTATTTAAAGTATCTACTATTCAGCGAAAAATAGGTGTATTTGTTAAAAACTTTCTGGTACCTCCCACACAAATTGACAGAATAATTCGTTTAATATTCCATATTACATTACTCACAAAGTGAGGGTAAACCTTAGTCGGTTTACCCGACTGAAACTTTCTTACTTGTTTTTAATTTATAAATATACCAATTTATCACGTGTTGTCAATCCATCAATGCAAGTTATAGGTACAAAAGATTATACAATTTAAAAATTTGAACTTTGATCTTTTAAAAACAGAAAACTTGCCTATAAATTAATGCATTGATATATTGCCAAAACACTTAAATACAAATTAATCTTTGTTTCGGAAATATTAGTTCCAAATAAAAAATATTAGGACGGGAACATGATTTTGTTTAGAACAATATCCTCCCAAACATATCATATTTGTGTGAGTCAAATATTACATATTTGGAGTGTACCCTAAACATATGTATATTTCCAGCAGAATATGTTTGGGACAATATACTACAGAAGCTATTTGTTTTTAGCGTGTATATTTCCAGCAAAAGCTCCCATTACAAAGAAACTTTTCGGGTAAGCAGTATTAAAAAGCAATAACCAGCCTTTTGAGAATAACTTTTTTCCATGTAAGCATAGAAAGTTAAGAGTTAAAAATATATATTCAATTAAAATTCAAAAATTATATTAAAAATGTAATCGAATTCAGACCATTAATTACACAGCTCAAAAACAATTTTTTTCTGTTGGGGCGCGGGGTTTTTTAATTGAATTCAGACCCTTAGTTACACAGCTTTTCTGCTGCGGCGCAGGGGTTTGCAGTCGACTTGCATATACATATCAGATAATCAGTTCTCAGCCTAAAATGTGGTTTCTTTGAATTTACTGCATTTCTCGCCATAAACCGTGATTTGCAAAAATAGAGAGGCTGAACCACATATTTTAACATAACTCGAGAACTCTTTATTCGAATTGGTTCAGGAATGCTTTATAGAATCCAAAACTAAGTAGCTTTCAACTTGTAATATTATTTTTTGCCGTTTAGCGATTCCGACGATATCTGGAAGATATCGTCAAAAAAATTATATTTTTTTAGAAAATAAAAATCACTTTAAAAATGTATCCTCGATTAAAAAAAACTTGCAGCTAAATTGAATAGCATTATCCATTTGTGTACCCTACACCACACTGTGGTACGGTTTCTACAGCGCTTACATGTCAAATCGGGTGTAACATATATATGGAGACTTTATATAAATCTGAACCGATTTTCCCCGAATTTGGCAATGTTCATTCATGTAATAAGAGAACTCTCTCTGCAAGAGTTCGTACTGAACTGATATAAACAAAGTTTCTACAGTGCTTACATATCAAATCGGGGGTAACCTATACATGGGGACTATATCTAAATCTGAGCCGATTTTGAGCAATTTCAAAAGGGATTGTCCTTGGGAGCACTGTGCTAAATTTCATCACAATCGGACCATAAATACGACCTCCACTTTGATTACAAGAATACATGGACAGACAAACGGACATGGCTAAATCGACTCCAAATGTGATTCTATGCCGATCGGTATAATAAACAATGGGTCTATATCTTCTCCTTTTAGGCATTACAAACAAATGCACAAAGTCTTCATACCCTGTACCACAGTGTGGTGTAGGGTATAGAAATCGGTTCATATTTAGGTTTAGATATGTATGTTTCGTCTGATTTGGCTACAGAGGCAGAGACGTACCAAATGTCAATTGTGTAAAAGTATACAAGTTGCTATTTCAGTCCTGGCAATGCTGGTGTTGCCAGATGAAAACTGGAACCTTCATTGAAAAGTATTACATTTTTTAGCATAACTTCACTCAGACCGTTTTGTCATTTGATCGCGAATGGTTTTTAAACGCTTCAACAGCTGCCTCAGGCGTTGAAAAACGTTGACCAAGCAGTTTTTTCTTGATGTGAGTGAATGAGAATAAGTCATTGGGTGTCAAATCAAACGGCTAACCCATCAATTCGACGTTTTGGCCGGTCAAAAAGGCGCTGGTTTGAGCCGATGTGTAAGAGCTCGCATTGTCATGGTGCACAATGATTCGTATTCTCTTGTTTGTTTTTCGAATTTCTCCGAAGACTTCAGGCAAACAAATTGTGGTGTACCACTCAGAATTGACCGTCCTACGTTGCTTAAGCGCAGTAGTCGCCACATGTCCAGTTTTGCCGAAGAAACAGGCGACCATTTGCTTCGAAGTGCTTCTTCCATGAACAGCTTTCGTTGGATTTGGCTCGTCTTCGAAGACCCACACGGTCGATTGCTGTTTTGTTTCGGGCTCATACGAATAGATCCAATATTCGTCACCTATGACGATCTTATAAACGTCTTTTGAAGCACCGCGACCGTATTTTTCAAAATTTCTTTGCACCAATCGACACGAGCCTTTTTTTAAGCGATTGTTAAATTGTGCGGGATCCAACGAGAACAAACTTTATTTACGGCCAGGTGTTCCTGCAATATCGAATGTATGCTGGTGGAAGAAATCCCCAAGGATGCCTCTATCTCACGGTATGCCACATGACGATCTTGCATTATCAGTTCACGCACGGCGTTAATGTTCTCTGGCACCACGGCCGTTTTTGGACGACCTTCGCCTTTGAGCGAGCGTCGGCCACGATTGAATTCATTAAACCAGTTTTTCACAGTGCTATAGGATGGTGCTTCATCGCCATACAAAGATCTCAGTTCATCGATGCCCACATGTCGTAATAATCCACGTCGAAAGTTGTGAAAAATAATCGCACGAAAACGTTCACGAGTTAATTCCATTTTTTTACGTCAAAACGTTCTGAGTACGTTTATGCTAAAAAATGTCAAACTTTCCAATGGAAATGTCAGATGGCGCCAGGCAACACTTAGGGGTGCCTAGGTCAGATATATATATAGCAACCCTCGTACTATATAAATTATTGAAGTATGCATTGAATATTTCAATGCTATCCAATCTAACTAGAGTGGTGTAGGGTATCATGTAGTCGGCACCGCCCGACTAAAGGCTTTCCTTATAGTTTTCATACCCTCCACCATTGGTCACTCCGTTTATAACACCTCTAAACATTGATCTGAGACCGCTGAAAGTATATAATTAACCAGTAAGGAAAGGCTAAAGTCTGGCGGTGCCGACTATATAATACCCTACACCACTCTCGTAATATTGAATAACTCTGATATATAAATTTTGTAATTCATGTATAAATTGTTTACATAAATTTACTTTTGGGACATTTTATACTTAAATAATACCCTGTACCACAGTGTGGTGTAGGGTATAAAAACGATTGGATCTAAAGAGCCAAATCGGATGAAACATATATATGGGATCTGTAGCTAAATCATTACCGATTTTCTTCAAATTCGGCAATGTTGGTTCATGAATCAAGAAACTCTACCATTCTAAATTTAAAAACGATTGGATGTAAAATATAGCTTCTATAGAACCAAAGGGGCCAAATCGGACGAAACATATATATGGGAGCTAAAGCTAAATCTTAACCGATTTTCTTCAAATTCGGTAGTGTTGGTTCATGGATCAAGAAACTCTACCATTCTAAATTTCAAAATGATTGGATGTAAAATATAGCTTCTATAGAACCAAAGGGGCCAAATCGGACGAAACATATATATGGGAGCTACAGCTAAATCTTAACCGATTTTCTTCAAATTCGGTAGTGTTGGTTCATGGATCAAGAAACTCTACCATTCTAAATTTCAAAACGATCGGATGTAAAATACAGCTTCTAAAGGACTAAAGGGCCAAATCGGACGAAACATATATATGGGAGCTATAGCTAAATCTTAACCGATTTTCTTCAAATTCGGCAATGTTGGTTCATGGATCAAGAAACTCTACCATTCTAAATTTCAAAACGATCGGATGTAAAATACAGCTTCTAAAGGACTAAAGGGCCAAATCGGACGAAACATATATATGGGAGCTATAGCTAAATCTTAACCGATTATCTTCAAATTCGGCAATGTTGGTTCATGGATCAACAAACTCTACCGTTCTAAATTTCAAAACGATTGGATGTAAAGTACAGTTTCGATAGGACTAAAGGGCCAAATCGAACGAATGATATATATGGGAGCTATATCTAAATCTGAACCGATTTCAACCAAATTCAATAGGGATCTTTACAGCTGCGAAATACTCCAAACTAAAAAAATTCAGAACGATCGGAGTGAAATTGCGACCTGTAGTCGACGAACAACTTTACATGGACAGACGGACGGACAGACATGGTTAAATCGACTCAGCTAGTGATTCTTAGTCGATCGGTATACTTTAAGGTGGGTATAGCTGTGTTATTTTCAGGTACAAACATCTGCCGTGAAACAAACTTATAATACCCTGTACCACAGTGTGGTGTAGGGTATAAAAATGGGGTGGCAGAGCTTAAACGGTGTCTACAACGCAAATGTTCATGAGAATCCACAAAATGGTTTTGGGTGATTGTCGGTTGAAGGTGCGTGAGCTAGCTGAAGTCATAGGCATTTCAAAAAGTGTTATATCGGGTTTTCCAATAGGGATGATATAATTTTGAAGTGACGTTTCGTCCGTTTGTAGTATGTCATGATCTGTCATTTGTTTTTCATTGTATTCAGTAGTGTTTACGTTTTCATCATGGAGAGATATACGCAAGAACAACTTTTACAAATTATGCAGTTTTATTATCAAAATAATCGTTCTCCAATCGCAACTTTTCGTGCGCTAAGTCAATTTTTAAATCCAAAAAAAAATACTTTCTAGTCGACCTACGACCTTGACACCCATTGACCGATTGTGGCTTCGTGCCACACAGCAAATGAAACAGTGGAATTGTTGCGAGACAACTTTGGAGATTCGATTATTTCAAGAAGTTGTGATATTGAATGGCCTCCAAGAAGTTGTGATTTAACACCATTGGACTCATTCTTGTGGGGTTATTTGAAGTCATTGATCTTTCGAAATATACCAGACTCTCTTCAAGCTTTACAAGTCAACATTGAACGTGCCATTCATGACATACGACTTGATTTAGTGGAAAAAGTGCTCGAAAATTGGGTTCATCTAATTCGTTCCTACAGAAGAAGTCGTGGAGGCCATTTGAATGATTTTTTATTTAGAACTTAATTGCATCCATTGTACTTCACATTAAGTAAAAAACTTTGGAATATCCTTAGCAATATGTGTTTTTTTTTCAAAGAAATCATATCACTCTTATTGGAAAACCCTGTACATCGCATATTGACCGCAAATTTGATGATGAGAAAGCCGTGCGCAAGATGGGTGCCGCGTTTGCTCACAATCAAGATAATACACCAGTTCACACATCTACCAAAATCAATGAATTAAAGTTTGAATTGATTCAGCACGCGCCTTATTCGCCAGATTTAGCTCCCTCGGATTATTTTTTGTTTCCAAACTTGAAAAAATGACTGGGTGGAAAAAGATTTGCCAGCAATGAAGAGGAGGAGGTTGTGGTCGATGGATATTTTCAGGAGCTAGACAGTTCTTAACATAAACAGGGAATCGTAGCTATTGAAAGTCGCTGGAAAAGGTGTAGCGAGCTAATAGGAGATTATGTTGAGAAATAAAGAACAATTTTTCCCAATTTCTTGTGCTTTCTCTGTTAAGTCGGCTAACTTTGGGACCGTCCCACAGTGCTCTGTCTTCATGTAATGATGTGACAAAAATAGAAGGAGTAATTGCAGAATTGTGAAATTTGTTACCAAGCTGTATTTGGTCATAGTTAAGAAAAATTTTAAATTTGGACCCAATCGGACCGCGAGTCTCGTAACCCCATGCAAATTATTCCGGGTCCTCAAAAATTCACCAGGCTATAACTCTAAATTGGAGCATTGTATATTAATGAAATTTAACATGTCATAATATTTCATATATATCAATTGCGGTGCAAAATTTCGACGGGATATAGCGAGTCCTTTTGGTACCTCCCACACAAAGTGGTTCAAAGGACTTACAAATCTATATATATAAAAATGAAACGGTCCATCTGTGTAATGGCATCACGTCAGAACGGCTGGAGCGATTTGGATGATTTTTTTTTATTCGATTCTAAATTTTCACGAGATGGTTTATACAGAAAAAAAAAATAATTGGACAAAGGGGCGTGGTACCTCCCATACAAATCGCAGGTTAAAAATCCGATATTTCTGCTCCTATTATAGGTATAGTGCTGAAATTTTGTTTGTATGCATTTAATGGCAGATTATGTGAATTTTCCAAAAATGGGCGGAATCGGACCAATGGGCGTGGCCCCGCCCATATAAGCCAAATTTTGAAATTGAGATATTTTGCACAATTTGTTAGCGAGAGTGCTGGAATTTTGTGTATATGTAAACGGTGGCAGTCTACGTGATTGGTCGAAAAATGGGCGGGATCGGACCAATGGGCGTGGCCCCGCCCACATAGACAAAATTTTGATATCTTGCACAATTTGCTAGCGGGAGTGCTGCAATGTTGCGTATATGTATCTGGTGGCATTCTACGTAATTGGTGAAAAAATGGGCGGGACCAGACCAATGGGCGTGGCCCCGCCCATATAAGCCAAATTTTGAAATTGAGATATTTTGCACAATTTGTTAGCGAGAGTGCTGGAATTTTGTGTATATGTAAACGGTGGCAGTCTACGTGATTGATCCAAAAACGGGCGGGATCGAACCAATGGGCGTGGCACCGCCCATATAAGCCAAATTTAAAAAATGTGATATCTTGCACAATTTGTTAGCGAGAGACCTGGAATTTTGTGTATATATATCCGTTGGCGATCTACGTGATTGGCCCAAAAATGGGCGGGTTCGGACCAATAGGCGTGGCCCCGCCCACAATGACTAAATTTTGAAATTTTTATATCTTGCACAATTTGCTATCGGGAGTGCTGCAATGTTGTGTATATGTATCTGGTGGCATTCTACGTAATTGGTCAGAAAATGGGCGGGATCGGACCAATGGGCGTGGCCCCGCCCTTATAAGCCAAATTTTGAAATTGATATAACTTGCACAATTTTTTATCTAGAGTGCTGTCATGTTGTAGATATGTATCTGGTGACAGTCCACGTGATTGGTCCAAAAAATGGCGGGATCTGACCAATGGGCGGGCCACCGCCCATATAAGCCAAATTTTGAAATTGAATTATCTTGCTCATTTTGTTAGCGAGAGTGTTGAAATTTTGCGTATATGTATCTGGTAGCAGTCTACGTGATTGGCTTTCAAATGGGCGGAATAGGACCAGTGGGCGTGGCCCAGCCCATATTTTGATATATCTTGCAAGTATTATATAGGAAATACATGAACAAAAATGCTCGGTATGCGATAATTACAGCTGCTCACTCCAATACAATCGCAATATGATAATGTGATGCAATATCAATGAAACAAGAATTTGGAAATTTTATAAGTATACATTTCTATTTTCTGGACTTTCCACTGAATTCGGTATTTTTTCATTCAGTGAATTTATTACTAATACCAGTAAGGAAAGGCAGAAAGTCGGGCGGGGCCGACTATATAATACCCTACACCTCCCTAACAATGCGATAAGGGTCATTGCGATAATAATTTGGAATAATTGGTAAATTATTAAATATTTCGAATACTATTGTTGCAAAATTCTCGGAATAGGGTATGTGTGACCTTTGTATTGGAACCCGCATGGAAGCTAAAAACTGGCGTCATAGTAACAGTGGGTACCGCCCTCACTACCGGAAATTCAGAAGTGCAATATTTCGATTGTTATTGAAATAAAATTCTCGAAAATTGATATGGGGAACCAGATCGAGTGCTGGAGCAAGAAACTGGTGAGATAGTAACAGTGGGCGTGTCCTGCCCACAAAACCTGAACATTACTCCTGTATTTCAAAATTCACTATTTAGAGTACTATTGCAGCCATGGTTTCAAAGTTTGGCTGTCTGGCCTTGGTACCTGTAGGGGTGGTGGAGCTTCAAACAGGAACAACGGAAACAGTAGGCGACAACCCCTATAAATAAAAAATGTAGAACGCATTACTTGAAATAGTATTGCGGCGAAATCTATGTGAAAAATAGTGGCGTGGCGCTGTTCTTACAACCCGAGATGTGAATTTGAAAATTTTCCAATATCATTACAGGACAGTTTTGAAAATGTACATGAAAATAGTGTCGATGCACAAAGCCTCTTAAAATTTTATGTGAATCCAGCTAAAAAGGGGCATATCTACAACTCTATTTGGCTCCAGTACTGAAAACGAAACATAGAGAGGCCTTGTACTAAGTTGATGTTGTTGGTAGCTCTCTACGGAATCTGATTGAAAAGCTGATCAGTGGCATATTTTTAATCAGATTAATAACTGGAGCCCATTACATCTAGAGTGACGCTGGACCAAGTGTGTTTTGTATTCAAGTGCCTTGAAGGTAGGTACGTGACCCAACAAATATAGGAGATATCGGATTATTAAAAAAATAAATACTGATAGAATTATTGCACTAATTGGTATGAGGGTATTTCAAAGGAATCTCTATGACCCAACAGAGAATGAGCGACGTAGCCTCCCAAGGCGATTTGAGGGGTACTATTGCCCGACACGAAATTTGTGCATTTAAGATGGATGACACGAAAACACTGCGGTAATATCAAGAGTGTCAGAATATCATTTGGTTCTATTTCAATGAAATGCACTTTGAGGGCAGCGAATCGCACCGGGTCAGCTAGTAAATATATAAAGATCGCTCAAGAGTGGCGTTGGATTTTTACCAAAGTTTGTAAAGCGTAATAGGCTTGCTGTGAGTAAATTTGTGCACATATTTGGGAGGAATTGTTTCAAGATCTCTCAAAACAGCCAAACAGAACTTGAAAAATGGGGGTTTGGTCCATATATCGTGCGATCCATCGAATTAAAGGGAATTTTGCGTAGATTACAAATATGGTGAGAAAAAGTTGAAGACTCAATAGGGAAAATGTCTGTATGTCAAACGTCGGGTACGTGGACCATAGTGGTTCTGCGTATTATTCTACTGTATTGTTTGGTTTTAAAAGTTTAATGCATTTATTTGTCAGAAGAGTTTCCTTCGTTGATTTTGAAATAATATTATCGTTGAAAATAATATTATCATCTTCTTCAAAAATGTCATCAAAATGCCGCATTGATATATCTTCGTTTAAAGGATACTTGATATATTACTCATAAAAATATTGACAATGTTAAGATTTTTATGTCGTATTGAACTTATAATAGGATCAGAATTTATTGTAGGGTACGTCATTAAATCTTTGTTTGTGTTGTTTAGACAATTTCTTCCTGGCATGGAACATGCTATCTTCTCGGATAATTTTGTGACTGTTTCCGAAAATAAAATTGTCAATATTTATATACCTACTGGCAAATTAAAGTAACTAATACGAGTGACATCGTAACCATAAATTTGTACTTTATGTACACTACTGGCATATAATATCATTGGAGAGCGCCCCAGTAGGCGAGTTGGTAGCGTACTCGCCTATGAGTTTGGGGGTTGTGGGTTCGATTCCCACCAGAGGCTCTGATCTGTCGCTGCAGAATTTAGCCATATGGTTTTTGTAACCCGGCCTTTCTCTGGACCTTAAATTTACTTTGTATTGTAATTCATATAAATAAATAAATAAATAAATAATAAATATCATTAAAAGCGCATCAAATTATTATCCTTGTTGTTATTAGGAACTCCTTACGTGCATTACTGTTAATTTTTTGTCGCAAGAACATTTTAAACCAAAAGCAAAAGTACTTTTTCGTAATTTTTGGACGAAAAATTAGAACTTTTATATTTTATTTTTAAAGAGGACAAAATGTATTATTTTTTTTTATTTATCGCCATAAAAGCACCATATTAAAAAAAATTGTCAAAAATATTTTATAAATATGATTTTTTGAATTTTTATGAATTATGTCAACTATCAGGCGCAAAAAAGCTATGGGTTTGTTCTACATGTTAAAGAAGATGGTTTTTAGAATACCATGGTTTTTAGAATACCACCTAAAAATTGTTTAGACCTAAAGCAAAATTACTTTTTCGAAATTTTGTGCGCGAATAATTTGAACTTTTATATTTTAAGTTTAAAGAGGACATATCATTAATATCTGGCGAAAAAAAATTATGGATCTTTATAATTTTTTTGCCAATGCAATATACAATATTTAATATTTTTTGATTTTTCGGCATAAAAGCACCATATTAAAAGCGATTTTTTTATGTTTTTCTCAACAATAATTTATAAGTGAGATTTTTCGTATTTTTTTAGAATTCTGTCAGCTATCTGGCACAAAAAAAATATGGGTTTGGTCTACACGTTAAACGTTGGCGACTGTTTTTGGAAAACCCCTACAAATTATATTTGAAAATAACGTTTTTAGACATAAAAAAATATATATTTTTTTCCGTTTGTGCGCTTTTATTTTACGTTTTTATATTTTGTATAAACCATTACACAATTTGCTTAACTAAAATTGCAAATAAAGAATATTAAAAAACATGTTTTATATTTAATAGTAACAGAACATATATTGTTTTTGAAGAATACAATTTTAGGGATCTGTTCAAACTTTTTTTCTCATTCCAATTAAACTTGCAATTTTTTTTCATTTTAACAAAAAATATGAATTTTCCTAAGCCATTTTGAATAGTACAAATGCAATTTACTACCGACTTGGCATTTTTGTATTATTAGGAATTCTAGTAGTTTATTTTTTGGACGATTTGCGTATACAACAACTGACTTTGGTGCCCATTCCCGGTGTCAAAAAGAGCTAAATACTTTTTTTATTATTTATCCTTATTGGTTTTTTAAGATATGATGAGTACCAATTTTACCACTATTTGAGCCAATTCATTACACTAGCCAACAGTCGTTTTGTTATTTGGTTCTAGCATAGTTTTTCTCATTGATTTTGACCTACTGAACACGAAAATGAGTTTTAAAAATTTTTCTGTCGATTGGTTTTCGAGATACAAATTTTTGAACTTTTTTTTAAATTTTTGGAGGTACACTTACAATTTTGAGCATATCTTTCTTCTTTGACGTATTTGATCCTACTACTACTCAAATTAAAGCAAATTCAACCGTCTACAACTCATTCTCATAAAATTTTCAAATCGGGTGACTAGTTTTGATGTTGGCGGCTTAAAAAGGTTAAAAAACTGCGTTTTTTTAGTAAAAATGTGGCAGAAAAATTCATATAAAAATTCATATAAAATATAAAACGCGATGCTAACAGCGATTTTGGTTTTTTTACGTATAGCTGGCATTTTTCCAAAGAAAATAAGCACTTACTTAACAAAATCTGACAACAAATGGCGGACTTATAATTTTTTTGGTATAAGACCGAAATTTCGCTATTTCACGATATTTTGATTTTCATTATTTGCACAGCTAACCTACTAGGAGGGATCGAAAAAGCAAGTTTTTTATAATCCTTTTGGAATAGAACGGAACAGTTGCTCCTATACATAAGTTACTTCTGTTCAAAATTTCACCACCCTGGGTTAATGTCTTCTGTTCTGGCAAGGGACGTGAAATTTCAAAAATTTTGTGAAATCAGCAATTTTTTTTTGGAAATCTTTTTCAAATGTCACAGCACTATGCAATTTTGATAAAATTTTTAAATTAATATTAATAACACAAATATTTCATAATTGTAAAAAACCTATTTACAATACCGTAGGGACGTTTCGTCGAAAATGGTATAATGAAAATGCAGAACATAGAAACACAGGTGCATTTTAGATACGAATTTTGGCAAACCCACTTTACATGTACAAAATTGTTTGGAAAAAAACGTTTACGTAATTTTTATGATTCTCAGAATTAAAAAAAAAATAAGTAATACACAAATAGTTATTTAATTTTTATGATTGTGGTTGCAGAGTAATATACGCTTCTGAATGTGCGTGGACGCTCTTCGTGTTCCTTTATGACTGCTTCTCCGTTCACAGTCACTTAAAGGGAAAAAAGGAAATTACACTTTTTTATTGATGTGTGTTTTCCCGATGGCTACCTGTATCGGATTTTTTACAGAAATTCCCCCCACATTTGTGAGTGGTCATTATTTGGAAACTTTTCCACAATTTGAAACGCACACTTGCTGAATCAGGTATATAGCCACCCTTAAAAGATGCGCCCATTCATAAGTACCTGTCAGTAAAATATTGTAACATACTTAGTATTTATAGGTGTTCATTTATAGTTTTTTGTCATTCAACAAGTGTCTACGAACGCGAGTAGTACGAGTACAAAGTGAAACAAATTGAATTTAAGTGCATATAATACCTATCCAACAAGTAAGACAATGAGTAAAAGACTACGTGTGTTCGAGTGTTTGAACAATCCAGACAATGTCTGCAATGTTTGTGGCGAGTTTATAAAGAATAATCACGTACACACGTTTACTCCAGCAGTGCAATTGCACTATTTGAATTATTTTGGTATTTCACCAAATATCACAGAACCATGGACACCTAAGTCGCTATGTGATCTTTGCTAGATAATCCTAACCAACTGGGCAGCTGGCGGAAGGTAAGAATTTTTATTTAAACACATTAAGCAAAGCAAATATAGTAATTTATTTTAATTTTAGGTGCCATATGAAATTCGATACACCAATGATGTGGAAAAAGCCGCTATGTTATTTTTGCCTCACCACAAACAGTGGGGTAGGGAGATTTTTAAAATGGAACTACGCTCAAGTGGGATCGTTTGCACTTCCAGTACCACATTCGAATGATGTACCATATCCAGTGTGCCCTGGTGCATCTCTTCAAAAAGCAGAATCGTCAGATCAAGAGTCCGAGTCAAGTGCAAGCGAATTTGGGGCGTGCAGAAAGCGAAAATTACTGTCACAGGCCGAACTAAACGATTGGGTGCGCGATTTTGGTCTCACTAAGGAGAAATCCGAACTTTTTGCGTCTCGGATGGTACAGTGTGGATTTGCGGATTCAGAAGTGAAAGTAACAGCGTACAGGAAGCGTCACCAGCAGTATGCAAAATTTTATACAAAGAAAGACGAAATATGTTTTTGCAGCGACATTTCCGGCTTGTTCCAAGAGCTTCACCAAATTCACAACCCCAATGAATGGAGGTTTTTTATTGACAGCAACAAAGAGAGCTTGAAGGTAGTTCTCTTACATAATGGGAATGAAAAGCCATCTCTTCCTATTGCTCATGCGGTTCATTCAAAGGAGAACTATGAAACTACGAACATTTTGCTGAAATGCATAGAGTATAGCAAATATAATTGGAAAATATGCGCCGACCTCAAAGTTGTGGCCATTCTGTGTGGACTCCAAGGAGGCTATACGCGACATTGCTGTTTTCTGTGCCTTTGGAATAGGAATTTTGCCAAAAAAAATTGGACAAAGAAGGTGAAGCTTTTGCCTATTTACGGTCAATTTTCCCATACCTTTCGCTGGCAAAAATTAAAGAAGGAGTCTTCGCAGGACCCAGATAAAAAAAATTTTGAAAGATGAAACATTCCCGAAGCTGTTATCACCCATCGAAGCCGCAGCATGGAATTCCTTCAGGCTTGTTGTGGAAAACTTTTTAGGAAACAACAAAAGCGATAATTATAAGGACATAGTTGAGGATCTGGTAAAGAACTATGAAGCAATGGGTAGGTTTTTTTGAAACAAATGTTAATTTAAATAGCGTTTTAATTCTCGTTTTTTTTTTCATTTTTGGGTAGGAGTGCACATTAGATAGGGTCAATGCCCAACCAAGAAAAAAAAGTTGCGTCTGTCACCCCCTAGATTTGAAGATTACTCAAAGACAATTTCAGAAAAAAAATTTCATTTTTTTTTGCTGCACCCTACATACCGCCCTTTTAGTTTTCTTTATCCTGTGTTCCTATTTGAAGTCCGATCGTAACGGGATGTATATCGTTGTTCACATTTTGGAAAGGGCTATATTTCGTCCACTGGCCATTTTTGACTCCGAGGTCAAATTCGATAATTTACCTCTGTTATCACGTTTTCTACCCCCCTTATTTGACCATATTTTGAAACGATAATAAAGGCATTTAAAAATAAATAAACTATTGTCTTTAAAGTACTCAGTTTTATTTATAAACAAAAAAGTTACATAGGGTTCAAAATTGTAAAATATACGCTGGAGTCGAATTCGGCTTGTTTCTTTTGACCTCGTTTTCTGTGTCTCTCACACACACATGAATAACCCAATGCCATAAACGCACAACCACTATGGCAGTTCGGTCCAGCATCAACAAACTAAATTTGTGGGATTTTCTAAAAAAAGTTGAAGCTTTTTAAAGGAAGACTAAAATCACTTTGTTTTCCCATTCACCCTACACTCTACTAAATTAGTATTTCTGCCACTGATTTTTATTGATTTATTATCCTTTCTTTACGTATGATACCTCGCGGATCATCTCTTGAAGGGCTACTTTTCTTCCATACCTCACTTTTGATTTTTTACCAGATTTTCTGCTTTCATTATAAAGGGTGAACCATTTAAAATTTGAATTAACGATTACTTTGAATTGTGATTGAGCCCTTTGTATTATTTTCTGTGAAACCAATTAAGGATAAATGCTATGCAAAGCATCCAGAGATAATTAAAGCGTTGAAACATGAAATCTAGTGGTGATTTCGTTTGAGCAAAAAAATGTAAAATTTTTTCTACACTTTACACTGAAACCGCATTTTTAGGTTCGTTTGTATAAATGGTGCAGCCGTATGAACGGGTTTTGATTTAATTTGTAAAATTATTACACTCCGCAAACGCGAAAATAATGCATTTTCCATACTCAGCCGAGTCAACGGTGTGGAGTGTTGCACCGTCAAAAAGCAAACTTTCAACATTTCCAATAAAACCAGAAATTTGAAAATTTTTTTTATAGCCGATTCAAATTTTAAATGGCTCACCCATTACTTTCCTTTTAGGGTTTGCATTTTCATTCATAAGCAAATAAGTTATGGAGAATTATTAATAAAATGTTATAGACATGGTTAATTTGTTTCAACACCATATTTAACTTACATACAAATGTCTTTCCATGTGTTGCAAAATAAGTATCATTTACGGGGGTTGAAAATCAAATAACTGAAGTCTCTAGTAAATATTTACCTCGGATTCCAAACTGAAGTATGGAAGAAGTGTTGTCATTGTCATTGAGTTGATGATCGACTTATTATACTTAAAGATCATACTAGCTTAAATCAGGAATTAGTGGAAAAAATACTATTTTGGTGGAGTGTAGGGTAAATGGGAAAACAAAGTGATTTTATTCTTAAATTCTTCCTTAAAAACGCTTCAAAATTAGTTGGAGATTCCCGCAAATTTATGTTGTTGATTCGATTATTCATGTGTCTGTGAATGAGAGTGAGACAGAAACGAGACCAAGAGAAACTAGTCGAATTTGACCTCAGCATATATTTTACAATTTTGAACCCTATGTAACTTTTTTGTTTATAAATAAAACTGAGTACTTCAAAGACAAAAGTTTCATTATTTTAAATTGCCTTTATTACTGTTTCAAAATAAGTCCACATTAGGGGAGTAGAAAACGAGATAACAGAGGTCAATTGTCGAATGTGACCTCGGGGTCAAAAATGGTCAGTGGAAGAAATATAGCCCTTTCCAAAACGTGAACAACGATATGCATCCCCTTACGATCGGACTTCAAATAGCAACACAGGATAAAGAAAACTAAAAGGGCGGTATGTAGGGTGCACCAAAAAAAAATTAAAATTTTTTTCTGAAATTGACTTTGAATAATCTTCAAATCTAGGGGGTGACAAACGCAACTTTTTTTTATGACCCTATCTAGTGCACATGTCACTTAAAATACACTTTCTGCATTCTCATTTGGATTTTTTCCCTGAGAATTTAGGAGACGTGAGCGACGAACACGGCGAGCGCTTTCATCAGGAATTGAAGGCTATGGAACGACGCTATCAGGGCATCTATGACACGGCTATGATGGGTGACTACATTTGGACCCTAATACGTGAGACCAATTGCAGCGAATACAAAAAACAAAGAAGAAGTCAGCTGTTTTTCCACATGGCATAAAATGTACAGTTATCTCTTTGTTTCTACTCATTTTTTTTGGGCGTTGATTTGGTTAATGTCGTTAGTTTAGCTAACCTGGCACATCCATTTCTAATTGTGCCATACATGTAGTGTAGTATGTAGTGCTCTAAATAAATTAAAAAATAATATACTAAGACTAATTTGTTTATTTTAAATTAAGTTCAAATGTATTTATTCGTTGGCGTTGGGTAGGTAAGCTGTGCAAATAATGAAAATCAAAATATCGTGAAATAGCGGAATTTCGGTCTTTTACCAAAAAAATTATAAGTCCGCCATTTGTTGTCAGATTTTGTTAAGTAAGTGCTTATTTTCTTTGGAAAAATGCCAGCTATACGTAAAAAAACCAAAATCGCTGTTAGCATCGCGTTTTATATTTTATATGAATTTTTATATGAATTTTTCTGCCACATTTTTACTAAAAAAACGCAGTTTTTTAACCTTTTTAAGCCGCCAACATCAAAACTACTCACCCGATTTGAAAATTTTCTGAGAATGAGTTGTAGACGGCTCAATTTGCTTTAATTTTAGTAGTAGTAGGATCAAATACGTCAAAGAAGACGAAAGATATGCTCAAAATTGTAAGTGTACCTCCAAAAATTTAAAAAAAAAATCTCAAAAATTTGTATCTCGAAAACCAATCGACAGAAAAATTTTTAAAACTCATTTTCGTGTTTAGTAGGTCAAAATCAATGAGAAAAAGTATGCTAGAAACAAAAACAGAGAAAATTTTTTTATTTCTGACCTAGTGTTATTACCGATTTTTGTCAAAGGGACAGAGCACTGTCCTTAGTTCCATTACAACTGAGGGACGCACATGTCTGAATCGTCTTAGAATTTCAAGATGTTTAAGGATATATCTGGGTCTAGCCCCAATATTTTAGGGTGTTACAAACATCTGGGACAAAACGGGTCGCGCCGCTTTTCGCGTACATTGGCCCTTCATATATATCTGAATTTTGGCCAAATTCAGGCTTCGCACCTAACGTAAGGCCAAAATCAAATCAAGATCAGAGTAAAATTGCGTTGTGCTCATTGCGCACTACTTAAGATGGACAGGTGGATACAGATAAATGAATAAAACTCTGTACCACAGGGTGATGTAGAGCATAAATACATTATATACATTTGTGTATACAATTTCTAAAAATTCCACTTTCATTGAGTTTATCCTTCTGTTCTCAAATCTTGATACGTCTTTGCAAATTGGTATATTCACTTACAATGTACCAATTAAATCATCATTGCTCATTAAGTTTTTTAATATACTGACTTAATTTGTGATCCACTTAGCGACTTGCCGCTTTATTTAATAAAAATAAAAGAAGAAATTCTTCAAAATTAATTTAGTTTTTTCTGTGTTTGTATATATCGTCCCCTGTCTCACTGTTTCACATACATTCCGAACATATTCCCCTGCTACACACATTTTCCATTTAACACTTCGGATTTTTTTTCTTATTTAATATTTTAAATCTGACATAGTTTCGTATAATTCTGCGAATTTCATACATACTCGCAGATATGTAAAATATATGCACAAAAACTTTACTTTCGGGTTAATTAAAAACAAAGTGCATGAAAGGCCCCCACCGATATCCTGGATCGGTGACGAGTTGTGGGGGGATTTCTACTGAAAAATGATTGGATTTTTCTCTCTTATGCGTATATGTACACACGTATGCGTACACTGAAATAAAATGTATTTAATATTGAGCAGATTTGTTTCAAAGTCGAGAAAAGAACATATTATAATTTAATCTAAGAAATGTTCTTTAATAATAAGCAAATGTTCCTAATTTTAAATACTTATGATGTCTTTTGAGAATAATTGGTAAATTAACTTGTTTTTTTCAGTGTCCAGCATAAAATGTAAATTTCTCGTCTGCCATAATAAAATAAACAAACGGAAAAAGGAAAAACGCATTTTAAAATGCAAACAAATGCACTAGTCACGCGTGAGTGGGTGAGAGCTGTCCGTGGCGGTGATTTTCCAACCGTCAACGCCAGCACAAAGCACTTCAAGTAGACCGATGCTATACCCCGACCAGTGGAGTGAAGTTTTTGCGTGTGTTTATTTTCAAATCTATCATAACATGGCTCGTTTATGGAAATTATTTTTTCAATCTTTTTACAAAAAGAAAACATGAAAATAAAAAAAATCGGAATTAAAAGAAATGTTGTGTATTTCTTAAGAGATTTACATTGTAATGCTATGATACGATGAATATGATAGTTCTCTATGGAAATGACATTTGATTTAATGCCAAAAAGATTAACAGGATTTATCTTTTCCGACTTTTTCTTCATAAGACTTAGCTGACTCTGGGAAATTTTTCTTTTCATATTGATTACTTTTTAATGAATGCTTATATTTCATTTTGAAGACTACTTTAAAAGACATTATTCTTTAAGCCGTTGTAAGGACCAACTAACATTCATCCACATGTGTGCTTTGTCTTACAGTCAATATGGTTTTATGATCACCATCAAATTGCACACCCTCAGGGAATGTCTCAAATAACTTATTTTAAGATACACCGGGAAAATTACGACTACACTCGCTGTCATTACGTTTGATTTCATTACATGACGTCACACAGTGGCGTATTTCGTACAACAGTTTTTCCACTCTAAAAAATACCTCATTCTAAAGAGTTACATTTAAAATTTATTTTTATACCCTCCTCCATAGGATGGGGGGTATATTTATTTTGTCATCCAGTTTGTAACACCACTAGAGACCACATAAAGTATATGCGATTCCACAGCAAATTTTAAAAAAGTCGGTTTTGTTTTTTCCCTTATTTTTATTGTTTTGTACACCTGAAGAAACGTTTTGTGGAATTTTTTTCGTTACTTAAAAAACGTTAAAATGTCACTCTGTGTATAGGGTTTTTGGTCATAACTTCTTAAGTTATGGTTCGACTTGAAAAATCTTTTTTTGAAAAGTTAGTATTTGTCAGACAAAATTAAAAAATAATAAAAATATTTTATGTGCGATTTTTATGTTATACAATTTAAATGCCATTTTCAGATTGTTCGTACTCTTCGATTTTTGAGAGTTTTTATATTTTAAACATTTATTAATTCTCTTTCACATATATAAGCTTTGGATGGAAGTGGGACTAAAATTATGTATATATATTTTTCTAATTTTTTAAAAATTTTTAAAAAAAACATTTCCTGCTAGCCACTGTGCTTCTGGCTTGAAGGCTTCGGAATAGATGCTACACTTCGAAGAACAAAATAAAGGAGACACTTCAGGAAGTATTTCTTCTAAAGCACCCGCCATCCCCGCTAATGTCCTCACCCCTGAAAATCACCCTACAATTATAACTATATATCAAAAGTTGTACAAATCGATGGATTTTTTTAGTGATATATTCGACAAAGATTAACCCGCACCCGCCACCCCCGCTAATGCCCTTTCCCCTGAAAATCACCCTACAATTATAACTATATATCAAAAGTTGTACAAATCGATGGATTTTTTTAGTGATATATTCGACAAAGATTCCTTGTAAAAAATCACTATAGAATCACACTACCACAATACACTTTTATGGCAATTCAACGAGGGGCTATATTTATTTTGTCACTCCATTGGTAACACCTCTAAATATTGATCTGAGACCCCATAAAGTATACATATATATTCTTAATCGTCGTAAAATTCTAAGACGATTTAGCTATGTCCTTCCGTCTGTTGTAATCACGCTACAGTCCGTAATAATAGAGCTAGGTTGATCAAATTTAGTAGAAATATTTCATATAGTTGCAGGTTGTTTGGGATTGCTAATGGACCATATCGGTCAATGTTTGGATATAGCTCTCCTATAGTGGTCGCTCCAAAATACGGTTTTTAAGCTATAGATACCACATTTTTAAAGTAATTTTGCAGAAACTTTGCATTTTGTATTCTATTTTGACAAGAATTCTTCACAGGAAAAATTTTACAGATCGGTTTATATTTTGTTAAAGTCATTCTTAGAGGTCGCTGCAAACTAAACGTATTTAAGCCATAAATACCATATTTTCTAAGCATTTTAACTGAATCTTTGCAGTTTGTATTTAATTAAGACAAGAATTCATCGCAGTAAAAATGTTCACATTTTGTTAGAGTCCACCTTTGGATGTCGCTCCCAAAAAGGCTTATTTAAGCCATAAACACCACATTTTCTAAGAAATTTAGGAGAAACTTTGCAGTTTATATTATATTTTGGCAAGAATTCGTCTCCATAAAATCAAATCAAATTTTATATTGCTATAGTCCCCGTGTAGAAGTGAATATTTTGGAAGTGAATATTTTGAATTTTCGGCCTAAAATATGGCTAACAATTGCAGCGTTCGTTTTTTAAAAATTTGCTTAAACAAAAAGGATCGTTTCATGATTTGCTCCATATCCAAAGATTTTTCCAGTAATAAAATTGAATGCAATCCATGGTGCAGGGCCAAAAAGTGAAACACGTCGAAGGAATGACCTAAGACCCAAGTATGTTCGGCGGATATCCGTTTTAGGACATTTTAAGTAATTTGAGCAATGTCCGACCGTCTGTCTGTCTGTCCGTCTGGCTGGAGCGCACGATAACTCTCGAAAGGATTAACGGATTGACTTCAAATTTGTGATAATATTTTTTTCTATCTCAGACTAAGTTTGAAGATGGGCCATATTGGTCCACTCCTTCTAGTACCTCCCACGGTTAAAATTAAGTGAACTATTGATTCTCTAATATCTTCTATACTACTTATCAGAATCTTCTGTAATTCCACATATAGTAATTGTTTATCTGTCGCTATCAGCCTGAGAAAAATGTGCGAAGGGACACGGCCTTTAATACCAGAACATACAAAAACTTGCAATTTTGTACAGTTAATGTTTTTCAAATTTCAAAGTTACCTAAACAAATATTTTGTTTTTACAGAAGATGTCTTAAAAGTGTTTACAAATGCTAAATCAAGTTAAGATTTGGCATATTTGAATAACAATTTTCTCCAGAGGAATTTTTTTTAAACATTGTTTGACTTATGATTCAATTTCCCTTCCTCAATGTCACAGGAATTTTCTCGGCAATAATTGAAAAATCCAAAACTTTTAAAATTGTTGCCTTTAGTTCGCCAAAAATACAAAAACAATATTTTACATTAAAATTACTTTTTGGATTAAGATGCATCAGATGGTCTTCGAATGATTATTTTTTTTCTCAAAACTCCCCCCACAGTACGACAAATTTGCTACGTCTTTGGAGGTTTTGCTGCAGATTAGCGAAGCGTTTCCATACATATCATTGAACTTCTATGGATCGCTACTAAAAACTAATGGGAATCACAGCAACAACTACGCCAAAGAAAACAATAACAACAGCAGTAACCGTTTGAGTCATAAATTTTGCTTTATGGAACATGTGGAATTTCCCGTGACTTGCACACTTCGAGTGGGATGCAGAAGTCATTTAAAAACGAGGATGTCTTAGCAAGTATCAAATGTCACATAGTGAAATGGAATAAATACGCCCTAATACTGCACTCTTAGCCCTCGCACATAACCCCTCATACTCGTTCTCATTGAATCACATACCCATCTATACCCTGTGCCCCTTGGAAGCAGCCAAGTGCATCTATCCAATGACACTTTTCTGTTGAGAGTGTATATGGTAGCAGTAGCTGCGGCACATCCCATGTCTTCTCCCATGCCACTCGAATCCGCGTGCCCTTTGAAATTGTAAATTGTCATAAATTGTTGACTTACTTGGCATAAACGGATTTCATCCTCTGGCTTCTTGCACATCAACCCCGCCATCCTATGTGTGAGTCCTTTATTGGGCGACTCTTAATGTATTTCGAGTGGCCGATAAAAAACAAGAAACTAAAAATTGTTCAACGAAATAAGTTCTTTGTTGGTAAAGTAGCTCCAAAAATATACCGGCGACAAATATCGGTGAATCTCAATGTGATTTTTGCCGTATGGTGGGAGACGTCGCAATTATGATGGCTAGACTATTTTTAGGATGCCTCTGTAAGACAGTGACTCACATTAGAGTTTGTGTAATGATTGCTTTGATATTTTTAGAAGGGTATAAACGAAAAAAAAATTGCCAAAACAGAGCAAGAGCAATTGCAACATGTGTCCTAATCAGTCTTTTTAGATTTTTGATTAGCTACCGCCTTCATTTAGGGGAAACTGCATAAATGCAGGAAATGAAAATGAAGATTTATAATTAGAAATTGGTAAATATATTTGTTTGGATGTTGTAAGTCTACACAGACAAAATACAAGGACATTATATAGGTACATATATATAAAATGATAACAATTTCCTTTATACATATTAAGTAAACTATTGATTTTGTGGAAAATAATTATTAAATTATTAAATAATTAAATCGCTAAATCATTAAATAATTAAATCATTAAATCATTAAATCATTAAATCATTAAATCATTAAATCATTAAATCATTAAATCATTAAATCATTAAATCATTAAATCATTAAATCATTAAATCATTAAATCATTAAATCATTAAATCATTAAATCATTAAATCATTAAATCATTAAATCATTAAATCATTAAATCATTAAATCATTAAATCATTAAATCATTAAATCATTAAATCATTAAATCATTAAATCATTAAATCATTAAATCATTAAATCATTAAATCATTAAATCATTAAATCATTAAATCATTAAATCATTAAATCATTAAATCATTAAATCATTAAATCATTAAATCATTAAATCATTAAATCATTAAATCATTAAATCATTAAATCATTAAATCATTAAATCATTAAATCATTAAATCATTAAATCATTAAATCATTAAATCATTAAATCATTAAATCATTAAATCATTAAATCATTAAATCATTAAATCATTAAATCATTAAATCATTAAATCATTAAATCATTAAATCATTAAATCATTAAATCATTAAATCATTAAATCATTAAATCATTAAATCATTAAATCATTAAATCATTAAATCATTAAATCATTAAATCATTAAATCATTAAATCATTAAATCATTAAATCATTAAATCATTAAATCATTAAATCATTAAATCATTAAATCATTAAATCATTAAATCATTAAATCATTAAATCATTAAATCATTAAATCATTAAATCATTAAATCATTAAATCATTAAATCATTAAATCATTAAATCATTAAATCATTAAATCATTAAATCATTAAATCATTAAATCATTAAATCATTAAATCATTAAATCATTAAATCATTAAATCATTAAATCATTAAATCATTAAATCATTAAATCATTAAATCATTAAATCATTAAATCATTAAATCATTAAATCATTAAATCATTAAATCATTAAATCATTAAATCATTAAATCATTAAATCATTAAATCATTAAATCATTAAATCATTAAATCATTAAATCATTAAATCATTAAATCATTAAATCATTAAATCATTAAATCATTAAATCATTAAATCATTAAATCATTAAATCATTAAATCATTAAATCATTAAATCATTAAATCATTAAATCATTAAATCATTAAATCATTAAATCATTAAATCATTAAATCATTAAATCATTAAATCATTAAATCATTAAATCATTAAATCATTAAATCATTAAATCATTAAATCATTAAATCATTAAATCATTAAATCATTAAATCATTAAATCATTAAATCATTAAATCATTAAATCATTAAATCATTAAATCATTAAATCATTAAATCATTAAATCATTAAATCATTAAATCATTAAATCATTAAATCATTAAATCATTAAATCATTAAATCATTAAATCATTAAATCATTAAATCATTAAATCATTAAATCATTAAATCATTAAATCATTAAATCATTAAATCATTAAATCATTAAATCATTAAATCATTAAATCATTAAATCATTAAATCATTAAATCATTAAATCATTAAATCATTAAATCATTAAATCATTAAATCATTAAATCATTAAATCATTAAATCATTAAATCATTAAATCATTAAATCATTAAATCATTAAATCATTAAATCATTAAATCATTAAATCATTAAATCATTAAATCATTAAATCATTAAATCATTAAATCATTAAATCATTAAATCATTAAATCATTAAATCATTAAATCATTAAATCATTAAATCATTAAATCATTAAATCATTAAATCATTAAATCATTAAATCATTAAATCATTAAATCATTAAATCATTAAATCATTAAATCATTAAATCATTAAATCATTAAATCATTAAATCATTAAATCATTAAATCATTAAATCATTAAATCATTAAATCATTAAATCATTAAATCATTAAATCATTAAATCATTAAATCATTAAATCATTAAATCATTAAATCATTAAATCATTAAATCATTAAATCATTAAATCATTAAATCATTAAATCATTAAATCATTAAATCATTAAATCATTAAATCATTAAATCATTAAATCATTAAATCATTAAATCATTAAATCATTAAATCATTAAATCATTAAATCATTAAATCATTAAATCATTAAATCATTAAATCATTAAATCATTAAATCATTAAATCATTAAATCATTAAATCATTAAATCATTAAATCATTAAATCATTAAATCATTAAATCATTAAATCATTAAATCATTAAATCATTAAATCATTAAATCATTAAATCATTAAATCTTTAAATCATTAAATCATTAAATCATTAAATCATTAAATCATTAAATCATTAAATCAGTAATCATTAAATTTATATTTGGGTGGAAATTAATCAGTCTGTCTTACTGGATTACATTTTTTATACCCCCCACCACAGGATGGGGGGTATACATATTCATTTTGTCACTCCGTTTGTAACACCTCTAAATATTGATCTGAGACCCCATAAAGTATATATATTCTTAATCGCCGTAAAATTCTAAGACGATTTAGCCATGTCCGTCTGTCCGTCCGTCCGTCCGTCTGTCCGTCTGTGGTAATCACGCTACAGTCCGCAATAATAGAGCTGGTTGATCAAATTTGGTACAAATACTTCTCATAGTTGCAGGTTGTTTGGGATTGCAAATGGGCCATATCGGTCCATATTTAGATATAGCTCCCATATATAGCATCTAACTTGTTGTGATTCCTACTGTTTTCATCTACTATATTTTTTTGTGTTTATCAGTGTTATTTTCTTTAGGTTTGAGTTAGTTTGTGAGGTCACATGCTATCCATGGTGGAGGGTACATAAGATTCGGTATGGCCGAACTTAACGCTTTTACTTGTTTAATTTCAAATCATAATAAAATATTGGAAAAAAATTCCAAAAATATTAATGATATGGAGATCTGATTTTACCATTTAGCAACCATTTATTTTTTTGGCGAAAATAAAATGTGTAGTTAAATATTAAAAAGTCTGACCATATATTGACTGAAATATTGGTAACTCTTTCCCAAATCAATTGTTTCGAAAACATTAGAGATTAAAACTAACTATAAAATATTTTTAAATTTTGTTTGTGTTCATCTAACCGTAAGAAAAATCTCCATTTTCATCGTTAACAGATTTCATTATATCCAATCAACTGCAAATTTTCAAATTAAGCAAACAATAAAATGTTACATTTTGAAAATAACTAATTTCAACTAATTCCAATATTTATTTGCATCAAAGTTCAAACATTAAAATTTAAATTATTTATAGAATTTGCCAACAAAACCTAATCATAAAATGACAAACCTATAAATTCATATTAAAGGCAAATATATAATTGTGGTAGTTGTGTTAAACTAAATTTATAATTCATAAATTTAGCATGTTGTACAGTGTGTACCAAAACATTGGAAACTTTGAGGGATACATTTTTTTATAACTTCTTTTAAATTTAAGGACATTTAAGTAAACTTAAAAATCAGCTTTTTCATTTAATAGCTAGTATATTACTTATGCTAAAATATAAGAAAATAGTTACACAAAATTATAAAAAATTTTCATAATATTTAATATTGATTTGTTGCGGAAAAATGCAAAGTGTATTATTAGTATTTATGTTCAATATTTTTTATAAACAAAAGAATTTTTTTTTGAAAAAAAATCAACTGTCCTATCGTAATCTCTTTTGAAGGATCTGACCTATTAGAGAAACTGCAATTTTGTAGAAAATGTCATCATAATTACATTTTTCAAGAAAATTTAGTTGAAATTTCATTTACCAAAAAGTTTCTTCGAAATCGCATTTTTCTGAAATGAATTTGTCTATAAAATTTTATTGAAATTGCATTTTCTTGCAAATTTCTTCAACATTTCTTTTTTCTGCAAAATTTTGAAATTTTTTATTGAAAATGCAAATTTAAAGGAATTTTACAAAAAAAAAATAAAAAAAATATTGAGAAGCTTTGTTTCATTTCATTAATTTGAAATGAATTTTTCCCCAAAATTCCTTGAAATTGAATTTAAATTTTTTCTGAAAAATTTCGTTTAAATAGAATTTGCCTAGAAAAATCGTAGAAATTGCCCTTTTTAATATTTTTAAAATTGTTTTTACAAAGTTTCTTAAAATTTTTTTTTTGTAAAATTCCTTCAAATTTGCATTTCTTTTAAAAGCTGAATTTGTCAACAATATTTCTTGAAATTAAATTTAGTCTTTGCATAATTCATTGAAATGTGCTTTTTCTAAAAAATGTTATTGAAACAGAATTTTTATTGAAAATTGCGTTGAAATTCAATTTGTCTAAAAAAGCGTTGACATTTTTTCCCTCGAAATTTTTTTGTACAACATGTCATGAAATTGCATCTTTCCTTTTTGGAAAATTTCTTCAAATTTGCATTTCTCTACAAAATTTTTTGAAATTATATTTATTCAAAAAATATCTTAAAAATTTAATTTTTCCAAATTTTTACAAAATTTTGTTAAAATTCCACTTTTCTTGAAAATCTCTCGATATATGCAATTTTGACAAAATTTTCTAGAAAAATAAAATTTTGAACTAATTTCCAGCAAATATTTGAACCAATGACCGTCTGTCTGTCTGCTGGCTGGTGCGCACGATAACTGCCGAAAAGAGTAACCGATTGACTTCAAATTTGGTATGTGGTAATATTTTTGCCTATCTCAGGCTCAGTTCGAAGATGGGCCATATTGGTCCACTCCTTCTAGTACCTCCCCCACAAAGAGTTACCATTTACTGAACTATTGATTCTCTTATAACTTCTATACTACTTATTAAAATCTTTTGAAATTCCAAAATGGGCGAAGTTGCCATGCCCCTTTTGGTACCTCCCACACAAATGGACCATTTTGCACCAAAAGCTAACAGGTTATAACATGAATACCAGTGCATAAAAATACTTGATATTTTGTACAGTGTAATGCTTTTATAGTGCCTACAGTCTAGTGAAAAATGGGCGTTCTTGACACGCCCCTCAGATAAATGGAACAGAAATAGCCTTTTCTGAAAGGGTAAAATTTCCATGAATATTTTTAGATAGGAAACTGTCATTCAGACTTAACGTATTGGAACGTGTAAGGAAGGCCAAAGTCGCCTTTTATTCCTGATGAAACAGGATAGCTTCGGAGTACACTGTAAGGAACTTAGTCTGGATATAGCTCACAGACTACCGAATACGTGCAGTGTCTATCAAGTCAAAATATTGGCAATATAGGAAGTAACCAAGTGGCTAAGTCGCAATATAGAAAAAAAAGACTGGCATTGTCATATACTCGGACAGTCACGCCCCATCCAATACTATGGAGGCCACATACCTAAATTCACAAACAGCCCTCGTCTGCCGCAGATCTCTTTACGAGATGGGTGACTAGGCATAGGGATATCCCGGGCCTGCAAAGCCGAGGACCTTGTTAGGAAAGATATGACATTACAAATTCTTGAAGAATTTGCATATACCGGTGCGTCACTATCCACTATGATTGCCTCTTGTCTATGACCTAGACAAGAGGCAATCAGGCAGTTTAACGAAATATGGACAGAAATGGGTATCTGTAGGGTGGCTAGAAAAATCTGGTCAAGATATGAGCTGAGGAGGTCAAAATATCTCCTCGCACTGGAGAGGAAAAGGCTGTCTACGTTAGTATTGGTTCTGACGGGACACTGCCTGCTCAGGGAACACGCATTAAGATTGAGTATTGGCTCCAATGACACCTGCATGTGGTGTGAAGATGAGGAAGAAGTGGAAAGCATTGAGCACCTGCTTTGCGACGGTCCTGCTTTGAGTAAACGACGTCTGGACATACTGAGGTCGGCCTTTCTAGGAAGTCTGCCAGATCTTGTCGGTACCGATGTTCGAATTATTGATAACTTTGTATATCGAACAGGTTGGTTTCGATGTGCGGCATTTCAGCCCGTGGTAACACTAGGGACCTAAACTGGTCTTGTGAGCTGGTAACGGCTGCCACCCTAACCTAAACCGAAAATCTCAGAGATTGTTCTTTCGGGTCATAATAATGATTCCAACATCCAATTCCATTTTATCCAATTATATTTAAAAAAATTAGTAAATAATAAAATACATATATTTTTCTTGAATAAGCCTTTAGACCACTCCTTCGATGTGTACCCTCCTTTTTCAGCTCATTGATGTGGGACTCAATTCTGAGAATTGGACTTGAAAGTAGCCCTCAAAATAAGAACATCTGCATCATTCGTTGTCAAGTTGGCTCAATTATTAATTTAATGGCCATACGATTTTTTTTTGCTCAATTTGGATTTTTAGCACTTTTTATACCCTACACCACACTGTGGTACAGGGTATTATGACTTTGTGCATTTGTTTGTAACACCCAAAAGGAGAAGAGACAGAGACAGACATTGTGTATTATACCGATCGACTTGTAATCACTTTCTGAGTCGATTTAGCTATGTCCGTCTGTCTGTCTGTCTGTAGATGTATTCTTGTAATCAAAGTACAGGTCGCAATTATAGTCCGATCTCAACGAAACTTTTAGGCTCAAGGACGATTGCTTTCTTTAGGCTCAAGGACGATCCCTATTGAATTTGGTTAAAATCGGTTCAGATTTACATATAGCTCCCATATATATGTACCTCCGATTTGGCATATATGCACTGTATAAGCAACATTTTTGAGCCGATTTGTACAAAAATTGACAGAGAGTAGTCTCGTGATACACTTAGAGAAAATACAAAAATTTGGGGGAAATCGGATCAGATTTAGATATAGCCCATATATATGTTACCCCCGATTTGACATGTAAGCGCTGTAGAAACTGTATTTTATATCCGATTAGTACGAAATTCGGCAGAAAGAGGTTTCTTATTTCAAGACGGAATACTGCCAAATTCGGAGAAAATCGGTTCAGATTTAGATATAGCCCCCATATATATGTTACCCCCGATTTGACATGTAAACGCAGTAGAAACTTTATTTTATATCCGATCAGTACGAAATTCGGCAGAAAGAGGTTTCTTATTACATGAAGGAATACTGCCATATTCGGAGAAAATCGGTTCTGATTTAGATATAGCCCCCATATACATATATGTTAGCCCCGATTTGACATCTAAGCGCTGTAGAGACTGTATTTTATATCCGATCAGTACGAAATTCGACAGAAAGATGTTTCTATTTTACATGAATGCGAATTCAGGGAAAATCGATTCAGATTAATATATAACCTCCATATATATGTTCCTCATGATTTGGTTACAAAGCGCTTTAGAAGTTGTACTTTACTTCCGTTCATTACAAAATTCTCCAGAAAGATGTTTCTCAATTTAGGAACGAATATTGCTTAATTTAGCGATTATCGGTTCAGAATTAGATATATCCTCATATATACATATGTTCTTACTAGGGTGACCAAAAAACCGGTTATTTTGAATATACGGTTTTCGGTTTCTTCGAAAATTAAGTTAACTCAAAAGCCAGTTTTCGGTTTAACCGAAAATAAAAAACCGGTGAACCGGTTGTTTTCGGTTTTTCTTTTTTAATAAAAATGCATAAATAATGCTCAACATTTTGTTAGATGACGTAAAATAAGCGTAGTGCAAATTCAATATGTAACCGTATTCCAATAAAATTAAGATTTATTTGAAAATTTTATTTTAAACACTTCATATTTTTATTTATAATAGGTAATTGTTCCAATTTCATTTATGATATAATATTATAATCTCTGCAATATTTGTAATATTTATGTTCAATTTTTAAAGAGATTTCATTCAAAAAAATTGATTATGATTTTTATAAAACTTGACTAATAGTGAAGATCGGCAAAATCTTAGCTTTTAGCATCATATAAATGGCAAACCGATTATATACATACATATATTATCAGAAGTAGCGGATTCTGCCTTGAGCATACTATAGAGATGAAAACTTGTCGAAATGTGAAACTGAACATAAGTATTTTTATTTATACCTAAATTTCAATTAGAAAGGATTGTTAATTAATTTCTATACCGCAATAAGACCCTTGATAAAATATGCAGATGAAGTCAATAGAGACAGTATAAATACATATAGAACTGCATTTTAAAATCGAAGGATATGCACAAATGATGTCAACGGTTTTTATATTTATGATTTTAAAAATTTTAGGTAGGTTCCTGTTTCAAAAATAATATTTTCTTTATCATTTTATAATGGTTTTAAAAAACCGAAAAGTCGAATAAACCCAGTTGAAAAAACCGACTGTTCGAGTTATTCGAAAAAGCAGAAAAACCGGAAACCGATAGGCGGTTTTTAAAGAGAAACCGATTAACCGATGCGGTTTTTGATTACCCTAGTTCTTACCCATTTACCAATTATTCCATATTATTATCGCAATTACCCTTATCGCATTGTTAGGGAGGTGTAGGGTATTATATAGTCGGCCCCGCCCGACTTTCTGCCTTTCCTTACTGGTTTCATATTGTTTTTCTCGGTGTACCTTATGGAATATCTCGTATGTGTCTGAAGCAAAGTTATAGTAGATATTGAATAGGAGAAAAAATAATCGGAACAAACCCACCCGAAAAATTTTATGTTTTATAATGTTCTGTTTTTCTGTTTTGTTTTATACGTATACGTATTTTTCAATATTTTACTGATACTCGTAGATATTTTATGACTTTGTGGGCATTTTTCGATTTTTTTTGGCACTGGATGAACTTTTTTCGAGTATGTTGGTTCCGCAAATTTTTTGCTTCAGACACAAAAGAGATATTGCGTACGGTATACGGAGAAAAAAGTAGAGAAAAAGTGCAAAAAATCCAGCTTGAGCAAAAACCCCGAATGATGCAGAAGGTGGTGGTTTGGGGCTACCTTCACACGCAATTCTCAGAATTGAGTCCCAAAAACATGTGTTGTACTGTGTTACATAAAGTAAGCGCACGCAAATTTTTGACAAGTTTCCACAGTTTTGTCACTTACTGTATTTATATAAATATGCTTTAAATAATAACAAAATAACTAAATAAATAACTTACCACATTATTTGTATTCTAAACGCCAAATCCATTGAGAGCAGCTCCAATCTATTGATCGGGATGTTGTGAGAGGAAGGTCCTCCGCTGATGCTGTGGCTCGTGCAGCGATGACAACTTTTATGAATTTATTAATTTGTACCTTTTTTGCAGTTGAAGTTTTTCTATTTGTAATTTGCTAAACAATAAAGCATCCGCCGTTTGATGGCAATTGTTTTGTTAACACTTTTGTTTTCGCTGCAAAACAGATAATCGGACAATGGAATACAGCAATTTATACACAAATTTTTTAGGTGAGCAAAAATTCACTTTCAAAAAAAATTAATTGAATTTAAACAATAATGTTTGTGGTAATAATTAATGGCATATTAGGGCAAAATTTATGTAGGGTTTAACTTTGGGAATCAAACGAATAACACACTCGCTCACGCACTCACACTCTCGCCATAGCTGCCTTAGTATTTAGAGATTGTTTTATCTTTGCGCCTATGTATGGGCTCGACTCGGACTCGGTCTCACTCCGTCGAAATGATTTATGTTGTATTAGCTTTAATAATTCATTTTTCAGATTTAACACCGAACCGTATAACCTGGGCAAAATGAGTATGTTTTATGGCTCTGTTTTGGTATTTTCAGGCCATACACATATACATATGTGCGTTTGCAACCAGGCGGATACACAGAATTTACATTATCTGCTAAATAACACTCACTATTTCACTGACACGGATACGGTAGCGGACACGGATGCGGCTACGAAAGGGCCGAGGTCGTCACTTTCGCCTCACGCACATTCATATTCGCACTTACCCCGCCACTTGGGAATGTTAGCGTATATGGAAGGATAGGTGGAGTTGGTGGTGGGTTTGTTGCGGTAAAGGCAACCTTGCGAATTAGAACTAACTACTCATATACGCTAGAGCACCACGTACTTAGAACACTTTGGTGTATTCGAGTAAACCCAAAAGGGACATGAAGACCAGTAATACCTCCTCCAACCCAGCATCCAGCAACAACTGGAAAGGAGGCAGACATCGTTTGGCTCAAACAATGTTTGGCAATTCGGATATATTAACAAGAATAACCAAGAAATCGCTGTTGGAATTTTAATATACGGCTGAACTGATATTGATTTCGTTTCATATCCTGAGCGGCATCTTCTCCGACAATAATGCGAGGGACGAAATTCCTGTAAAGAAAAGAAACAAAGAAGGCAAGAATATTAATAAAGGTCTGGAGATTGGAAATTTGTCTTAAGAATTAGCAATGCAACCGGAAAAAAGGTTATATACCAAAGCAAAAGTGTCAGAAACATATGTCCGTCTATCTGTCTATTATTATTTCTTAACAATATGAAGGGAATATCATTTAGTAGTATTTCTATTAGAGTGGGTTGTTGGAAAAAATTAAGCAACATTTTCAAGAATAGGAAATAACAATTAAGAAAATCTCAGTTGAGTAAAAAGGTGTGGGATATGGCAGAATAATGGAAAATGTAGATCACTATTTGTCGGACTATATTCATTGGAAACGTATTTTAAAATATAAATTTAAGCCATAAATTAATAAAAAAAATTGATTTCACAATAAATACAAATTAAAAAATAAATTTCTAATTTTTTATTTTAAGTTTTGTTAATCGACCTTAATTTTTACTATATTGTTTGGTTTTGTTAGCTTGAGTACTAAACAACCAAAACTATAGTTATTCGTTTTTTATTATCTTCGACCCATTCTACTATTCAAATGAATTTATATATATTTGTTGCCCAATCCCACAGGAATTTATTGGATTAGTAATGCTATTTCACACTTCTATGATTATGACTTCTTTGTTAGCCCATTTAAAAATAAAAAAACGGTCATTGCCAACCCTTCTTCTTTTCCTTCGATTATGTGCCAAACATCAGAGATAAGCCATGACCTCCAGTCATGTGTCAATAAAAGACACGTCACGTTTCTTACGTCGAGTGTCCGAAGTGACCCTTTTTTGTTTTGGTTTTTAAGTGTCCCCAGAGAATAGGTGTCGACCGTGGTGGCAGTGAATGGTGATGATGCAGCAAATGCTGGCAATGCACACCATACATTCATCCATAGATAGGGGTATTAATGCCACAGACATTCCAAATAGTTTGGGTAACTGATGGATGGATGATATATTTTGAAGTGTCTTATTCAGATCTCGCTTTCACATAACAATGTATTTAAATTCGTTTAAATTTGCATGGTTGTCACTCAGGCGAGAAAATCTTTTGTCACAAAAGAAAATAAAGCAAATTAATATCGAAACTAAAAAAGAATAGTTCCCAGTATGTTAATTCAAGGACGTTTCTTTAACGCAGATGAACCAAGTGGTCTTCTACTATGGAGTAGATGTCCCACGTGGTCTTCTACTTTGGAGTAGATGTCCCCAGTGGTCGTCTACTATAGAGTAGATGACCCATGTGGTCGTCTTCTATGGAGTATATGACCCAAGTGGTCCTCTACTACTGAGTAGATAAACTTATGGTCCACTACTACGTACGTACGGGTGGCTGATATGTATTGCAACCAACTTTAGGTTGCTATCATTTCTAAACCGCTAGTCTGATAGCTGACAGATTTATTTCAGTGACAGTTCATTTTATTGTTTACAAGCTTACAAAAGCATTTTGATCTATTACATTCAGAAAAAAGTTATTCGTGATGGAATTCAAGCGTGATAGTGTGATTGCTTTATATTTGGGTGGAAAAACACAAGTGGCTATCGTTAAAGCCCTCCAGCATTTAAATGTGAATAAATCTTTTGTTTCTCGTACCATTGCTCGTTACCGTGATACTGGCAGTGTTGCATCGCGTCCAAAAAGTGGACGAAAAAAACCGGTAACAACACCAGAAATGATCCGAAAAGTGAAGGCCAGATTTGATCGAAATCCACGCCACAGTGGTAGAAATATTGCTCGTGAGCTGAACATATCGCGAGAACGGATACAACACATATTAAAAAATGAGCTTGGACTAAAGCCATTAAAGTTCCAAAAAGTATAAGAGCTCACCGATGCACAAAAAAAAGTTAGACTGGAAAGAGCCAAGGAGTTGCTTCGCTTGCACGAAAGTGGCCAGTTACCGAATTTTGTTTTCTCCGATGAGAAGCCATTCCAAATTGAGCAGTTTGTGAACAAACAAAATGATCGGGTTTACTTGCCAAAGAGGTCAGCTGAAAATTTACACCTTCGATTGGCCACCAGAACTCAAGCGCCGCCAATGGTAATGGTGTGGGCCGCCGTAACGGCCGATGATCGCTCCCCGCACGTATTCATCGGCCATGGGGTCAAAATAAATGCCGAATATTATCGGGAAAATGTCCTAAAGACAGTATTGAAGCCCTGGGCAGACAAACATTTCGGCCGCAGACCATGGACATTCCAACAGGACTCAGCACCATCGCACTCAGCACGCGTCAACCAAGAATGGCTTAAAAAGGAGGTTCCTCGCTTCATTTCTACCGCACAATGGCCACCAAGATCTCCGGATCTCAATCCGTTGGACTTTAGCGCCTGGGGCATTTTAGAGAGTAAGGTTCGCACTAAAAAAATACCAAAGTATCGATCATCTCAAGACGGCGCTTCGCCGGGAATGGGCCAAAATACCGCAGAGCCACTTTCGTGCAGCGTGTGATGGCTTTGTCGGCCGTTTGAAGGCCATAATTCTTGCCAAAGGTGGCCAATTCGAACAAATCTAAACTGTTTCTAAAATTTTATGTTTTTTCCGATATTTTTTGCTTTTGAACAATAAAATTTAAAAAAAAATTAATAAAATATATATGACCCCAAAAGGTCGTATACTATAGAGTAGATGACCCAATAGGTCGTCTATTATAGGGTAGATCACCCAAGAGGTCGGCTATTATAGCGTAGGTGACCTAATAGATCGTCTATTATAGAGTACATAGATGACCCAAGAGGTCGCCTAATTTAGAGTAGATGCCCCATTAGGGTCGTCCACTAAAAGGTCGTATACTATAGAGTAGATCACCCAATAGGTCGTCTACTATAGAGTAGATAACCAAGAGGTCGTCTACTATAGAGTAGATAACCAAGAGGTTGTCTACTATAGAGTAGATAACCAAGAGGTCGTCTACTATAGAGTAGATAACCAAGAAGTCGTCTGCTATAGAGTATATGACTCCAGTGGGCGTCTATTACAGAGTAGATGACCCAAGTGGTAGTCTACTATAGAGTAGATGACCCAAGAGGTCGTCTATTATAGAGTAGATGACCCAATAGATTGTCTATTATGGAGTAGATAACCCGATAGATTGTCTATTATAGAGTAGATGACCCGATAGATTTTCTATTATAGAGTAAATGACCCAAGAGGCCGCCTAATTTAGAGTAGATGCCCCATTAGGGTCGTCTACTACGGAGTAGATAACCCAATAGGTCGTCTACTATTGAGTAAATGACCCAAGAATTCGTCTGCTATAGAGTATATGACTCAAGTGGACGCCTACTTTAGAGTAGATGAACCAAGTGGTAGTCTGCTATAGAGTAAGATGACTCAACTAGTTGTCTCCTATACAGTAGATGACTTCTCTGGTCGTCTACTATAGATGAGATGATCCAACTGGTAGTTTACTATAGAGTATATGACATTAATAGTCGTCTACTATAGAGTAGATGGCCCTACTGACCGTTTATTATATAGTAGCTGATCCAACTGGTCATCTACTACAGAGTAGCTGATCCAACTGGTCATCTACTACAGAGTAGATGACCCAACTGGTCATCTACTATAGAGAAGATGACCCAGCTAGTCATCTACTATAGAGAAGATGACCCAGCTAGTCATCTACTATAGAGAAGATGACCCAACTGGTCATCTACTATAGAGAAGATGACCCAACTGGTCATCTACTATAGAGAAGATGAACCAACTAGTCGTCTGCTATACAGTAGATGACTTCTCTGGTCGTCTATTATAGAGTAGATGGCCCAACTTGTTTGTCAAATCCCACCGTTTGTCTAATATAGAGTAGATACCCAACTGCTCGTCTACTGTAGAGCAGATGACCCAACAGGTATTCTGCTACATTTATTTAAAACATTTTTCTTGTTTTTTTTAATATTCCCACGCCAAAATTCGTTATCCTTGCTTCTGCGATTTGGCCTGTGTCTTAACATAAAGGGTTTTCCACAAGAGGTGTTATTGTGGTATTCAAAGAAAAATACCATTTTTTGAGATAAATGATCGGATGTTTATTTCATAATAAAGAGGAAGGTATGCCGTTAATAATGAAAAACAAATCAGCCAAATGGCCTCCACGACCACGCTTACAGGACCATATCCTTTTCATTAAATTTTCCATAACCAAATCGCAAAGTGGCTACCCTATGTCCTCGATAGCCTCACGAATTCTATCTTTGAGGTCTGGAATCGACGCTGGGCTGTTGGCGTAGACCTTATCTTTCACGTGGCCCCAAAGGAAGAAGTCGCAAGGTGTTAAATCACAAGATCTCGGTGGCCAATTGTGACGACCTCTTCGAGAGATAACACGGTCCGGAAACTTTTCCCGTAACAGAGATATGGTTTCGTTGCTTGTGTGGCAAGTAGCGCCGTCTTGTTGAAAGTAAACGTTGTCCACATCAATACCATCCAACTCTGACCATAAAAAATCATTAATCATCTCTCGATAGCGCAATCCATTCACTGTAACTTTTGATCCAACCTCATTTTCGAAAGTGTAAGTTCCAATGACCCCGCCGGACCATAAACCGCACCAAACAGTCACACGTTGAGGATGGAGGGGTTTCTCAACAATAACTCTTGGGTTTTCCGAGCCCCAGATGCGACAATTTTGTTTGTTGACGTAGCCACCGAGGTGGAAATGGGCCTCATCAGTTAATATGATTTTTCGATGGAATTCCGGATCATTTTCATGCATTTCAAGGACCCAATCAACAAAGACACGACGTTGCTGATGATCGGCCGGCTTGAGTTCTTGTGTTAACTGAACTTTATAAACCTTACGACCCAAGTCTTTATGCAAGATACGGTGTAATGACGTTTGTGGAATGCCCAATTCCAAAGAACGACTAGGAATGGAAAACCCTGGGTTTTCTTCAACATTCTGGGCTACAGCAGCAATATTCTCAATTGTTCTTGAGCGACGTGCACGGGTTTTATTCTTCACATCACTAACTTGTCCCAACAGCTCGAATTTTTCCACCAATTTCTGTATTGCAGTCCGACAAGGTGCTTCACGACGACCCAAAAATGCTTTAGTTTTGCGAACTGTGACTGCAAGATTTTCACCATTTTTGTAGTGAATTTTAATAATTTCAATGCGTTGTTGAATCATGTGTCGTTCCATTTTTAGTAATGGCGTAATTTCTACTTGTCAAATGTCAAAGAATAAAAGCTGCAAAAGTGACAGCTACCGAAATACCGGATGATTCAAAATAACACCTCTTGTTGGAAAACCCTTTACCTTCATATACCATAATTCACAATTTTTTTTATAATCAGATCACTGTTTGACCACAAGTTTATCGACAGAAACAGAAATTCGAAAAAAAAAACTAAAACCACAAATCCGATTTTCGCAGATAAGGTCAGTCAAGTTATTCCTTCAATTCATAGGAAAAACTAACACATACTTTATTTCCGTCTTCAGATTCCTTGCATTTCACAAAAAGAACAAAGATACTTTCTGGTACCATTTTGGTTTGATGTTAAGGAATTTGGAAAATATTAAATGAGGATTACAGCCAACAAAGCTAATCATTCACTTATTGTTGAGGCGGCAGGCAATACCATACAACACGCACAGATACAGGAATATAGGCTGAAGCCCAAGGGGACAATGGTAACTTTTGATTCCTTTCACTCACACACTCATTCACAGAAGCAGAACCAGAAGTAGGAAGAGGAAATCTGATATTAAAGACTTTAAGAAGATTTGCAGAAATGAGTGAATACTTTTATTACAAAGTAGAGAAAAAGCGCAAGAAAACTTCACAAATAATTTGGGGTTTTTCCGCTGGTGTGTACGAGTATGTTGATCTCCAGGAATGGTACGTACATACCAAAGGCTTTCGGGAGAATGTTTTCGTTTTACGTTTGATGTAAGATTAGTAGATTCATATAAAAATTTCATTTTAGTTCCGTTTGAGTTTCTTTTGTTTTTTTTTTTGTTGTTGTTCTCGGATAAACAAAAATATTCAGCGTGTTTAGAACCTTAGGGCAATGGGGAGAAAAGTTGCCATTTGTTCCTGTACTTGGAAGACAGCCGAACTAAACAAAAAAAAAAATGCGTGATATCCTTAGGGATAAGAGGGAGCAGACGAAATCATACTAAAACGCTCGCTATGTAAGCTATGTGCTATAAGCCTTAAGCCATTTTCCTCAGTAAGTTAAAACGTAATATTTTCGTCTTTCTGTTGGTCAAAAGCGCACATTGGGCTGGAGCATTTAAAAAAAAATATGTAATTGATTTACGAAAATGTTGAATGGTAAATGAAAACGGAAAAAAAATTCTTTAAAATAAGTACATTTTCTACTTAAAATTAGAAAAATTTAAAATTTGTTTGATAAATTGGCACTAACAAATAAAATATGGTGGTTATTGCAATAAGTAAACTAAAACAGCCTGGGAAATACAAATAAATAGTTTTTGGCCTAATATCTAAAAACATTATTTATTGTGTGCAATGATGCATCCTGCTACTTAAAATCAGCAGGTCTTTGCATGTGAAACTGCTTAAGGATTCTCGGGCCACGTTCGATAACCTTTTCCAATCTGTAAATGCCACAGTGGACACAAATGGACAGTGCATTTACCCAATGTGATCGAGACATAGTGGAAGAACAAACAGATCTGCCAGAATGGGTGCCTTCTAATGTTTTCCGATGACTACCTTTATGTTGTCGCGGCAGTACATGCTGAGTTGCCAACAGAGTAATCATCCCAACCACCAGATAGGCTCCCACCATCCAGAAAGGCCAGTAGGGATCTTCACGATCTTAAGCGCGAACCTTTTTATCAGAGAGCGTACCAAGTAGAATTAAACGATGCTCATGCCGACAAAACCGTAGCAGCAGCTAACAACTACCGGGTGAATATCATTCTCGGAGAGCATTTCCCGCCAATGGCATCTGCCGCGACAAACAAGAGCTGTTCTGGTGCAACTGAGATCAGGTTGATGTAGCCGTCTCAATTCATACTGACGGCAATAGGCAAATACCTGCCTAGCCAGTGATGAGGACCACATAGAACCTTTTCCAACCCAATCCAACTTAGCTTGTTCCCAGGTCTCTATGGACGCTCCCCATCGAGGTTGCCGACTGAAACAAATGAAGCCGATCCCTAAGTAGAGGTCAACCCAACGTTTTATGGATGAATATAAAATATATTGTTGCTACATAAACAATTCCTTAAGGTAAGTACAGACGATTTGCAGATCGGACAACATTGCCAGAAAAATGGCGGAAAAATGCAACCGTGTGAACACACAATTTTTGTTTTGCAACGTTAGCAGAAAAGTCATTGCGAGATAATTTGCTGATTGTTATATGTTCGAAGTTTATGCATGTGACAACGGCGCCATTGCCAGAAAATCATTTTATTTGCAACACTGTCTATATTGTATTTTTATTGGCAATCCTGCATATAAATATTTACAAAATATATTGTAAATATATGAAATTGTAATGTTTTCTTGCAATCGTCTGAACTGTCAATTCACCTTTGCCTAACAATCTGACATTGCCCGTATATTTGCAGCACTTTACCAGGGTGGATAACGTTTGCCGATCTGGCAATCGTCTATACTCAGCTTTAGGAAATGACATGTTGGGTTATCTACTCTTTAGCATACGAAAAGTTTTATTATTAGTCCTTAATAGATGACCAGTTCGGTGATCTACCTCTGCACCAATTGATGTCAGGAGTAGATAACTGATCTAGAGTACCAATTGTGTTATCTAATACTTAAGAAAAATAGGCACATATATGTATTACAAAATTAAATATATATACTAGTATTACTGCCAACAATTATTTCAGGTAAAAAGTTTTGATATACGCGTATAACCTTCCCGGGAGGAAAATTCCTTCCGATTTTACTTCTTAAATCTCCAGATGCCACATTTTTCACATTTATAAAGTATATCTTAGTTTGCATACAATGATTCTATTATAAATGGGCTATATTGGTATCTATCGATTTGGCTTCTGGCCGCCCAAGATAATTAATTGTTTAAGCAATGGCAGATACATATTTATAACATAACACTGTGTATATTTTGTCTTATATCACTTCCAGTAAAAAGTAGCTCATCGGTTATGCGCAGTGGGAAAATAAGTGTTGTCCAAATCCAAAATTTTTTTAAAAATAAAGAAAAAGATTACATTGCAAAATATTTGTCGAAGGGATGTGTAACATAGTGTCCTAAACACGAAGAAAATATTAAAAAAAATTATTATTTATCTTTTTTGTTTTAAAAAAATTATATTATACATATATTGTAGTAGAAGCACGATGAAGCCGGGATTACCTTTAAATTAAAGAAAATTATGAGGATTACAAATGTCGAAAATATTACTTTCACGTAGAAGTTTAGTAACCGCCGTTAAAACAATCAGCAAAATTGATTTTTCTTAAAAAAAAAATTGCTGGCGCGAAAAAAACCTAAGAAATATAAGAAAAAATCGAAAAAAAAGTTTGTTCCAATTTTGGAAACCTAGCATCTTAACGAAAATATTACAGCCCTTTTGGTCGAAATAAGATTATTTTAACAAACGCATGTTTTTATACCCACACTAGAAAAACAATTTTTTGATAATTTCAAGTAATTTCAGCAATGTCCGTCTGTCTCTATGAAGCGTACATATGCTAATAACGTTAATTTTCGTCAAAACTTTAAGGAGACCTGCCTGTGCGATCTTGCACATATTCTACATATCCCAGCTCGTCTCACAAGTGTTAGTCAAAGACGCTGTATGAAAAAGAACACGTTTCAGTGGCCAATTTGGTCCCTTTCGAATAATTTCAGGAAACCAACGCCCACCCTAATAGAATAGACAATATTTAAAGTTCTTATGAGGTGGACCTGAAGCCTCATGCTCCATTTGATAATGTCTGCATAGACCATAATCTACAGCTAATTATGTACATTTAATATCTAGTTTTTCAGATTTTTGATTTATAAATAAGTTTGATAAAATGGGTTTTGCATATCGGTTTGACCAGAGGTCGATCATAAAATAGCTGGCTTGTAATCCTTTCAGAATATTTGAAAACAGATACACATGTCCTCAAAGTGTAAGAAAAACAAGTAAGAAAGTTTCATTCGGGTAAACCGACTAAGGTATACCCTCACTTTGTGAGTAATGTAATATATAAAATTACACAAATTAATCTGTCAATTTTTCGTTAAACAGTAGATTCTTTAAATATATTGCCCTGTGCCGAACTATAAGCGTTTATGTGCATTGGTATATTAAATTATTATCCTTGTTGCTATTAGGAACTCCTTAAATGTATTACAGTTAAATTTTGTCGCAAGAAAATTTTAGACCTAAAGCAAAAGTAGTTTTTCGTAATTTTGTACACGAAAAATTTTAATATTTTATTTTTAAAGAGGATATGTATGGCATTAATAATTTTTGCGAAAAAATTTAGATTTTTACGATTTTTTTCCGATGACATAAATATTTTTTGGGGATTTTTCGACACAAAAACACCATATTAAATGGATTTTTTTAAAAATGTTCTCAAATATCTATATATATAAAAATGAAACGGTCCATCTGTGTAATGGCATCACGTCAGAACGGCTGGAGCGATTTGGATGATTTTTTTTTTATTCGATTCTAAATTTTCACGAGATGGTTTATATAGAAAAAAAAAAATTAATTGGACAAAGGGGCGTGGTACCTCCCATACAAATCGCAAGTTAAAAATCCGATATTTCTGCTCCTATTATAGGTATAGTGCTGAAATTTTGTTTGTATGCATTTAATGGCAGATTATGTGAATTTTCCAAAAATGGGCGGAATCGGACCAATGGGCGTGGCCCCGCCCATATAAGCCAAATTTTGAAAATGAGATAGTTTGCACAATTTGTTAGCGAGAGTGCTGGAATTTTGTGTATATGTAAACGGTGGCAGTCTACGTGATTGGTCCAAAAATGGGCGGGATCGGACCAATGGGCGTGGCCCCGCCCACATAGACAATATTTTTAAATCTTGCACAATTTGCTAGCGGGAGTGCTGCAATGTTGCGTATATGTATCTGGTGGCATTCTACGTAATTGGTAAAAAAATGGGCGGGACCGGACCAATGGGCGTGGCCCCGCCCATATAAGTTAAATTTTGAAATTGAGGTATTTTGCACAATTTGTTAGCGAGAGTGCTGGAATTTTGTGTATATGTAAACGGTGGCAGTCTACGTGATTGATCCAAAAACGGGCGGGATCGAACCAATGGGCGTGGCACCGTCCATATAAGCCAAATTTAAAAAATGTGATATCTTGCACAATTTGTTAGCGAGAGACCTGGAATTTTGTGTATATATATCCGTTGGCGATCTACGTGATTGGTCCAAAAATGGGCGGGTTCGGACCAATAGGCGTGGCCCCGCCCACAATGACCAAATTTTGAAATTTTTATGTCTTGCACAATTTGCTATCGGGAGTGCTGCAATGTTGTGTATATGTATCTGGTGGCATTCTACGTAATTGGTCAGAAAATGGGCGGGATCGGACCAATGGGCGTGGCCCCGCCCTTATAAGCCAAATTTTGAAATTGATATAACTTGCACAATTTTTTATCTAGAGTGCTGTCATGTTGTAGATATGTATCTGGTGACAGTCCACGTGATTGGTCCAAAAATTGGCGGGATCTGACCAATGGGCGGGCCACCGCCCATATAAGCCAAATTTTGAAATTGAATTATCCTGCTCATTTTGTTAGCGAGAGTGTTGCAATTTTGCGTATATGTATCTGGTAGCAGTCTACGTGATTGGCTTTCAAATGGGCGGAATAGGACCAGTGGGCGTGGCCCAGCCCATATTTTGATATATCTTGCAAGTATTATATAGGAAATACATGAACAAAAATGCTCGGTATGCGATAATTACAGCTGCTCACTCCAATACAATCGCAATATGATAATGTGATGCAATATCAATGAAACAAGAATTTGGAAATTTTATAAGTATACATTTCTATTTTCTGGACTTTCCACTGAATTCGGTATTTATTCATTCAGTGAATTTATTACTAATACCAGTAAGGAAAGGCAGAAAGTCGGGCGGGCCGACTATATAATACCCTACACCTCCCTAACAATGCGATAAGGGTCATTGCGATAATAATTTGGAATAATTGGTAAATGTATTTTGAACCGATAATCGCAAAATTAAGCAATATTCGTTCCTAAATTGAGAAAAATCTTTTTGGAGAACTTTGTAATGATCGGAAGTAAAGTACAACTTCTATAGCGCTTTGTAACCAAATCTGGAGGAACATATATATGGAGGTTATATATAAATCTGAATCGATTTTCCTAGAATACTCATTCATGTAAAATAGAAACCTGTTTCTGTCGAATTTCGTACTGATCGGATATAAAACACAGTCTCTACAGCGCTTACATGTCAAATTGGGGGTAACATATATATATGGGGGCTATATCTAAATCTGAACTGATTTTCTCCGAATTTTGCGGCATTCCTTCATGTAATAAGAAACCTCTTTCTGTCGAATTTCTTACTGATCGGATATAAAATACAGTTTCTACAGCGCTTGAATTTCAAATCGGGGGTAACATATATATGGGGACTATATCTAAATCTGAACCGATTTTCTCCGAATTTGGCAGTATTCCTTCATGTAATAACAAACCCCTTTCTGCCGAATTTCGTACTGATCGGATATAAAATACAGTTTCTACAGCGCGAATTTTGACATGGGCAGCGAAGCGCACCGGGCTCAGCTAGTATTTTATAAATATGATTTTTTGTATTTTTAAGAATTATGTCAACTATCAGGCTCCAAAAAAGTTAATGGTTTGTTCTACAAGTTAAATGAGATGGTTTTTGGATACTACCTAAAAACATTTTTAGACCTAAAGCAAAACTTTTATATTTTATGTTTACGAGTAAAGAGGGCACACCATTAATAGTATCGGGCGAGAAAAAAAATTAGCGATCTTTACGAATTTTTTTTTCCGATGCCATACAATATTCAATATTTTTTGATTTTTCGGCATGAAAGCACCATATTAAAATAATTTATAAGTATGAATTTTTGTAATTTTTAAGAATTCTGTCAGCTTTCGTGCGCAAAAAAAATTATCAGGGTGGTCAACACGTTAAGCGTTGGCGTCTGATTTTGGAACACCCCTAAAAATTATATTCGAAAATAAAGTTTGTGCACTTTTATTTTACGTTTTTATATTTTTATTTAATAATAACAGTACAGACATTGTTTTTGAAGAATAAAATGTTAGGGATCTGTTCGAACTTATTTTTCTCATTCCAATTAAAATTGTATTTTTTTTTTCATTTTAACAAACAATATAAATTTTCCAAAGCAATTTTGAATAGCACAATTGCAATTTTCTGCCGACTTGGCATTTTTGTATTATTACGAATTCGATTTACTATCATATACAAAAAGTTTGGCTTAATTTCCCTAATAAACTAATTCTATACAGCTATTTTACAACATACATTTATTGTAGTTTATTTTTTGGTCGATTTGCGTATACAACAATTGACTTTGGCCCCCTCTCGCGGTGTCAAAAAGAGGTAAATAAAAAAATATTGTTATTATTTATCTTAATTGGTTTATTAAGATAGGATGAGAACCAATTATACCATTATTTGAGCCAGTACATTATTATCAATTTTTGTCAATGGGACAGAGCACTGGGCGTGGTGATAACGCCCACTTTTCACAGGACTGTAGGCACTATAACAGCATTACACTGTACAAAATTGCAAGTATTTGTATACACTGGTATTAAAGTTATAAGCCGTTAACTTTTGGTGTAAAAAGGTCCATTTGTGTGGGGGTACCAAAAGGGGCTTTTCAATAATGTCAATTTTTACCGGACTATAGGCGCTACAAAAACAAAATTCAAGTACAAGTATTTTTATGCGTTATGAGCTGGTAAATTTTGATGCAAAATGGTCCATTTGTGTGGAAGGTACCAAAAGCGGCGCGGCAACTTAGCCCATTTTTCTCGAGGTGATAGTGACTAATAAAATAATGCAATGTGTGGAATTTCAGAAAATTCTAGTAAGTATATAGAAGTTATTAAAGAAACAATAAATGTCACTAAATGTTAACCCTTTGTGTGGGAGGTGCCAGAAGGAGTGGACCATTATGGCCCATCTTCGAATTTAGCCGGAAATAGAAAAACATATATTGCCGTATACCAAATTTGAAGTCAATCGGTTACTCCTTTCGGGAGTTATCGTGCGCACCAGCCAGCTGACAGACAGAAGGACGGACGGACATTTCTCCACTGATAGAAAAACCGTTCGTCACCATGACGAATCAGTTTCGTCAATATATCTTCGTACTGGTGACGAAAAGTTTCGTACATGCGATGTTTTTGTACGTCAATAGAACGAACACGATCATCATGTCATGTTTTTGGTGATTTCGAAATTCGTCGAGAGAACGATAAGGTTTCTTTCCCACGACGAAAAGATTTATTTGGCCATTTTGCTGAAAATCCGATCAAACGAAGCAATCAAATTATAGTTTCTATATGCGTTCTGATTACCTTAGTTAAATAATTTGTTGTAAAAGATCAATTTAAAAAATCTAATAATCAATAACGAACACCGTTCGTCAATAAGATTATCCATTCATCATGAGAACGATCGACTTATTCGCCCTTTACGGCAACGTCAACTCCTACAGCAAAACAAAGTAAGACATGCGACGTTGTTTTGTTCGTCCACGTGTGTGTTAAACGCAGCACCGATTGGTTCCAACAAACCGCACTGGCACGGCGTAACTGATGTTTGTTTAACAAAACATCTAACACATGCATACTCGTACATGCAGCTCGACAAACTGTATAAGTGTGAAACATTTGTGCTGGTGGTCTGTTGGCAAATACATAACATGATGTGATTATTTTTGATTTAAAATAGCAGAGGTAATGAATACTTCTCGTTTGTTTGATTTCAGCCTTACCTGATAAGAACTGCGTATCGAAACGAATATTCACAACTGAACCTAGCAATGCAGTCAAATAATTTTATTTTCCATACCATTTTAAATGGTTTAAAACTAGAAGAACTTTATTGGAATTTTTAAAATTTAAATAGTCGTGGGCATGAATTCGTCGTGGTTATGATTGGTATTCGTCGTGATAATGAATGGGATTCGTCGTGGTGACGAATGGAATTCGTCGTGATGATGAATGGGATTTGTCGTGATGACGAATGGAATTCGTCGTGGTGATGAATGGAGTTCATCATTGTGATGAATAGAGTTCGTCGTGGTGATGAATGCTATTCGTCGTGATGATGAATGGGGTTTGTCATGATGATGAATTGGGTTCGTCATGATGATGAATGGATCATCCTGAGGACGAAAGTTTTTGGAAACAGAAATTCGTCATGGTGACGAACAAATTCATCAAGAGGATTATTCCATACGTTAGCTGACTTTTGACGAAAAAATAATCGTGATGATGTACAAATTCGTCGTCATGACGAAACTTTTTCTATCAGTGTCGGTTGACTTATAATGACCCAAAGCGAATATCCGACGAACGTACTTAGGGTCTTAGATCTCTCCTTCGATGTGTTACACTTTTGCCCGTAGCAAATGATATATACCCTCGTATCACTAAGGTGAGTGTATAATTAGTAATATGTCCTGACAAGCACCTCGTCATCAGAAAGATAGAAAGGCAGCAACGGCTCCGACAATTCGCCAAATTCCGCGAATCTGGGTAGCTAGCCATGCTCTTATCAAAATGTGACTCACTCTCTGCTTAATCACCCATGGTCTCAGTCGTCAAGATGTCGTAAAACACGTAGCGGAAATCAAATGCACTATAAGTTTCTCGTAATATGTGATCTATGTTCCATGTTTCGATGCAATCACTTTAGCCGTTTAACAGTGACACTAGGAAGCATAATAAATACAATAGCTACATGGTTGCTATATACACTCAATGGTAATAGATATATTTCGATAACACTTTAAACAAATTTAAGACGCGGTTTTGTGTCCACTTTTAAAAACCACTTGGAGGAATGGCAATGGGAAATCTAAGAAGCCTACGTTACTTTCCAAGTACAAAGTTTCAAGAAATTTTTTTCATCCGCTTACAAACAAACAAACGATTTGATAATATTATCATGGGATTGTTTTTATGAATTTCTTATTTCGCAACAGCATTACAGACGTGTAAGCCAGATATTTTCATTATGCTAAATATTTATTAAAATTAGATTAAAGAAAGGTACTCCAGGAAATTTTGCGCTCCGGGGTTTCAGCCCAGTTAGCCCATATGGTAGATCAGGCACTGAACTTTGATCTAGTCCTTAGAAATACTTAAAATTTTATGAAGTGTAGTGCTTCCATAGTAAAGGGTTTTCCAACAACAGTGGTTATTTTAGTATTCAATGAAAAATGTCATTTTTTGAGATAAATGATCGGATGTTTATTTCATAATAAAGAGGAAGGTATGCCGTTAATAATGAAAAACAACATCAGTCAAATGACCACCACGAGCGTGGTACAGGACCATATCCTTTTCATGAAATTTTCCATAACCAAATCGCAAAGTGGCTGCCCTATGTCCTCGATAGCCTCACGAATTCTATCATTGATGTCTTCAATCGACGCTGGGCTGTTGGCGTAGACCTCATCTTTCACGAGGCCCCAAAGGAAGAAGTCGCAAGGTGTTAAATCACAAGACCTCGGTGGCCAATTGTGATGACCTCTTCGAGAGATAACACGGTCCGGAAACTTTTCCCGTAACAGAGCAATGGTTTCGTTGCATGTGTGGCACGTAGCGCCGTCTTGTTGAATGTAAACGTTGTCCAGATCAATACCATCCAACTCCGACCATAAAAAATCATTAATCATCTCTCGATAGCGCAATCCATTCACCGTAACTGTTGATCCAACCTCATTTTCGAAAAAGTAATGTCCAATGACCCCGCCGGACCATAAACCGCACCAAACAGTCGCACGTAGAGGATGGATAGGCTTCTCAACAATAACTCTTGGGTTTTCCGAGCCCCAGATGCGACAATTTTGCTTGTTGACGTAGCCACCGAGGTAGAAATGGGCCTCATCAAAAATGCTTTAGTTTTGCGAACTGTGACTGCAAGATTTTCGCCCTTTTTGTATTGAATTTTAATAATTGCGTTGTTGAATCGAGCATCGTTCCATTTTTATACCCTACACCACACTGCGGTACAGGGTATTATAACTTTGTGCATTTGTTTGTAACACCCAAAAGGAGAAGAAATAGACCAATCGTTTATTATACCGATCGACTTAGAATCACTTTCTGAGTTGATTTAGCCGTGTCCGTCTGTCCATCTGTCTGTCCCTCTGTGCATGTATTCTTGTAATCAAAGTGCAGGTCGCAATTATGGTCCGATCTCGACGAAACTTTACACATATCTTTTTTTGGCCCAAGGACGATCCCTATTGAATTTGGTTAAAATCGGTTCAGATTTAGATATAGCCCCCATATATATGTCAGCCCCGATTTGAAATGTAAGCGCTGTAAAAACCGTATTTTATATCCGATCAGTATGAAATTCGGCAGAAAGAGGTTTCTTATTATATGGATGAACACTATTAAATTTGGAAGAAATCGGTTCAGATTTAGATATAGCTCCCATATATATGTTACCCCCGATTTGACATCTAATCGCTGTAGAGACTTTATTTTATATCCGATCAGTACGAAATTCGACAGAAGGAGGTCTTTTTACATGAGTAAGTATTCAGGGAATTTACTTCCGATCATTAACATTTTCCAGAAAGATTTTTCTCACTTTAGGAACGAATATTGCTTAATTTAGCGATTATCGTTTCAGAATTAGATAATACGTTTCTACCCATTTACCAATTATTCCAAATTATTATGGCAATGACCCTTATCGCATTGTTAGGGTAGTGTAGGGTATTATATAGTCGGCCCCGCCCGACTTTCTGCCTTTCCTTACTGGTTAATAATGGCGTAGTTTCTAATTGCCAAATGTCAAAAAATAAAAGCTTCAAAAGTGACAGCGTCCGAAATACCGGGTGATTCAAAATAACACCTCATGTTGGAAAACAAGAGGTGTAAATGGGCGATATCGCACGCCCCTTTTGGTACCTCCCATACAAACGGACATATTTGCACAAAAATTTAACGGCTTAAAACATTGATTCCAGTCCATAAAAATACTTAAAATTTTGTGGAGTGTAAATGTTCTACAGTATCTATAGTCCTGTAAAAAATGGGCGTTATTACGACGCCCCTTTTTGGTACTCCCATGCAAATGGACCATTTTGCACAAAAAGTTAACGGCTTATAACTTCGATGTCTGCGAATGCAAACACTTGAAATTTCGTATAGTATGATGCTTTTAAAAAATGGGCGTTATTGCACCCCTTTTGGTACCTCCCAAACAAAATGGCCAAAAATAAAAATATGAAAACTGTTTTTTGGAATGTTCCTACTTTCACAATATAGGTCATAATTTATACATTTATCCATAGATTTTTTTTCGCGATTTTTGTTTAATTTTTTATGGATTATTTCGTGCCACCAGAAAACGATTTCTTAAAAAAAGACAATTTGTTCTAATTGTTTTAACGACAGTTACTCAACTTTCATTTCTACGTGAAAGTGAGGTTTTCAGAATTTCTAGCCCTCATTATATCCTTTAATTGATTGATAATTTAATTGAAATAATTGATATCGCGTCCTTATCGAGTTTAAACTTCAAAAAATATGGTCCAAATACTAAAGGTAACTTCCGTGAAAATTGGAATTTTAGAAAAAAATTAAAAAAAAAAAACTAAAAAAATTGTTTTTGGTTTCATAAAATAGTATGCCCAACTTTTGCAAAAAAAAGTTTTTAGGTCTGTGACACAAAAAAATTTTGTTGAAACATTATTTAACGCCGATTGTAATTTTAACGTCGGCTAAGCCTCCTAAACGTCAATTTATAATTTTCAGCTACAGCGGCAATTTTGACTCGGCTTCATTCTCTGTTCATGGAATTATTTGGTATTAAGCATCCCACAATTGTACTCTATAAAAACAGCTTCAGAAAAAGTGGAAAATATGCAATTCTTGTGATCCGGAATTTTTTCAAAATTGAATCATCACCGAAAAATTTAGTGTAGGACTGTTATACCCGGTATATAATTTTCTGCAGTATATACGAGTATGCTCCATTTTTTATAAAAATTAAAAAAGAGCGTTTTTTATTTCATTTTTTTTGGACATTTTTTTGTAAAGAACTTATTTTTTATCTTTTTGCTCTCGCCGCGATTTGAAGCTGAGGAGTTATAGCACCATCCCAAACAAGAAATGTATTCCCACATTTTCCAGCAACTCAACCCCTAGTGCGCTGATATAAGCTGGCATCAGACAGCCCATTTAGGCCGGTCGGCAGCCAGTCTAGTCAGACTGTTAATCAGGAAAACACCAAGCGTCTTATGACCAGTCAAAGCAACATACATAGCATTAAACAACAGCAAAACTACATTCCGTATTAGACAATGACATGAACTTCTTGACGACTTTATTCATTGAAACAACTTGAAAGGTTAAGTAGTAACTCAAGCAACAACCAACATAAGGATACTCAAGGATATTCGTTAAGAAAAAAAGCACAAAACACAAAGCAAAAGCACAAAATTGGGAAGGAGGTGCGAACACACCAAGACAGGCACCATTCATCCTAGCCATACTTAAAGAGACAAAAAGGAGAATATCTATCTCATCATCGGCCGCATCATTGTTGTGGGGGTGCCGAAGTGTTGCCGGTAAATAACACACGTTTTCGGTTTTATCCATCATTTTCTTCCGTATGCCTTTTAGCTGTTTTTCTCCGACACGTAAAAAAAAAACATACGAGGATACCGTCTATATATATATATATATATGGGTGAACGTAAGGATGTATGCATGGCAGGCTGACTGTGTGGTTAATGTTATTAAAAAGGAAACGGAAGTATTTCAGTAGTAAAACAGCCATGTCGATGGCGAAGATGAGAACGATGTGCTGATGATGATGATGATAAGACAGGTAAATAAAGTCATTACATGTGGGGCTTAACTGCAAAAAAAAGAAAGCAAGAAATACCCACAGATTGTTGGCCAAATGGAAGAGTGAAAAAGAAAACTCCGGGAAGCATTGAACAAAGCAGTTATATTAACAGATGCTGGGACTTGGGGCACAAGAGCCCGAGACAGATAAACGAAATTCTATATTCACATTTTATGGTAAATTAACCTTAACTTAGTGTAAGGATGTTTCTTTGACATTTATGATGCTATTTTTGGGGATCTACCATAAAAGAAGAAGACTGATAGCGTTGTTTCTTTGCCTTTGCATAAGATGAATTTCCTGCCGACGAATCTGAGCTAAAATTAGCTGCGTCGCAAAGACTTTTTATTTATATGAGGAAGAAACCTTGAATGGTTGACAATTTTTGGGGAAACATTTTATAGCGACAACTTCTCTAGGGGAATTTGTTTATTACGACAGATGCCAAGGCAGGGAATTGTAAACATTAGGCTAGTGAACATTAAATAACTAAGAGCTACGAATATTTCGAGGGTTTTTATTTAAGCAAAACATTTGACAATTACAATTTAAGTTTTCACAATTATTTACCTACAATCATACACACTGATCATACATCGCTTCTGTACGCGACTGTCCCAAACATATTCTTCTTGAAACATGTATATTTTCAGGGTACACTCCAAATATATAACATTTGACACACACAAATAATATATGTTTGGGAGGATGCTGTTCTAACCAAATCTATGTTTCACCCTAATATTTTTTATTTGGATCAATTACACTGTGCTCGAAATGGACACCTTAAAATTTAATAGAAAGTAGACCCTATGGACATACCTATTTCCACCTTGCTGAATCCAATGGAGCTAGCCGTTTTTCTAGGTTAGCTCTTGTTTTCGCGATATTCGACCACAAAGTTTGCAAACAAATTAGAGAGGTTAGTTATCTCGGAGGTGATTTTGAAGTGGAAGACTTCCGAAAATGCGCTTCAATTCAAAGAACGAAAAAAAGGGAATCCTTCGAGTGTTATTTCTCTCAAAATAGTCAATCACGCTTCTGACCCCTTTACCCCCGAAAAAGCGCAATCAAATCTTACAATATCGTCGGCTTAATGCTATTTTGTTCCATACGCCATTTTGTATGAACGGAGAAAAACGCAATTTATTGTTTGAGTAAAAACGGGACTGAAGAATTACACACTTTTTATTTCATAGGGTTACCAACAGTGTTTGTATGATTCTCGTGCATTTCTGTGCCATTACATTCAAAAATAAGCAAGCTATAACAATTTTTGTACTTGGCATTTTGGTCCATATCCACTTTTATTTTACTATTTTTTCGTATTTGTATTACATGGACCACAAAAAGGGTCGGTATGGATGGACACTAATTTACATATTGTGATCGAAAGAACGTAAAATACTGAGTGAAAAATATAGGGCGATAGAAAAATTGAGACATAGAACAAAAATATCGAAATTATTTCCCGTTATTCAGAGTAAAACAAATTTACCCTACCAATATCTCGAAAACTAGGCGAGATAGAAAAAAAATGATTGCAGATTCTGAAAGAGCATGCTTGGAACCCATATTATCAACTCCTAACTCAAAAAACACAAAAATGGCGTATGGACCAAAATAGCATTAAGCCGACGATATGTCAAACGTCATACAAATCGTCGACATTTTTAGTTTGTGTCTTTGAAAAAATGCCCCTCGCGAAAAATTGCTATGAGTCTCCTTTCAACATATTTATGAAAACTTAACAGGTTTCACAATTTAGCAGGTTTTGTTGGTTACCTTTGAAATTTCCATTAACACTAACCAAAAATAATTTAGAAAAATTGAAGTCAAAAAATTTTATTTCAAATATTTTCTGCTATGAGCAGAAAAATACTCAAATTATGTAATAACTCGAAATTTGCTTAATTCTCATAAAAAAGTTGAGAAAGGGCTTATAGTATTTATTCGCGAGGAATATTTTTCTCAACGATGCCAACTAAAAATGTCGACGATATGTACACGGGGCAAAATCGTCTTTTTTGATATGTTTGAATCGAAAGAAAATATATTTGGAACACAAATTTTTAAATATTTTATATTTCTGAGCAAATAAATTCAATTTGAAAATCAATAAAATATATTTGGTACGAATATATTAATATATTACAACAAAATATATTTGCAAACTAAATTTCTCAAATACTTTATTTGTTTAAGTACAAATAAAATTATTGTTAAGGAATTTCTCCAAATATATTTTATTTAAAAAATAATTTCAAATCTTGTGATGACTTTTTCGAATTTCATTTTTATTTTTTTTTTTTTGATTCCTAATTGTATCTACCTCCCAGTTATGATACCTTATGCAGCATTGACGTTTGTTTCAAATCAATCATTTCAAATTTCTAAGTATTCCAAGCCATCATTAATTGTCAATCCACCAAAAAATTTATTTTGATCCAAAATTATAGGATTTCAATTATTATTTATTATTTTTACGAACATTAAAAAATTCTAAAAAAAAAAAAATTTAATTTGTTTCGAAAAATAATAGTCCCAAACAAAAAAAATTGGGAGTAAACAAAGATTTGTTTAGAACAAAATCTTCCCAAATATATAACCTTTGTGGGTACCAAATATTATATATTTAGAGCGTACCCTAAACATTTATATGTTTCAAGCCGAATATGTTTGGGACAATATACTACAGAAGCGATTTTTTTTCAGCGTGTATGATTTTTTACATATGATAAGATTTCTTTGCAGTTTTTCAGGGGTAAGGGTGTGAGAAGCGTGGACGACTGTTTTGAGATAAAAAATTGTCCAAATGTTCCCTTTATTTCGATCTTTGGGCTGAAGCGTATATTCCGAAGGCTTCCACTTCAAAATAACAAAAGAGATAAGTCACCTCTCTGACTTCCCAACAAACATTGTGGTCGAATATCGCGAAAACAAGAGCTAACATAGAAAAACGGCTAATGCCACTGGATTCAGCATGTTCAGGTTTATCCACAGGGTCTTCTTTCTGTTACATTTTTGGACTAGCACAGTGTTATTTTCCAAACATGAAAATACATCGATACTTTAATTGATTTATGTTTTCAGCAATCGAAAGTTAATTTTTTGTAATTTTTAATGTTTGTAAAATTTATTTATAATTGCAATTTTGCATAACAATAATTTGCTTGAAGGCTTGACAATAAAAAAATGGAATAGTTACAAATCAAAAAGAAGTGCTTTCAAACAAAAGTTAATTCAATGTATGTCATTTTCAAATGGAATGCATAATTCGAAAACAAGAAAAAAATTAAAACTAAAGTTCGAAAAATTCAGCGAAGTTTGGAAATCGTTTTTTAAATGAAGTATAATTGGAGATATTTATAAACAATAATTATAGTTTGTGCATTTGTTTGTAACACCCAGAAGGAGAAGAGATAGACCCATCGTTTATTATACCGATCGACTTGGAATCACTACCTGAGTCGATTTAACCATGTCCGTCTATCCGTCCGGCTGTCCGTACGTCCGGCTGTAGATGTATCGTTGTAATCAAAGTGCAGGTCGTATTTATGGTCCGATTGTGATGAAATTTAGGACAGTGCTCTCTTTTGGCCCAAGAACGATCCCTATTGAAATCGGTCACAATCAGTTCAGATTTAGATATAGCCCCCATATACTCGTATATGTTACACCCGATTTGATATGTAAGCGTTGTGGAAACCGTATTTGATATCCGATAAGTACGAAATTCGGCAGAGAGAGTTTTCTTATTACATAAATGATAAGTACCAAATTCAGGGAAATTCAGTTCATATTTAGATATTGCCCCCATATACATATATGTTTCACCCGATTTGACATGTAAGCTATGTAGAAACTGTATTACATATCAGATAAGTACGAAATTTGGAAGAGGGAGTTGTCTTATTACATGTATGAAAACTGCCAAATTCGCATTGTTAGGGAGGTGTAGGGTATTATATAGTCAGCCCCGCCCGACTTTCTGTTTTTCCTTACTGGTTTTGTTTTAATTAAATTATTATCAATTTAAATTGCATTTGAGCGCCACAGTAGGTGAGTTGGTAGCGTCCTCGCCTATGAGTTTGGGGGTCGTGGGTTCGATTCCCACCAGAGGCTCTGGTCTGTCGCTGCAAAATTCAGCCATATGGTCTTTGTAACCCGGCCTTTCCCTGGACCTTAAAATTAGAATATAAATTTACTTTGTATTGTAATTCATATAAATAAATAAATAAAAAATTCGTTTCAAAATATAAATTTACTTTCAATTAAAACATATCAAAAATGCCGATTTTCCCCCGTGTATAAATGACAAATTATATATCAGTCAATAATTGCGAAATGTACTCTCAGTCAGTCGACATAGGAAGTGATTCTAAGTCGATCGGTATTATAAGCGATGTGTCGAACTCATCTCCTTTGGGGAGGTACAAACAAATGCACAACGTTATAATATCCTGAACCACTGTGTGGTGTAGGGTATTAGTATAACATAATAATAGTAAAATATGTGCTATGATAAAACATTTTCCTAAGAATATGACAAATGTTTTGAGTATCAGTGAACATAACACCCTCAAAAATCTTAAATATTTAATAGACATGTCGTTCAAATTTTATATATATGCCAAATGACGTATTTAGCAAATTTCATATGTGTTGAAATGTTCATCATGTGTAGAAAGTTAAACATAAATTTTTCGTGTACCATATTTGAATTATATATTTTGAATAGAAATTTATCTTTTTTATAGTTCGATGTGTTAAGACTGAACTACATACAGTATTTATTTCATATATATATCTATATATATATAGGTGTGTATAGTACGTACCTCTTTCAAATGAGTGCAATTTTCTTTGATGTTTGCGCAAAATATGATTTAAAAATAAATAAAGAGCCAGATATTAAATACATACGTTTTGATTGTCTGCATGCCGTTGCTAGGTCTAATAATATTCATAAAATGAGAGAATCATAAATTTTAAAGTGCGAAATGAAATCAAACACTTTCAGGCGTTTGATACAGAAATTTATAGAGAAATTTTATATATAAAAATTTTTTCTCATGAATCGATTATAAAAGATTCGTAACATACTCATCTTTTATTGTATATATAGATAACTTTTATTTCGGTGATTCATTTGAAATTGTATTAGATATGATTGAAATCCAACACAAGTGCTTGGTTACAGCAGAAAAGAAAAAATCCCATAAATAATTAGGACCACTTAAGCTAAAAATTTTATAATGAATTTCAATAATTGTTTTTGGAAATTTTTCTTCAGTCGCCATAGAAATGGGCCATTTGGTAGAGTTCTTCATTTTACAACATTTATTTTTATAATAAAAATATTTTGGTTTTCTTAAAAGATGTAAAACATATGGCACAGTTTAAAAATAATGCGATATATACGTATACGTATCATGACCACGAAACGTTAATGCTAACGAATGCTAAATGGACATGTTTTAAGGTGCACTTCTGTTAAAATTTGAAATTTTCCAAATTATATTCATTAATGTAATTCTGAAACTGCATTTTTTGCATTAAATATAAAAAACCAAAATTAGGCTAAATATTCACCGAACGTGAATTCAAATCCATTTCCGCGAAAGTATTTTTTATACCCTACACCACACTGTGGTACAGGGTATTATAAGTTTGTTTCACGGCAGATGTTTGTAACACCTTAAAATAACACAGCTAGACCCACCTTAAAGTATACCGATCGACTCAGAATCACTAGCTGAGTCGATTTAACGATGTCCGTCCGTCCGTCCGTCCATGTAAAGTTGTTCGTCGACTACAGGTCGCAATTTAACTCCGATCGTTCTGAAATTTTGCAGTGTAGAGTATTTCGCGGCTGTTAAGATCGCTATTGAATTTGGTTGAAATCGGTTCAGATTTAGATATAGCTCCCATATATATCTTTCGTCCGATTTGGCCCTTTAGTCCTATATAAGCTGTATTTTACATCCATGAACCAACATTGCCGAACTTGAAGAAAATCGGTTCAGATTTAGATATAGCTCCCATATATATCTTTCGTCCGATTTGGTCCTTTAGTCCTATAGAAGCTGTATTTTACATCCGATTGTTTTGAAATTTAGAATGGTAGAGTTTCTTGATCCATGAGCCAACATTGCCGAATTTGAAGAAAATCGGTTAAGATTTAGCTATAGCTCCCATATATATGTTTCGTCCGATTTGGCCCTTTAGTCCTATAGAAGCTGTATTTTACATCCGATTGTTTTGAAATTTAGAATGGTAGAGTTTCTTGATCCATGAACCAACATTGCCGAATTTGAAGAAAATCGGTTAAGATTTAGCTATAGCTCCCATATATATGTTTCGTCCGATTTGGCCCTTTAGTCCTATAAAAGCTGTATTTTACGTCCAATCGTGTTGAAATTTAGAATGGTAGAGTTTCTTGATCCATGAACCTACACTACCGAATTTGAAGAAAATCGGTTATTAGCTATAGCTCCCATATATATGTTTCATCCGATTTGGCTCTTTAGATCCAATCGTTGTTATACCTAACACCACACTGTGGTACAGGGTATTATTTAAGTATAAAATGTACCAAAAGTAAATTTATGTAAACAATTTATACATGAATTACAAAATTTATATATCAGAGTTATTCAATATTACGAGAGTGGTGTAGGGTATTATATAGTCGGCACCGCCCGACTTTAGCCTTTCCTTACTGGTTTTTAAATTAAATTCATAACACACACAAGCACAATTGTATAATAATTTTTTTTTAAATAACGTTTAAGTAAGAAAATAAAAACGCATTAAGATTTGTTGTTTTTAACGACAATCAATTCAATTTTTCTCAATTAAAAATGTTTATTTTCCTACATTCAACTTTTATTTTCTCACTTTCAATTTCATTTTGAGTTTTTCAAATACGAATGCGTACATATGCACATACAAACCATATGGCCCATAAAAATATGATAAACAATACATGTTTTACAATCGTTTAACAATGCAAATTGTATTGTTTTCAGTTATAAATTTCCATTTCCTTCATTTCGATTTTATTCATTTCACTTTCAATTAAATTTTCCTATTCGGTTTCGGTCAACAGTCATTGTGTCTACGGGGACACATTTATGATACATTTCAAAGAAATATCTAAAAAATGCCTTTAAACACATCTAAGCAAACATGCTTTTAGATATATGTATTTGTTGGCAAACATATTTGTTAGGAAATCGGATGAGAAATACAAATACAGTGAGCGTCAAAAGAAAGTTTAAAGTACTTATTGATCACTATAATACATTTACTTACATTTACATTTTGTATTTAATTACATAAAATGTTTAGTCTTGAAGTCTTATTATAAAAATAATATTCAAGAACAATAAACCCAAGGAATGGGAAACTGATAACTGAAGCTATATAGTGTAAGCTCTCATTAAACGCTCACTATACATTGTGTTTAAATAGCAATATAATCTGCATATACATATTTTTATGTTTAGTATTTAGGATTTTTTAATTGAAATTATGACCTTCGATTGAACAAAAACTAAATATTTAAAAAGAACAGATAGATGTACACGTATAACATAAACAAAAAGTTTGTGGAGAACAATATGAAATTTTATATCTCTAGAGATTCCCTTTAGAAATAAAATATTTATGTATATTTCTTCTTTGAAGAAAACACTAAGTAAAAATAACTGTGATTTCTATATTAAAGACAGCAACAGACATTTATAGAATTGATGGCAAGTAAAACTTTAGAATCAGCTAGAAATCTTTTTATATGTATGTATATATAAGGAGGTCCCATTGGACAACAAATGGTATGAATAATCGAGGAACATATGTTGTGCATAATAAACTTAGGTTGATGAGCATCAAATTGCCGCGTTTGGGCTGTGAGCAAGAAGAGATGCCCGAGTTATGTTTACATTTCGTATGTCCCCAATCGATGGAGAAATACCAAAATGATATTAATATCCAAAGCGGGAATCATATCACACAATGAGGCAAATGGCTACAGACAACATAGTCTATTCTCGTTCCTATTGAAAGGTCTAGAAAGTCTCCTAGATTCCCAGCAAAATTTCTCATTACCAAATAATCCAACGAGTAAGCAAAGTTCGATAATGGTAAGTACTTATTATTAAGCCACTTTTCTCATTATTTTAACATGGGGATGTCATTGGAGGAAAGTACTTCCCAAAAGCATACAATAACGTAGCATAATAAGTACTTATTTGTAGCTCGATTTTATGTACTTGAATAATGCATTACCAACAAGTTATAAAATAAGTAGTAGATATGTAGAAATGGCCATTTAAAACGATTTTTTGCATATTGTCGCGCATATTTCTCGAAACAAACAATTTGCTCATTCAAATCTGCACGTATTGTTTGAAAACATGTTGAAATATAAATAAATCTTGTACAATAACCCACATATAGCCAAAATTGCATTATATTAAAATTTGCCAAAATGATTTTCATAACAAAAAATCACTTATTATTGGTAAGTCATTATTTATAAGCCGAAAGTAATGCAGCGAATAATGAGATGTCATTATTTGCTAATGCAGGGAATAATGACAGGTGCTTACCAAGATTTTGCTGGGTTCTTTCATTAAAAAAACACAAACATGAATACAAAACTCTTGAAGGGAAATCAGCATGCTTACAGCAGGGGCAAGTCTACAGATCGGCCCTGCATTGCTGGTGGGCACTACCGAATCGTCCCTTTATTTCCAGGCCTTTCATGATATTGAAGGGGATGTGTTGTTGTTATTTATTGTTGGTCTGTGCTTTTGTTATTCAGTCAGAATTTATTTGGTTCGAGAACATATGTTTCTGTTACTTTCTACAAAAATACAAAAATTGGTAGAAAGTTTTAATTGCTTGGTAGAATTGACTGCAGTTTCGATAGACACCACTCTACCATCTTCAGAATTCAATAGCAATAATGTATGTCTTTAACTTAAATCAGCTGATTTATGACTTAGTTCTGCAAAATACAGGTTTGGTTAGTAGTTCTTGTTAGATTCAATTAACTGCTTCCATATGTATTTCAGCTGATTTAAGTTAAAGACATACATTATTGCTATTGAATTCTGAAGATGATAGAGTGGTGTCTATCGAAACTGCAGTCAATTCTACCAAGCAATTAAAACTCTCTACCAATCTATCAATATGGTGGTACTAGAGAAATGGGTTGGCAGAATATCTGAAAATAAAAAGTTGATGAGAATGTTGGTTTCGGACTATACTGTAAACAACTAAGCCTAGATATAGCTTACAGACTACTACCAGATACTTGTAGTATCTTGTAATGGACAAAACCAGATCATAATCAATCATACACACTGTGCATTGAAATCATCTTTAAACTAGTCACTGTGATTACACTCAGTAATTCCAACTTTTTCCAGCGTAATGAAAATTAGAAAAGGCGTAAAAAAGCACTAAACTATAATATTGCTTTAGTCGGGAGGAGACGACAACATTACATATATCCGCACCATCAGAGCAGAATAAAAAGAATATGTTTTGTCAGATTTTATCAAAGTTGTTTTCTTAATGAGAATAATATGTCCAAAAAATTTTATTTTATGGCGCTTAGAATCAAAATCAGGATATAGAAATATATAGGGGACATACCTAAATCTGAACCTATTTTCGTAAAATTTTTCTAAACTGTTATCTGTTAAAAATTATAAAGATGTGTTAAGAAATACGAATTTTAAAGCGTCTACATTCAACATTGGGAAATATATGTTATTTCTTTCAATTTGATAGTTTCCATTTCTGGTAGAAAGAACCGTTATATACTAAATTGTATGTAGATATGATGAGAAACGGGTATTTTATGGCGCTTAGACCAAAAATTGGTATATCTGTATATGGGCAAATCACAGAAACAGCCCACCAACCAAAAAATATTAAAATTGATCCAACTTTAGTTTGGTTAATAGTTAGTTTGGAATATAAGACTAGATGTTAAAAAATGGTTCCTCGCATCATATCTCTTAATTTTATTAGAAAAAATAACTTTTTGAAGGTGTTTTTATCATTATTTGTAGTGTTAACATAGATAACCCATAACATTCATTCATAAACATATATTCATTCATAAATACATTTATAAATATAAAAAAATGTTTTACAAAATATTATTAAAAATAATGTAATTGGTTTGTTAAAATAAACATAATTTCTACTATAAAAAGTTGGACTGGAAAAAATATAGCGTGCGTCACGGAGCGTGCGTCACATAGAGTTCACGGCTTTTGATAAAAAACTGCAACTGCAAAAAACCACTGTGGTCTTCCTCTTTACTAGAGTCGACCACTGTGGTCTTCCTCTTTACTAGAGTCGACCACTGTGGTCTTCCTCTTTACTAGAGTCGACCACTGTGGCCTTCCTCTTTACTAGAGTCGACCACTGTGGTCTTCCTCTATACTAGAGTCGACCACTGTGGTCTTCCTCTATACTAGAGTCGACCACTGTGGTCTTCCTCTATACTAGAGTCGACCACTGTGGTCTTCCTCTATACTAGAGTCGACCACTGTGGTCTTCTCTATACTAGAGTCGACCACTGTGGTCTTCCTCTATACTAGAGTCGACCACTGTGGTCTTCCTCTATACTAGAGTCGACCACTGTGGTCTTCCTCTATACTAGAGTCGACCACTGTGGTCTTCCTCTATACAAGAGGAGTCGACCACTGTGGTCTTCCTCTATACTAAAGTCGACCACTGTGGTCTTCCTCTATACTAAAGTCGACCACTGTGGTCTTCCTCTCTACTAGAGTCGACCACTGTGGTCTTCCTCTCTACTAGAGTCGACCACTGTGGTCTTCCTCTCTACTAGAGTCGACCACTGTGGTCTTCCTCTCTACTAGAGTCGACCACTGTGGTCTTCCTCTATACTAGCCGACACTATACTAGAGTCGACCACTGTGGTCTTCCTCTACATTAGAGTCGACCACTGTGGTCTTCCTCTACATTAGAGTCGACCACTGTGGTCTTCCTCTATATTAGAGTCGACCACTGTGGTCTTCCTCTATATTAGAGTCGACCACTGTGGTCTTCCTATATATTAGAGTCGACCACTGTGGTCTTCCTCTACATATACTAGATGAATTCACTACAATGAATAGATGGTTATGCTTATACGTTGGTGTTTTGCGTGTAACTTAAAGGTACCTGCTTTGAAGATAATTCTCGTTCACTACGTATAGCCGGTGGAATAAAGTGTCGACGTTGTTCAGTCAATGGTGTGGATCAACGGAGCTACCAACCGAGATAAACGACAAGTGGCATAGTCCGCGGTCCAAATACCCAAATCGAATCAACAAAGACCCGCCCAATAGTACTTTCTAGGACTATTAGTGTTAGAAAGATTTGTTTTCAGGAATTTAATTCGCCCGCTTACGATGTTCTCCCTCTTACGCGGTAAGAATGCACACGCGGTCAGCCTCGCTTCCGAGGTTCGCCCTCTTACGCGATTTACTCGCTTATGTGGATGGCTCGCTTACGCTGTTCGACCGCTTCTTCACTTAACTGTCTTTATGCCACTTCTCACTAAATAAAATCCTCTGTTCCATTCGCGATAAAAATTTCAACAAAGTGTAAGCGTTGCTCTTGTATTAGCCTATCCATGATGAAATAGCAGCTCAAACTAAACAAAAATCCACTATCAGCAAATCAACTCAAAGCAGTGAACCTGTAACAAAATACTCTGTACTACTGAAGCCGGGATTTTTCAGTGTGTATCGATTCATTGGAATATTTCAATTCATTCATATATGTAGATGATATGAACTGTTTATTTTGAAAGTGGCGTAAACGCCAATCTGCTTTACCCGGTTCACCATTGAAAAAAGTGGGTTAATAAACCTCAAATGCGAAAATTTGCACTTAATATAGAAACATTGAAGTCTTGAGATGAACTGAATTTAATAATATATTTCTACTATTCACCTAGCCTTCTGACGATGGTATTCTTGGTTTAAAAACCAAATGGCGTTTACGCCACTTTCAAAATAAACAATCCATATACACATGTCGTCACACAATTAACTTGAAATATTTAAATGCACAATTCATAATGCATTTTTATTCTAAATAGATATTGTTTGTATTGTCTTGTCTACATTGCAACAAATCCCATTAAGACGATGGTTGGTCTAGGCCGCAGTGGTGGCAGTAGCGTTGTGCGGCGAGAGTGGCGTTGGCCTATTCCACTTAAGATTTATGTGTAGAAAATGAAAATTAAAAACTTTGCAAGACAAGCGATGATTAATCTCAGATCGATGTATGTCTGTCTGTCTATCTGTATTACAAATATACATTTTATATATTAATTTTGTGTGTGAATGCCTGGGGTCTGTTATCGAGGATCTCTAATGGATTTCGATGAAAATGTGTTAATAAATGTCCATCCAAATCCATATACAGCTATTGCACTATAGACAGTCACCCACAGATAGAGCTCCAGTGTACTGGTGGAAAAAAAAAATAATTAATAAAATAAACTCGTCCACTTGGGCTGTGTCTTATCAATTACATTGTCATATAAATTGTATTGTATTGGATTGGATTGCATTGTTGTGTTGTATTTATTTGTTTCTATTGTTTAATTAACGTAAGTATTATAAGAAAATAATAAAACAATATGTAAATAAATATGCGACACTTAACGTCGTTTAGAATATCGTGCGAAAAATAGCATTTTCAAGTGATCTCAATATGACTTTCTGTCCGTACGTACGTATGTCTTGTGCCAAACAACGACTTTGAACTAGATTTGGCAAAAAAAGCAGTGAGCAAATTTGTTCGGACACTTCAACAGAAA